>JARHVA010004837.1:730000-1067500 GCA_037957365.1 Torreya grandis | reverse complement strand
TTTTGGGTGTATGGAAAGTTGTTGGAAAATCCTAAACGAAGGTCTATGAGTAATGAGGATGGCATATCTCGTGTTACAACAATGGAAACTGAACTAGTCTTTCATCGATTTTAGGCCCCCAATATGGTTGGAACTCCCTGGCTTTCCTCTCTCATTTTGGGACAATATAACCTTAAGGATCTTAACTGAGTTATTAGGCAATTTGGTATGGACCTCAACACCTGTTCTTGCAAAAGAATGACTTCGACAAATAAAATAGAAGTTTTGAAAAGTGTTTACCACCCCTAGGTGAGAAGGAATTTGTGGTGGGTTTTAATTTTAACACCATGAAATCTTAGGAAAATTGTGACATGTCCCATTTAAAGGATCAAAATTGCAAGAACCTAGCTCTATATGTGCAGGATAGGTTTCTCGTTGACATTGAGGAAAAATACCATAACTCCTTCGTGGAAAAAATTGTTGGCATTAGATATAGAATTTCGGCGGTCATGAAATGGATTAGGAAGAAATGGAAAGAAGTGGGAAAAGTTAAAACTATAGATCATTCTAATGATTTCAGTATATTTTCTTTTGGGTGTATGGAAAGTTGTTGGAAAATCCTAAAAGAGGGTCTATGAGTAATGAGGATGGCATATCTCATGTTACAACAATGGAAACTGAACTAGTCTTTCATCGATTTTAGGCCCCCACTGTGGCTGGAACTCCCTGGCTTTCCTCTCTCATTTTGGGAAAATATAACCTTAAGGAGCTTAACTGAGTTATCAGGCAATTTGGTGAGTATGGACCTCGACACCTGTTCTTGCAAAAGAATGACTTAGGCAAAACTTTGCATACTTATTCTTAATGATTAGTCACTCCCTGCATCGATCTGACTCAGGGCCTCTCTGGGCTCTTAGAACCAAATAATCCTTTTTGATAGGTATAAGGAAATTTGCTTCTAATGTAGAAAATTTGGCCACTTGATTGATTTTTGTCCTGAGTAAAATGATGTTCATAATTGTTTCAAACACTTGAAAGACCTCCACTCCACTAAAAAACTTTGGGACTTTGATGGGGAAACTCTGAACTGCATTCCTAAGGACTTCTTGGATAAAATTGAAGATCAAAATATTTTACAATTAATACTGGATTTGGATCATTTGTGGTCGATATCGTAGTCATCATTGGTTCTTAGTTGTTTGGGTTCTTAGTCCCTTAATGGTAGGACTTAGTTTGGACCTTCTTCGTTCTCCGATTTTTCCTAGCTTCTCTTTTCTCTTTTTATATTTTGATGTTGTGTCATTTATTCTTTTTGGAGAGACTCGGACCTCCCAATATAATCGTGACTAGAACCTATAAATCACCTTAATCTAAACAATTTAAAAATACTAATTTTTAATTAAGTAAAAAAATTAATTCAAATGAATTTAATATATCTATTATACTAATGATAATAAATAATTGTTAATATTTATAAAAGGAAATTAATTTTTATTGTTCAATTAATCTACATAAAAATTCTAACTACAGAAAAATTAATACACATTTCCCATAATTTCAAATATTGTTTAATTTATTACGAATATTAAAAAAAAATGACAATTATCAAATCAAATCTAGTTTTTCAAATCAAATCAAAAAATTGTTAGATAGAATATGCACTTATATTTAATTATATTCATATTATTAATACAACTTAATCATTTACATTTGGAACTATATTATTAATTAGTTAAAAATGATACACGTGTTGGATTTGGAAAGACAGTAATAAGCACGGGCAATTTAGATATTTTATTAAAAGCCACCTTCGAGTATTAAAGATTTTAATTAAGTAAATAATATCTTTTATTTTGTCATAGTAAAGTATAGTAAAGTATTTTGTGTTTTGCTTTGTAAATAATTAAATATGAGTTTGTGTTTTAATTGTAAATGAGTTTGGTGTTTGTTTGTTTGTTTGTTTGTTTGTCTGTCTGTCTGTTTGGTTGGTTGTTTGTTTGTTTGTTTGGTTGATTGGTTTGGGGTGGGGCGGGAGGAAAGGGGTCGGGTGGTTTGAGGTGATAAAGCTTTATATGAATTATTTTATAAAATTAAAAAATAATAAAAATAATTAGATACTTAAAAATGGTTCCAATGAGTTTATTTGTTAAATTGTATGAATTTAATTTGTTTGGTTAAATGTTGTGATCAATTGGTTTAAATTATATATTATTGATGTGTTTATCATATTTCATTGTTTTTTTTTTTTTTTTTGAGTTTTTGAGTGTTTAAGTTAAGATACATTTGTGTTTTTTTATCTTTTTAGCATTTTTGATCGTTTTAATGTTAAGTTAGTACTAATAAAGTTTTAATTGTTTATAAATACATGAGTATTACTGTTCATTTACATAAAGAATCAGATAAAGAATACATATAATATTATTGGATTATTCTAGAGATATTAAACAACCATTAGATCATTTATCATTATTTGAATTTAATATTTTCAATGGAATACTTTTAGTGTATGACCTAGATTTATTAAGTCACTTGAATTTTTTTCAATTGTGACATTTACTATTTATCAATAAATTATTTATTATTTAAAGACCTAATAATTAGACAAACCCACAACACAACCCCCTAAAGATTCATTTTTTTTCTTAAGTTTCAAATATTCTTTTCAATCCAAAGAAAGAGGATTTTTTTTTTCATGGGATACAAATACCACAACATGACGATTAGATAAAAATAATTGAAGATCTAGACTAGGTGAACATATTCATCAAATCAATTTCAGACCTATTTATTAGCTATCATGAATGCACATGATGCTTTATACATATTTGGAATACACAACACGTTTTAGACATGTCTCCATTCAATTTCATATTTTGGGTGGGGTCACTATCATTTTTACGATCATATTTTCACATTCAAATTTAGATGTTTGTGATTAGATTTCATGATATTCAACATACCCCTCTAAAACCTATGTGAATTCCTTATTTATAGATTTGAAAATATGAATTAAACAAATTAGAATTATTTTTCACATATTTGTTATGCTTAGTTGAAAGTAATTAAGTTATTTTTGTTACTTCTGAGAGTAATCTATTTATCTGTAATACATTTTAATTGCATGTTATTTATACCACTTAGGATTAGATACTACCCATATTATACTAGATCTCAAATTATAATATTTTTGGCAATTTATTGTGCTAGATCTAAAAATTCTTAGTTTATATTTTCTTGATTTCTTGATCCCAAGTCCTAGGTTAATTTCTATATATTTTTTAAAACCCTAATATACTTGTATGGTATGAATTTATTTATTTATTAATTTTATTTTGCCCACCTAAATTATCTAGATATATGATTGTAAGTATAAAATGAGCAAGGCTTAATGAAGAACCCATATATTTTATTGAAATTACTTTGGATAATCCTAGGTCAAGTTAAAAAATGAAAATAGACTTTAGAAATGTGTTTAAGTGTACAAAAATGAAGGTTTGTGTAATTTTGTTTTGAATGATATACCTTTTCAAAATGCCAATGTATTTCCTTCAAGTTTAAATGATGAAAATGTTATAAATGATAATGGATCACAATATTTTTCATAAAAAATATACTGATCAATACAATAATGATATAGAAATTTTTTGAAAATATTTCTTAGCCCACCTTAATGAAAAATCTAGATTCATAAATGTTATGAAATAAGTTCCACATCAAAGTAAACATCTTTTTGTAGTCATTTCTCAAGTTTATTCTCCTTCTATGGATGTTCTACCTTATATATATATATATATATTGCTTTTAATGTTCTTTCTATTTTTTAACATGTTTCCATTCCTTATTAACATGCGTTTATGACTTCTAAAGTTCTTTTTATTGCTCAACATGTTTATATTGTTTCTCAATGTGAGTGTGGTTCTACTATTCCTTATATATCTCAATAATCACTTTATCATAGAATTCATCTTCCTTCTCAACATGGTGTTAATTCTTTAATATTTTAAAATCATTATATTCTAACCTATGTTGCTTGTTCACCTTCTACTTTTTCAATTCCTAAAATCGTTTTTCTCCAACTCCTAAAATGATTGCTATGATGCATACTCTGCATGTCACGTAAATTCAAGTTCAAACTCTTTCCCAAGTTTCTTCTCAATTTATTTATTCTCAACCTCCTATTTTTAATTATTTTTTCATTGCTTCTAATATTTGTGTTTATTGATCAACATATTTATATTACTTCTAATGCACCTTCTATTGCTCAACATGTTTATATTACATTTAAAATGTACTTTTGTTTCTAATATTCCTTATATTTCTCAATAATCACTTTCTTATAACATTCCTCTTCCTTCTCAACATGGCGTTAATCCTTCAATTTTTCAAAATTATTATATTCAAACTTATTATACTTCTCCAACTTCTAAAAAGACTTTTTATCCAACTTTTGACATGACTATTATGACACAAACTCAAATTCAAAGCCTTGCCCAAGGGTTTGATAGCTCAAACAATGAGGTCAATTTTAATGATATCTTATTATAACCTTTAGCCTATGAGGTTCTTGTGCATAATGTAGGTTTAGGTGAATAACTTTATTTGTCAATCCAAAAAATTATATTTTATCGAGGGATCTAAAGTATATATAAGTGGCATTATGTTTCTTGTATTTACTAAGAGGGTTTGACTATTCTAGTGTTTTGTATATGTAAATAAAATATAAACTTTGAATTGAATACTAAACTAAAACATACTACATTTTTCAATATATGTAAACCACTTTTGTTGAATGTAAATCATATTACTGAAACTAATGCTTGAATTTAAATGCTTAAAAAAGAAATACTTAATTTTAATTTAATGATTTTCCCACACAAAATAGAATTGAAACATAATTTAATTATTATTATAAATTAAAAATAAATCAAAGATTAAATTAAAAATACAACCAACATTCATACTGATAAGAAAATTTTGAAATTAATTACACCATATAAATATCACAACATAAATAAACTAATATAATAGATGAGAATGTGCACCAAAAAATCTTCACAAATGGGCTCCTTGTTGGTTAGTTTGAATATTGAATATTGATTACTCCAAAACAATTTTTTTTCAATTATATAACTAATTTTTGGCAATGAAGGAATTGATATGAGTTTAATTTGAGACATTATCATGACATTAAAATAAAATTCAGTTTAAAATGGGTCATCAAGAGAATTCATAAATTATGAATGATGACATCTAAAACTAAATTAAATCGCTTAAAAAATTATCACTATTAGTTAAAACTAAAACATTATAAGTTTTATATATTATAATAAAAATACTAAACTATATAATGTAACATTCTATAGTTAATTAAACTTTTTTTTTATCATCATATATTATATCTTTAAGTTTTATAATTATTAACTTTTGGGAATGAATCTAAAAATTAGAAATTTTAATTAAATAAAAAAATAATTATAATAAAAATTTAAATATTTTTTTTTAGAAAGAGAAATTAGAAAGTATAGTTACTTTTGAGACAAAAGCAACATGAAACTTAAAAATAGAAACTTCTCTATAAAAAAATATTTTATCTTAGAAAAAAAATAATTATAATAAAAACTATAACGTTTACTTCAAAATTATTAATTAGAAAGTATAGTTATATATTAAATGAGTATAGGTTTGATTTTTTTAAGAGAAATTAATCAAAGTTTGATAAAGTAATAAGACACATATTTTTTTAGGGATTTTTATATAAATACATGGTTGTCCTTAACCTATGTAGTTAGGTGATTTATTTTTTACTTGTATTATTTTAATTTGTAAATGAGAGAAAATTTCCTTATAAGTCTTTTCTAAAGCCATATTTCCGATAATTATGAACTATGGATGAATATAACTAATGATTAATAATTTTTGACTTCTAACTAACTTTATATTTAGCATTGTCTCCCTTAAATAGACAACATAAAGCTTATTATAATTATTCCAATAACTAATGGTTACAAAAATAGCTCGTAGTAAAACTAAAAATAACAAATCTCATAACAAAGAGGATATGGGTGGAAATAAGTATTTCAAATCACCTAAATAAGTTTATCATGCAAATCATTATCTAATGGAAATGAAGGGGATGTAACAAGAGATTCAACCATATTCTAATCATCAAATGGCCTTTGGCTTCTAGCAACACACATTAACCAACCTGTTCATCTATTTTAGGCATGGTTTAGTCATAACCCATAACAATGTCCTCAAATAAATGTACCAAATGTATGAATGGTTATAATCATGGATTTAGAATGACACATGGTGAATATGAGAAAGTGACGGTTGATGTGGGTCTACAATTCATCGCCGAGCTAGGGCATCCGTGACCTAGCTTGTTTCTGCCGTGTCTATGCTTGCGTAGGAGGGGGGTGGTTGATAGTTTGTGTGGGGTGGGGAGCTGCGGATTCTGCTATCGAAGTTACTGGTTTAACCCTTTTTTTGGCTACCATTCTGTGCTGTGACTACTTTTTGGATGTCGTTATGTGCTTGAGTCTATGGAGGTGCCTAGACGGATCCCATTACTGTGGATTGTCCAAAGAAGGGCGTGGTTATGGCTAAGAGTGAGGCTTCTAAGGTTGTGCCTAGTATAAGTTTTTGTGAAGTGGTGGGCTTGAATATGCCGAGACAAGAAGCGAGGATATTTGAAAATGCCTTCTTTTCTCAGACTACAGGTGTTATAGATTTGAGCTCACCTAGGGGATCTCGAATCATGAAGATTAATGGTTTCCTTGAGCAATGCAAAGAAAGACCCAAACTAGTAATCCCTTTTGAAATGATTGCTGAAGATGTTGAATATTACTATAAGCATTCACTGTGTCAGGATCTTTGCTCCACCACAATTAGAGCACATATGATTACTTCTCGTATTAGCAACTAATCACAGAATTAAACCAGAAATATAAAGTAACTAGAAATATGAAACAACACAGGAATTGAGAGACAATACACAATTGTATTAATAATCACTCAGAAGAATATACAATAAGGAAGATGCCACTTCTTCCTCCACCTCAAAGGTTCGCCACTCCTCAAGATCTTCTTCCCTCTCTCTCTTGGTCCCAACAATCAAATCCAATATAGAATTGATGTTCACCTCTCCAACCAGTCAGTAACAACGCTCGCAGTTCACCAAGCACACAACCGTACTCCAAGTAGATCTCCCATGAATCTTCAACCTGCAATTCAATAGACCATACTCACAATTGTAGATCTCTCTACACCCCTGAAGAACCCTTCTTCAACCAGTGCCCTGGTGGATCAGCTCCTTGACCTTGCAGACCTTGCAACTCTCCCTGATCAAACACTCTCAGCACCCCTTTGGAACTAGGAGGAGCTACACTAGCTCTCTCTAAAAGCTCTATGGCTTTCTAGCACACACATACAATACATCCCATGAGTCCATATATAGATCTCATGCTTACAATAATTAGACTAACCTAATTACAATAATTAGACTCGTAACTCAAGACTACGACTAGCCTTCAACATGCAAACTCACAGTCCAAAAATAGACTCTCCCAGATTCGTCATGCAAACTGCCTGTTCTCACACAGGCTGTCGACGTCGGCTCCTCCATGATCGATGTCGGCCAACTGGTGACCGACGCCAGTTGCTTCCTCTTGCTATCTGATCGACGTCGATTGATCAAACCGATGCCATTTTTCCTGCAACTGAATCAGCAACACCCCGCAACTCTGGATCCTCCTTAACTTCTCCTGTTTGCATCCTAGTGAAGCTTTTAGCTCCACAACATAACAATCTCCCACTTGGAGATAAATAGCTGCACCTGTACCTGTACCTATACACCGTCTAAATTATTCCCTGGCTTGTACTCCTCCTCAAGATCAACCCTGAAGACCGACCATCACACACCCTGTGATGCTACACCTGTCATTCAAGTACCCTGCCACATCCGAACCTACATGTCCATGTAGTGAAGAACTTGACCCTGCATAACAAGAAACCCTGCTGCTAGTCCCATTGAACTGCCCTCCAGTACTCCTTCCCCGAATTGGCTCCATACTTTCTGACAACCCCCACTGCTTGGGAAAACTCAGGTCTACACTAGACCTCATGTGATTTCAAACCCTGTTTCAAGCTAAGCTTGAACTGTCCAGCCCTTGGTGTGCTTTCAGATTCTGCATCCTGCATCATGAACCCCGCCAACACCGTCTTCACATTAGCTCCCACTGGAGATCAAATCTCCATGTCTCTTATGCCAAAGAATTTCACTGCTCCAAATTCTTTATGACACACCTCTGAACTAACCTTACCCTTAGCTCAACAACACCCTGTATGTACAATCCTGCTAGCAAACATACCATCCACATACAGCAACAGAATGATGTCATGACTCATCATCCACTTGGTAAGACAAAACCACAATAGTTACACTGACATTGACTGAAGCCATGCTTAGTCATCCACCTGTCAATACCTGTACCACTGTCCTGCAGCTTCCTCAAGACCATATGCCTTGGCCTTCTGTCTCTTGTATCCGTCCACTCTCTTCTTTAGAACAGGAATCCATTTCGTCTCTCAGTGCTTACTGCCAACTGAGAAATCTACCAACAAATTTTTGTTTGGTTCTTCTCCAAGGACTCACACTCCTCATCCATGCCAAGCTCCCACTATATCTGGACTCTACCTGCATTACCTCTTCCATCTTCCTGGTTCTTGACTATCAAAAAGCAATATAAAGAAGGTAAACAATGAATATGAGGTTCACTTACCATTTCTGACCTCAACATGAGCATTTGAGACTTGCTTTCTGCCCACTATCTGTACCAGTGACCGATCTCGGTCATCTCCCAGTCTGTTTCTGACCGATGTCGGCTCCCTGTACTGAACCTGACTGTCGACGTCATTTCCCTGGCCGACGCCGGTGTCCCTCCTACCGACGTCGGTTCCTTCATGACCGACGTCGGTCTTCCTGTTGCTGACGTTGGTTACTGTATAACCGATGCTGGTTGGTACCTGTGTTCATCTGTGAGTGATAAATTTTTACCCGCCAGCTTTCCATGGATCAAAATCCTAATCAAATCAACCCTGCTCTGCTAAGAATAATTCAGTCTCCTCACCTGATCTCTGTCCGTCATCTCCTCCATGAACACCAAGGCTTTCCAATTCTTTAGCTTGTCAAAAACATCCGACCTCCGCTTCAAAACCTACATTCTCCTCCTACATATGTGACTAAGCCTATGAAGCCACATCTCTGCAACAGAAGGTGAATCAATAATATAAGTAGATAGATAAAGGATACCTACTTTCTTACCACCATCTAATTCAAGTATATCCGCTATGAGAGTTACAGTGCGTCTCTCATCACCCAAATTTCTTGAAGAAATTAGACTAATCTCCAAGACTGGTACTTGTATGACTTCCTTCAACCACTGTGAGTCATCTGCCTGCAATTTCAGCTTCACTTCCCCTTCGTCTATAATCTGACAAGGCTCTCCAACCCCTAAATAAATCTCTCCAAAGTCTCCACAGACATACCCATGAAAAGATGCTCTATTTCGGGCTGCATGGAAAGAGGCAAAAGAATCTGTAAACAAAGATTCCACTTTATCCAGAACATCCTGTGCAATATTACCTGCAACATATGCTTCCACCAGCTGATCTTCTACCGACCAACGATCTCTTTTCACCTGCTTCTTCTTTCCATCAATTAGACCATTTGTGCCATTCAGTTTCTCCATTCGTAGCTTACTTTTTTCTACCATTGCTATACTCCCACTCAATCTGAAACCCCTGTGAGTGACCTGTAATCAACAAACACTACCAGATCTGAAACCACCTGTTAGTCAACCCAACCAAAAACTCTGATACCACTTGTTGGTATCAGCTCTTGAACCTACAACCAAGGCTCTGATACCACTTGTCAGGATCTTTGCTCCACCACAATTAGAGCACATATGATTACTTCTCGTATTAGCAACTAATCACAAAATTAAACCAGAAATATAAAGTAACTAGAAATATGAAACAACACAGGAATTGAGAGACAATACACAATTGTATTAATAATCACTCAGAAGAATATACAATAAGGAAGATGCCACTTCTTCCTCCACCTCAAAGGTTCGCCACTCCTCAAGATCTTCTCCCTCTCTCTCTTGGTCCCAACAATCAACTCCAATATAGAATTGATGTTCACCTCTCCAACCAGTCAGTAACAACGCTGCCAGTTCACCAAGCACACAACCGTACTCCAAGTAGATCTCCCATGAATCTTCAACCTGCAATTTAATAGACCATACTCACAATTGTAGATCTCTCTACACCCCTGAAGAACCCTTCTTCAACTAGTACCCCGGTGGATCAGCTCCTTGACCTTGCAGACCTTGCAACTCTCCCTGATCAAACACTCTCAGCACCCCTTTGGAACTAGGAGGAGCTACACTAGCTCTCTCTAAAAGCTCTATGGCTTTCTAGCACACACATACAATACAGCCCATGAGTCCATATATAGATCTCATGCTTACAATAATTAGACTAACCTAATTACAATAATTAGACTCGCAACTCAAGACTACGACTAGCCTTCAACATGCAAACTTGCAGTCCAAAAATAGACTCTCTCGGATTCGTCATGCGAACTGCCTGTTCTCACACAGGCTGCCGACGTCGGCTCCTCCATGACCAATGTCGGCCGACTGGTGATCGATGCCAGTTGCTTCCTCTTGCTATCTGACTGATGTCGGTTGATCAGACCGATGCCATTTTTCCTGCAACTGAATCAGCAACACCCCGTAACTCTGGATCCTCCTTAACTTCTCCTGTTTGCATCCTAGTGAAGCTTTTAGCTCCACAACATAACACACTGTATTGCAAGTTTTTGGGATTGAGAGTCTCCCTTCAATTTTTGGAGAATTGGGCTCAAAGAGTGTGGGAACCAGAGGGTGAAATGGAGGTCACGTTGCTTGCAAACAATTTTTTCATGGTTATGTTTCTTTGCTTGGTTGATCGCAATAGGGTTTTTGAGGGTGGGTCTTATTTTTATAATCAAGTTGGGCTATTCGTCAAACCATGGCATGGAAGATTTAATCCTTCTGAGGAACTGCCAAATCGGGTTTCGGTGTGGGTTTGATTACCTAGATTTCCAATAAAATGTTGTCAAGAGGATGTTCTTCATATGTTAGCATCGATGCTCAGAAGGCCGATGGGGTCTTCAACACAAACCTTGGGTAAGAAAGTTATGACTTTTGCTCGAATTTGCATGGAAATTGATTTGAGTAGACCACTACCAAATGCAGTGGAGATGTGTGCAGGCTCATATTCCTGGGTGTAACAACTAGACTATGAGACCCTTTCTTTTAGATGCTACCTTTGTCATGAATATGGCCACCTGGTGCGAAGATGCCCGAAGGCCAAGCCAGGGGAGCAACAACCTCCACCTCCTCTTAGTAACACTCCTGGTGTTGATAAAGGGTAGAAGTCTGGTGCTGGCAAGGGCAAGGATGCTAAGGGTTTTGTTTAGGTTAAGGCTCAAAACTAAAATAGAGGTCAGAAGAGGACCCTAATGGAGCGACATGATGAGGATACTTTTAACAGGTTTGAGGTCCTAGATGAATTGGGCCAACAAGAAGTTAATCTTGGATTAATTAGTGTAGAGCATCTTGCAGTGGAGTCTGGACCAGCGATTAATTCTTCCATTCCTCCCTTTACTTCTCAGGAGGAATCTGCCTTGCCTATGGTCACAGATGGGCAGATAGGGGCACATATGATGATTTTAGAACCAAATGTTGATCTGGGATAGGATGTAGAGGATGTGGATCTTCCAGCATGGACTGCAGTTATAGATACGGATAAGCGAAGTAAATCTTCTCCTCATCTTGGCATTCTTCAAAAGGATGGTAAGAGGGGGTTTTAGAGAAAAGTGTTAAAATGGGACAAAAGAAGGACATGGAGAAGATTAAGATGATAGGGGAGACTTTGGTAGAGTCAAAATCTGTTAAGAACTTAAATTCCCACTTTTTGACTCCTCTAAAATGATCATTATTTCTTGGAATGTAAGGGGCTTGAACAGTGGCCCTAGACAAAAAGCTATTCGAGAACTAGTTAGAAGTCATTCTCCTGATGTTCTCTTTCTTCAGGAGACTAAGGTTTATGTGGAATGTATGATGAGTATTGCACCTAAGTTATGGAGGCATGGTCAATGTCAGTGCATTGGAGCTTAGGGATCTTTGGGGGGTGTGGCATGTCTCTGGAACCCATGAAAGATCCAACCTGTGTCCTGGATTTCCTTTAAGTCCTCCTTATCCATGGTTTCTTTATGCATTGAGTCGGGGGAATCTATCTTTTTTTCTAATGTTTGTGCTCCTATTGATTTCCAAGGTAAACTTCTTGTATGGAATAATATTCACTTGGTTCGTAGCCTATTTCCTTACCCCATGGATTATTGCTGGAGACTTTAATGCTATTCTTGATTTAACGAAAAAATGGGGAGGTAATGCAAGAATGGAGCCCTCTTTTATCTTGCTCTGGGATAATATTTTGGCACTCAATCTTGTGGATATCAAGCCTAGCAATGGCCACTTCACTTGGAACAATAGAAGGGTGGGTGATAGGTACATTGCTGAATGACTAGACTGCTTCATGACGTCCTATTTTTGGGTGGGTGGATTGTGGTCTTCCAGCTCTGAGATATTACATTAGAGAGGTTTGGATCATTGGCCCATAAAGCTTATCATTTCTTCAGCCTGCTTGCCTCAGAAGTTGCCTTTCAAGTTCTAGCTCATGTGGCTTAGGGACCCAGACCTGTATGGATGTGTTGCTGAATGGTGGAGGGTAGGTAGGCCTATTATTGGTACAGTAATGTATATTTTTACTAAGCTCCTCCAATTTGTTAAGTATCAGCTCAAATGATGGAACCAACAAAGCTTCAGGAACATCTACCAGGCAAATAATGAGGCTCAAATGGAGTTGAACGACATTACCAGATTGATTAAGGAGGAGGGGATGTCTGAGTTTTTGTTGAGGGAGGAAGCTAAGACTTTAAAAACATTAGACGAATGGGAGCTGAGAGAGGAAATATTTTGGAAATAGAAAGCTTGGATTGAGTGGCTACAAGAGGGAGATAAGAACATCGCCTTCTTCTTCAATTTAGTGAGAGCTAGATAGCATGGTAATTTGATATCATCTTTGGTGACAGACATGGGGGAGGTTATCTCTTCTACTTAGGATATCACTAATGAAACAATGCAATATTTTGCTTTTTTATTTAAGGAGGAATCACAGGGGGACTTAGTTGCAGAGGCTCAAGTCCTCTCCTGTATTACTTCTTTAGTTTCTTTGGAAATGAAAGAGCATCTTATGAGGGCCATATCTTTGGAGGATTTAGAGAAGATTGTTTTCCAAATGCAAAAAGGAAAGGCTCTTGGTCCAGATGGTTTCTCTATTGAGTTATTTCAAGAATTTTGGGAAATTATCAAATTAGATTTATTGGCAGTTGTTCAAGAATCCCGGAAGAACAAGCAAATGCTCCGGGCCCTGAACTCTACCTTCCTGGCTCTCATTCCCAAGGGGGAGGGGGCTGATCGGTTAAGTCAATTTTGCCCCATTTCTCTTTGTAATGTAATTTATAAAATTATATCTAAGTTGATTGCTGAAAGGTTAAAAAAGTGGCTTACATTGTTAATTTCTGAAGAAAAAAGTGGCTTTGTGGAGGGCTGATAGATTTTGGATGGAGTGGTTGTGGCTACAGAGACTATCCATTCCATGACCAAGTCCAAAGATAAGGCTATGTTCATCAAACTGGACATGTCCAAGGCTTATGATAGAGTTCATTGGTCCTTCCTCCAAAAGCTTTTGGGTGCCTTTGGTTTTGAGGAGGAATGGATTCACTGGGTTATGAGTTGTGTGAATTTGACTTCTTTCTTAGTTTTGATTAATGGTGAGCATTCTAATCTCTTTGGGGCCTTTCGTGGTCTTTGTTAAGGTGACCCTCTCTCTCCTTACCTATTTCTTCTTTTGGTGGAAGGCTTGGGATGGTTGATTAAAAGGAATGTTGAAGGTGGCATCATTCAAGGTTGGCAATGGGGAGGGGGCCTTCCTGTACAATCTCACCTACTATTTGTTGATGATGTAGCTTTGATGGGCATGGCTACTATTAGGGAGGCATCTAATATGCACAAAGGCTTGGATGCTTATCTTGCTACCTCAGGGTAGTTAATTAACAAGGGCAAGTCTTCAATTTTTTATTCAACACTCCACCCTCCATCTAATGAAGAATGGCTCATATTCTCAGGTTCCAAATTGGGAGTCTTCCATTGCTATACCTTGGGATCCCTATCTCTGCTGGTAGGCAGTCTAAGGATTCATGGCAGGTTATCTTGGACAAGTTTTGAGTCAAAGTGAATCATTGGACCCATCGTTGGCTATCCTTTGTTGATCGAGTCCAGTTGATTCAATCTATGGTGCAGGATCTTCCTCTTTATAGGTGTATGATCCAAGTGGCACCGATGAGCTTTGTTAGGGACCTTGATTCCTTAGCAAGACAATTTGTATGGGCTGGTAATTTATCATCAACTAAGTGGATCCTTATTAAGTGGGAGGTTGTTTGTAGCCCAAAAAGGTTTGGTGGTCTTGGATTGCGGCAGTCATTACTATCTAGTACTGCTCTGGCAGCTAAATTGTATTGGTGATGGTGTGTGGAACAAGACAGGGTGTGGACCAGAATCTTAACCCACAAGTAATATTTTGGGATCCCCAAGAAGGATATGCAGTAGTATAGCTTGACAGGGAAAGGCTCGATAATTTGGACTACTCTCAAGAAAGGGGCTGCACTAATTAAGGGTGGCCTATTCTAGATCTGTAAGAGTGGGATAGAGGCACATTTTTAGCATGATTCTTGGCATGGCTACCCTCCCATAGTTATCCAATATCCCCACTTGAGTATTTTGTCCCAGAGGTTTTGTGAAGCTAGATGGACTAGGGTGTGTGACTATAAGTCCCTTTCCCTTCATGGGTAGGTGGCGAAAGCAAGATGGAAGACCCCAGAGGAGTGGCTAATTTTTGGGTTGGAGGTGGAGTGTGCTAAGCTTCACTACATTCTTTTTGGTCATAGTTGTAGCACAATTATGGATAGTGATGTGTTAGCCTGGTCCCCTAATCCCAAGGGTACATACACTATGTCTTCTGGTTATCAGGAGCTGATCTCTCAGTAATTTGATGGGGGGAAGTTCATTGGTGGAAAAAAGTCTAGAATAGCTTCTCTTGGCCAAAGTGTAATTACTTTATTTGGACTTTAGTCTGGAATAGATGCTTGACTTGGGACAATATTCGAAAGAGGGGCTTTGCTGGTCCTTCAAGGTGTGTTCTCTGTAGTGGTGGGGAGGAAGATTCTCTGCACTTATTCTTCCATTGCCCCTTCACTTTGTAATTATGGCATTTCTAGTGGGATGTGTGGAAATGTCATTGTATTCACGCATCCTTCCTAGCTGATTTTTGGATGAGATTGGGAAGGGCCCCCTCTTCGGCTCCCTTTTTGCAGGATGTTTGGTACGTTGGGCCTATTTTTTTGCTGTGGCAAGTTTGGCTAGAAAGGAATTGCAAAATTTTTTGAGGTGAAAAATTGGGGATTCAATAGGTTTGGATTAGAATTATGGGAATGATCCAAGAAACGGTGGAAGCTAAGAGTGAGATTATTCTACCGCTAGAGAAAGGTGATATTGTGATGGTAGATAGGCTTGGTATACAGGGGATATGTCTGGCGTTAGCTTGCATCAGGAGAGGTAGACAGGTGAAACATAAAGTTTAAAGGATGGGGAAATGGCTGCCCCCTCCCACTAGTTTTTTGAAAATTAATACAGATGGTTCTTCCAGGGGAAATCCATGTTCGGCTGGGATCGGTGGGATTGGTAGGGATTCTTTTGGATTAGTGGTTTTTATTTTTTTGGCTAATAAAGGAGTGTAGACTGTTAATAGGATGGAAGGCTTGGCTATCCTATATGCTTTGAAGTGAGCTTATGCTTTAAGGTGGAGGAAGGTGATGTGTGAATGTGACTCTCAAGTTCTGGTCAATCTGCTCCTTGAGAGGAAGATTTCTGATGTTAGCTGGCAATTGTCTACGTTAGTGCAATAGATATTATAGATTAGCTCTTTAATGGATTCAGTGTCTTATGCTCATATTCCAATGGAATGGAATAGGGTGGCCGATTGCCTAGCAAAATGGGCGTCAGAAGATATAGATGATTGGAAGATTGATGAGTGGGAGTGGATGCCCTACGAGTTATGTCAGGACTTGGAGAGAATTCTTGTAGAAGATGAAAGTGGTATTGGGGAGTGATGTTCTTGTTCTTATTTTTTTAGTGGTCTCTGGTGGTTCCTAGGGCTTTGGCCCTTTGCTATTTTGTATTTAGCTATTCTAAGATTTAATAAAGTTTTTACCCCCTTTTTTTAAAAAAAAAATCATGGATTTAAACTAGAACAATCAATGGCTATGGGATAGAAGTTAACATAAGTGAAGTCTAACAAGTGTTTATAGACAACTCCACCTTGATGGGTATGGATATAAAATGTCTTACAAATAGTTAAGAACATAGAAAAATGCTTCAATCTTTCTTAATCTATTAGTAATACCAAATTATTAAATTCAAGAATTACATTAATCTATCTATAAATCACAAACTCTAAAACATAACAATAAAAATTTACAACATATATATCATTTTATTAATATGAGTATAACATGGTTTAAATTGCTATGATGATTTTATGAAGTATCAAGAAAATAGGAGGTTAAAGATAACTAGATAGAAAAATGAGTTTTATTTTTAGGCCTTAGTCATTACCCCTAACTTAGTCTATTGCATGCCATTGTCTAATGGCACTAGATTATTTAAGAATAAAAAGACATGAAATATGCACAAACACTTCTAAAACCACATGGTTTAGTATCTTTGTTATTCATCTTAGGAAGGTACCCTTTGTTATTCTAAATATTTTTCCATCTCTTCTCTTCATGATGCAAATTTTTCTGAACTCTCCATGTCCAGTCAAGTATGGGGTACAAAAAAAGAGGCAATCTAAATATCAAGACAATCCATTAAATGTTGTGTTTATTTAATCTATAACATACATATTGGATCTTACACTTTTATCTCTAAAATTTTAGAGTGAATAAGTCTCTTTATTCTTCAAACAGAAGGTAAGTTCCCTACATCTATCACCATCTACATCAAAATCCTCCCTAAAAAATACATTATAGTGAGTAAAAAATACATTATAGTGAGCTATAGTAATTTATGAATTCACACTGATGCTTCATAATTGTTTGATTTATTTGTGGAAATTGGATTAATTATGCCAATATAGCAATGATCAATTTGGATTCCCAAATTTAGCTTTGAGATCCAGTCTGGCAAAAAAAATTACTTCGTTATATTCTAAAAATTCTTTCTTTCCTCTCAACTCATTCATTAAATAGGAAAATTAATTCTTAAGGTGAATATATCCAATTATAAGGTCAAGGTTCCATTCAATTTCAAATATCACAACATAACCATGTTGGTAGAACTCACAAAATAGGTTTGTTGTCTATATAAAGTTAGAAATATAAGCTTCACTGAAGGAAGTGGGGGAACAAATTATGTCCTTGTGTCTATATATGACCATAAATATTTGATACTAGATCAACTTATCCTTTAAATACAAGGCATTTAACTTTTAAGTATGTCTACAACTCAACATCTCCAATGACATATTACAAATCTATTTATAATCCATTCATTTCCACATCTTTATTCTCAAGCTCTTGGTTTTTCTCATCCAACAACTTATGCAAATTTATCTTCTCTTCTAAAATATGGTGGATCCTTATTTATCTTATGTCTTAAGATATATCCCTTTCATCCCTCATACTTTGAATGATACTTTGATGCTATGTTCTAGAAATAACATCTGCATGAGGTATTATGGGTGGTATATAGATATCTATGAAAGGGGCATTGGATGGGCCTATGACCAAGTGGCCTTGCAATACACTAGACATAACATTAATGGGTTTTTCATCCACAAGTGTTTGTGTTTGTGTTTTATGTTGGTTCTATTCATTATTTGGTGTAGGGGTTTTATGGCTACAAGTGTAGAATTACTTGTGGTTGTAGGAGTTTCCTCAAAATTTTTACTTGCTCTTCTAACATCATTTATTGTGTCTTATTCTACAACCCTAGATAAGGCATATAATCTATTATCCCTTTATTATATATCTTTAATTAAATTTTTAATGGGTTTCACTTTTGTTATAAATAATAATCAATCATGCACTCTTCATATCATCAATATTAAGAATAGGGGACCTTGAAGAATGATGTTTCATAAATACTTCCTAATCTACACTTTATTTAACCTTATATCCACTTGTATTCTCTTCAAAACTTTGATCCTTAATTGGATCTTATTTTGTGCTTCCATGAGAATATTTCGAACTAGAATATTCTTCTCCTTTTGAGCTATTGGAAGATTCTACTTTCATGTACTACTATAAGATTCACTCTACCCATAGAGTTATTCATTATCACTTTATTCAACATCAAACACATTAATGGAAATAGTAAAAGGTTGTGTGTGTAATTTTTAAAGCTTAATTATATTATTTTTCAAGTGAATATAATATCTCTTTGTGTTTCTTGAGAGTTTTTTAGATTTTTATTTCTTTTTTTAGGCATATTTGGAGGTGAAGGAATTTTTCTCTTTTGTCTTATATAACTAGATTTTTAAAGTTAAATATAAGGAATATATAATACTGAGACAAACTCTTCCCATTCCACTTCAAGCCTAATGTCATGTAAAACCTTTTCTACTAATAACTTAATCAAATATTGGTGTGTTGAAGGCCTAGTTTTACCTTTTTGATACTCTACATGCTTCCTTTTCAAAAAATTCAACAAATAGTTTTGAAAATTGACAAGGATGTTATGTCTTAATTTGATCAATGATTTTAAATACATAATATACAATAATGAATTCCTACCTTCACACTTTATATAGCGTGTGATGAAGGAAAAAAATTCTCTCCATGGTAGAGGTAGACAAACATGTCTATTCTTTTGGAATTAACTAAAGGAAATTATCCTACTTAAAAAAATTAGTTCCTTACCTCTAAAACATTAGGTTTATCTTGTAGCCATATTTCATAAGTCATGAGGATTATAATATATTTTATCAATAAATCCTCTATTAACACAAATTTCAACTCTTTCACCATAGTATTGTCATCATGTAGGGTTTGTGCAAATTGTTGTGTTTTATCCAAATTAAATGTTATAAAATTATCTAAGAATGGATTCCATCCAACATACCTAAACATTATGGAAATTTAATTTATATATTCCTCAAGAGAACTATATGGTATAAATTTTCTTGAGGGATTTAGGACTTGTAATAATTAGGAGTATCATAAGTAGCACAAAGAATGATATGGTCACATATGTTGTTTATAACTAAAAAAGACATGATAATTCTAGAAAAATAATATATTTACTTGAGGTCAAAATTAGTTTACCAATGTCAATTGATGTTTTAGAATATTATTGTATCATGTGTGTTGAAGTGGAAACATGTAGTCCTTAAAGCAATCTAATACATTTATGGATTTAACAATCAGCCATCTGAGTGAGACAATATGTAGGATAGTTGACAGACAAATAATAATAATTATAATCATGAAATAAAATTTTGTAACATCAATAAATTATCAATAATTTTAGTAATTCCCTTGTTTGAATTTTGGTGGGAATGTTCAAGTGAATGGAAAAAAGCAAGGAAATGAAAAATAAAAATCCCATAAAAATGGAGCAACCAATTCATGAAGTGGTCATGAAATAAATAAATGGATACTAAATTAATATACCATAAAAAAATGCAAATATATCCATGAAATTTGATGATCCTATAAAAATGAATTGGTATCACCCTAGTAGTAGTGGTTTCAAGGTGAAAACTTGGCAACATGTAGCCACTATGCGAAGGGGTGTAATAACATGTAGCCGCTATATGGAATACATAATGAAAACATGAATATGTAACTTATAGGAAGGTTATGGAAGAAATACATAGCCATTTTTTGAAATACATAATAAAAAAGTGAGTCCACAAAATTTAAAAATTTGAGAAAAAATGTTAAAGTAAGGCAGGTCAGAACACGTAGTATGTGGATTTAAAAGAATGGAATCATAGCTACAAAAAGTATGCATCCATAACATTTGAAAAATTAGTGGTGTGTCTCAATTACTATAGGTAGTATTTTTTAGTAATAATAAGCTAATATTGTATCAAAAATAGGTTAATTTTGTAGCCACTGCAAAAAATGTAAAAGGTAATAAGAGCCCATAGGCATTAGGAGAAAGTCTATAGCAACTACAAAAAATGTTATAGATATGTGGAAATTATCTACAACAATAAGAGGAATACAAATGCAAATATATCAAAAATAAATTTTTTTATTATATATATATATATATATATATATTTGTTTATTTAATCCTAATTGGATAGTAACCTAGTTTTCTAATCATGATCATTTATTTAGAACTTGTTCGACCAACAATATTGTTATCAAAGCCAAGATTGTCAAATTTATTGAGGGTTTTTGTTACTATTTTTAAAAATATATATGATGATGACATCATAAATAACTATATATGTTTTGTACCATAGAATCTACAACATCCAAATCAACCCAAGACTTGAGGGCATGAATGAATTATTCTTTTGTTAAGGATTTCTTATAAATTTGAGGTTGTGACCATTGACAATCAAGTATAACATTAGTGAATAAATAATACATAATTCCATTGCTCCATTCTCATATACCATTTAAGCCACATATTTATTGATCCATGTTCTAAATATCTTGCCTTTGTGATCTTTGCACTTGGATTCATAAATCAAAGCCTATTCTCCAAGTTAAATTCTTCTTATTTTGATGAAATTATCATGCCACATGATTATCTATTGTTAAGTGGCATATGTGTGATGAAGAGCTTCATGGAAGATTTCATCCAAAGCATTGATTTAAGTGATAATTTAATTATTTTCTTTTGATTAATACAAACTCATTTCCCATGCAATCATTAAAGTTTTCATTTCAAACTCTATGGGGAGAACAACCTCCATATCATGGACTAGCTCATAGGGTGTGAATTAATCTTCCATGTAGTTATGTAAGACTAAATATATTCTTTAAGATGGTGTGCCCCATCACACTGGACTAAGGTTATAATCTTTATCATAATGTTCTCTAATTCAAGTTGGTGACTTCCAGTTGGCCATTAGATTATGAATGATATGGATTATATTTCTAGTGGAGAAGCTCATATTTATGGAAATGATCAGAAATCATATATGGTGTGATATGTGCTCCTTAATCTATGACTATCTCATGAGGAATTCCATACCATGTGAATATTTACTCATATAAAATCAACTATTTATTCATTTATTGTGTGTTTTAGTGTCTTTAATTCCACCCACTTTTGACATAATATGTCAAACAAGGATATACTCCTTTTGGTTGGAAGGAGAATCTATAGTACCAGTAAATTTAATCCCTCATTTCTCAAAAAGATCCAAAATAATATGAGATTTAAGTGGCATATATCTATCACATTAGAGGGTATATTCTTTTTATCTTTGTAAAAAGTGGGATAATAGTACATTATAGTGAGGATCTTGGTGGTTGTCCTCTTTACTGAAAAATGTCCCTCACATGTTTCATCATAATAGGATCAAAGTATATCAAATACTTCATTCTTTGAAACACATCAATGCATGAATGAGTAAGGCCTATTATGAAAGATAAAACTAGATATCCATGAAAAGGGTCCACAATGGTGTGCCAAATTACACCTCTCCTTTGTTGAAAAATATTGGGAAAATTTACTTGCAACCAAGTAGTTAGCTATATATACAATCCATGGAGCTTTACAGAAAAGGAAATGAGATATTCATCTAGAAATGAATCATCCACTTGTGGTTTTTTTTCATTAGATGTTAGTCATGAAATAAAATCAGTAACTACATTATCTTTCTTAGGCATATATAAGATGGTAATATCAAATTACTAAAGTGTTAATAGGTATCTAATAATTCTACCATTCATTACTAAATTTTTCATTAAATAATTTATTGATGAGTGATCTATATGGATAAAACTAGGATACTAAATAATATAGTGGAGAAATTTATTTATAATATAAACGACAACAATGAATTCCTTTTCAATCACTGCATAGTTGAGGTTTGCACTATAAATATTTTTATTGATGAAATATATGGCATAGGTCAATTGTCCATCTTTTTTACAAAGGATAACTCTTAGTGATGTGTCAAATGCATCTATATGGATATGGAAATGGATTTTCTAATGCAAACCTCATAGAATAGGTTTTGACACTTAGATGTCCTTCAATGCCTAAAAGTCTTCCTGACATGCACCAGTCCAAAAAAAATTGACATCTTTACACAATTAGATAAATAATGGACATGTAGTATTGCTAAATTGCTTAATGAAACTTCAATAGTACCATACATGTCATATAAAAATCTAACATATATTTATTTTATGGTTTAAAAAAAATATCACTTCAATCTTGGATGGGTCTACCTTATTCCTGTAGGTGATATGTGGTTTTCTAGTTCATAATTACTTAGTTCATGATCATATATCACTTTTTGTGTCTTAAAAATAGGTTAATATCTTGTTAGTGTTGAAGTTATTTTTCTAGATTGGTGATGGATTATTCAAATGAGTATCCATAGATAATAAAGTCATTTGTGTACATTTCTACATAGTCATGAGATAAATTAGAAAAAATGCTCTTGACAACCCTTTGGAAGGTAGTTGGAGGATTACATGACCCAAAGGGAAGGACATGGTATGTGTATGTTCTAAAATGACATGTAAGAGTGGTTTTATCTTAGTCTTCGAGTACAATTTTGATTTTTTTATAAGCACTAAAACCATCAAGGAATGAAAATTATTTCTTCCCAAAAATAATGTCATTAATTTATCAATAAATGTTAGAGGCAAGTGGTTTTTTTTAAATAGCAGTGTTTGTCTCTCTATAATCTAAAAAAATGTGCCATTTTACACCTTTTTTTAGTACAATAACAAGAGGTGATGCATTTTCTATCATAAATAGGATAAATGAATCTAGAATCTATGAATTTTTGTAATTCATTATTTAAAATCTCTCATAACATGAATCATACAACTTTGTGGTTATTAAATGGGTTTGCACTCACCTTTGATGTAGATGTAGTGGGTGCATAAATCTAGGTGAATGACCCTCATATAATGATAATCCCATGCAAAGGTAGCTTTGTTTTTTTCAATCATGGACACTAACCAATATTCTTGTTGTTGTTGTAAGTGGTTGTTTATGTTGAGGGGTCATCCAAGAAAGATGTCAACCATTTTGACAAGTGAGTCCATGGACTCAATGTTACTCAGTAAGTTGATAAGGCTACATTCATGTGGCAAGTGCTAAGGGAAAGTAATGATATCCCCACTAGGATATGAAGATTGCATAGTTGGAAAGATATTGTTATGTGGGTAGTCAATGTATTGAAGGAAGTTATTTATACGCTAATTTAGTATATATACATTATGTAAAAATTTGGAGATTATTGTGTCCTTAATTATTTCTTTCAAGGATAATATCTAATCAATTATGAGGATGGACAATATAGGATCTTTATCATTTTCCTAAGTTTCCAATCCAAGAGGTTATTTTATCTCAAGTGAGGGTTGGGCATGTCGGTATAACAATATATTATTGGTGTTATTCCCATTTTAATTGATCATGTTACCTGACCTATAGTTGATGTACACCTTTTTTGGCCAACCAAGGTCTCCCTAGATGGAGGGAGCGTCCTCCCAAGTGAGCTTTGAGTTGAAATATCATGAAATATGAGTTGTATTCCCATGAATCCACTAAAATAATAAGGTCCTCTATAACCCCTTTGGGTATAATAGTTTATGTATCCACCATTTAGGATAGTGGGGGTTCGGTGAAGGCCTTGGAGTTTAATTTGTTTCTTGTTCTCTTTAGTCATCACATTAATAGTTTATGTTAAGTCTATGAATTAATTAGTGAAACAACTATGTGCACATCCATAGTAGGGTTACTTGGGTTAGTTTATTTGGGAGTAAAAATGTTCCCCAACATAAGATTATCAAGTTATCTAATTTCTTGGATATTTTGAGGATATTTCAGCTTTTGACTAGGCTTCCTTAAGCACACCTTTTATACTACCTTTGTGTTTATGAGTACATTATTTATAGATTAATAAAATATGATTTGAACATAAACACTCTTTAGTTATTCTAAAAATTTAAATGTTGATTGAGTCTCCTCCCACTGATGGTTAATAAGTTTGGGAGAATGAAAATTAGGTGGTAAGACTTGACTTATTGATGAAGTTAGTTCAAGGATTGGCTCATTATTTGGTGCTGGTGGTGGGTCAATTGTGGTCTAAAAAACCACATCAAGGGATTTTGTTATTATGGGTGTGGTGGGATTTTATACTACCTTCAATAAATTTTTTTTTACATTATTCAACTTCATTAAGTAAGTTTGATATGTCACCATTTCATTATTGTACACCAATTGAGCCAATTTGTTATTGGTATTTGTTGTAGATTGAAAAAGTAGTTGTGTTGCTTGATGGGGTGGTTAGCTATGGCTATTGTGGTTTTGAGGTAGAATGTTTTTTTGGTTTGTTGTTGTTTGAAACCAACATTTTTTTGAGTCAAAGGTTGATTTCCCCTCCAATTTTTTACCATTAATTAGGAGGTTTTTGTCATTATTTATTTTGAGGTTGTGCCTATCATTGATGGCCATTGTATTGTTTCAAATGGGATTATGGTTGTTGATATCAATTTTTGAAATAATGAGGTTGGGATAACATTTGAGGCCTTTTATTCCAAGTATTATGCATATACCAATTTTAGGAGAAACATATATTTGATTATAAAAATGAGAATTGAAAGATAAAGGGTCTTTAAGAATAATTTATTTTTCTAACTTGGTGGCCAAGTTATTCTTTGAGATAAAACGAAAAATTACTCATCTTCTTATTCATTTACCTATGATTCATTTTTAGCCTCTCTCCTCCATTACCCTTGCCATGCTTTCATGAGCATTAACTTATCATCTACACTCAACTTTCTTACTATGATAATTAGGATAATATACTGTCAAATATTTTTTTGCCTCTTCTTGTTTTATTTTTATGTGTAACATGTATATATTTTTGGCTATGTGTTGGATAATTTCCATTTTCATGTTCTCTAATAAGTTTCTAATATCCATCCTTGTGACTCCATTTTACAATTTGGATGATGCATGTATAAATTTGTTATTTTTGGTTTTCTTCATCGATGACCTTGAATATTTCCTAAAAATGTTGCAAATGTCATCCAACATCAATTTTGACACATCTCCACCTCTAATGATATCTAAGGGTTTCATGCATTCTTCAATTATGCCTCTCATAAATTATAGATTTAGAGATTCAAAATCCATCTTGAAATGTTTGGGTCTCTAAAGACTAAATTGAAATATCTCCATGTCATCTTGCAATGGATAATCCTTTCTTTATGAAATTATAAAAATATCATCTCCCCAAGGGAATTTACCCTTGTAGTAGTTCTGATACTCGTCAAGTAATTTATTCCCCATGTCTGTATAGTTACTTACACTGTCCTTTCCCAATCCAATAAACCAATGGAGAGCTACATATTTGAGAGTGGATAGAATTAATTTCAGCATCTATGCATTCTAATATTATTCATAACTATAGTATTATATGTCAAACTCAAGGAATGATATCTTAGGGTCTTCAATTAACTTCCTATGGAAGTTAAGAAAGAATGATGGAGGGATGTTTTTCTTGATGGAAACACTTGTTACTGTGTTAATGGGGAATTTAAATGTGGAAAGTGTATGTATGGATGTTTCTCCTTTGAGATCTTCCATGATGTTTCAAATTACTCTTATTATGATGATCTTTACAACTGGAATTTTATAGTATTTATTAATACATTTAGACCACAATGATTAGTGGATTACAACCTTGGGTTTTTTCTCTCAGGAAAGAAGCTCTTCTTTATGAAAAATTGGGTGATAGGGAGAGTTCTTTTAGAGATTATTTTGGGAATTATTTTATAGTTTTAGTTAGTAGTTATGTTGATATGAGAATTCTTTCTAGGGATAATTGAGCATAGTATGCTCTTTTTTAGAGGAGTTTGGGTGATGGAAGAAGGAAATGAATTCTAGATTTTTTAATGTAAGTACACAAAATTGGTATCCTTTGAAAGGTTATAAGCTTATCAAGAGTTATATGATCTTATTTTTCATCTTATCTCCTTGCTTCCAATTATTATATTAATTATGATAGTAATATTTTTGTTGTAGCCTCTTCTAACAACTCCTTAGAATGTGTTGACTATGGGATTAAAATAGGTGTTTTTATACTATTTGTATTACTTTATGTGTTATGAGGTATCTCAATTTCTAAACCCACATAAATTTTTGGTCTCCTTGGTATAAATATACTTGATTGATCTCTCACAAGTTATATACAACCAAATGACTTTCTCTCTTTTTTGAATCTTATGCCCTATACCTGCATAGGGTTAGTTTGAAATATATTATCAAACTATTATTGATCTATTTTATGGAAATAAAAAAATTAAAATTATATATAAATCATGAAACTATTTCAATTTTTCATGAACATAATGTTTGACACTTATCACCAACAATAATGTCAAAAATGTAGGTGAATATATTCACTTGTTAATTTAGGAATCTATATTTTGACTAGAGGTCTATACTATTGTTGGAGATTTGTCAATGATGTCTCCAAGGTGACCAAGGTTGTTGATGAGGTGTCATGTGTGCTAGGATGGCAATGACAAAGTGTGTTCTAATAAGCTTTAGTGTTCTTGCATGGTTCTTTAGTGTTTGACTTTTTAAGGTAATTAATGGATGGTATTGATGATATGGAAATGTTTTAGAGACCATATGGGATGTTATGAGTGCTTAGAGTTCTTATGAAAGTGAAAGGAATTAATTAGAGAATTCAATTTAGTGTCTAGGTTAAAGTAGTTATCTTGATAGATAAAGGTGAGTAAGTAGTTTTATGTTGTTATATTTCACACGTGTGAAGGTTTTAGGAGTAGTTTGATATACAAATGGATTCCAATATGTGAGGAGATCATATGGTTCAAATTTTTTAAGTCATGAGGTTGATCATAGCAAAATTTATTAAGGTACAAAGTTGGCCTTCTAGGCAAAAATTTACTAAGTTCCCATACTTAGCCAGATTTGTAAAAAAAGATCTACGACGAGTGTTTAATCTGACCATATAAGGATCCAATAGTGATCATGTGATTGTATAGAGTTCTGATAATGAACATATAATATAATATATGAAGATCTAATGATGAATGTGTGATCATAAATTAGAGATCAATGACATGTGTTAAGTTAATAAGTCAAAGGATGATCAGATTGCATGCAAAACTACCAAGTGGTGAAAACACATTTATTGAATGGTATAGGGTATGTAGAAGGCATGTAAAGCTGCCAAGTGGTACAATCATGGGAGTTCAGATCAAAGATCAATAGTGAGCATTAAAAGATAAAGACCTGACTAATCCATAGAGATTTATGGAGTGTATTTGTTCAAAATTTCCATGGAGCACAAGATGAGGTCAATGTGTTCGATGTTTAACATTTGCTCATTGATCTTTTGAATTTGAATATTTAAATTAACAAGGGAAAACCTATCTATAGTTTTTGAGATATATCATTTGATCCAGGATGAAGTTCTTGATGTAGTTAAAATCAAAGTTGTAAAGGAATTCAAGGCTCATCCATAAAAGTGAGTTAGAAGATATGAATGCTTGTATAGTCAAGGATATTAAGCTTTAAATTTGACTGTGTTTGACCATGTTTTACAAGTGACCTGAGAAGGATAATTAAAGAGTTCTTGATTGTATTTTGATGTTCCAAGATGATATAACTATTGGAAAGTGTTTTAGACTCCACTAAGACTATCTACATAGAATTTGGAGGTTTGAAAAATCCATATTTAGTATGAATAAATATTTAGAATTTGACTGTGTTTGTTGATTGCATTGGTAGATTGAGTGACCATCTTATAGAGGTAAGTTGAAGGTGTTATGAAAATAATTAAAGAATAAAATGAGCATGGAGATGTTATATAAGTCTCAAAGGCTTATTATAAGGCTTTTAATGTCATGGTTTAATCTTAATCAATTAAGGTGAGTCAAAATAATATGATTGTATTTTGACTGTGTGTGACCAGTCTAAGTGGTTACTTTGAGATAGTTGATTTGAGTGCTTAGATCTTATATTGAAGTGTCTAAAGCACATGGAAGTGTATAAAAGGTTCTGGAGCATTCACCCATGTGATCTAATCATATGGCTATGTGAAATATTTGAGCTATAGATTCAAAAGTTTGTGACTATGTTTTCTGTATATGAAGACCCGAAAAGCAAGGAGACCTATTTGGTAGGTTGAGTGTTGAGTTGGTGTTCTAGATGGAATGGACCCATGAGGAAGTAATTAAATATATATTGGAGATAGGTATAATGTGTTTGAAGCTTTGGTATAAGCTGAAAGTGGGCCAAGGAGTTGAAGTTATAATGTATGGGTGAGTAGGCCTAATTATTTTAGGTCTCACCAAGACCTAATGATGGTTTGGGGCTGATGAGGTATTGACCGATCTATGAAGAGTGGGGTTCTCACTTGTAACATGTGTATGGGCCTATGTTAAATTTGGTTCAAATATATAAAGAATTTTTTCCAACCAAGATGGGTTAAAGGAAGAGAGTGGTATAAATACAAAGCTTAATTAGATTAATTGTGCTAATTATGTGTGTGTGAAGTCAAGTGAAGGAGAGAGACTTTGAAAGAAAAGGTAAAGGTCAATGAGGACCATCAGAGAGTGAAGAGCATTATTCATGATTATCTAATCAAGTTGATTTAGGAGGATACATAGGTCATTCGATTTAATGAGCCTAGAAGAGGTAGTTTGAGCAAGTTAGCCCTAAAGGCAGCTTGAGAGATTTTGGACATGAAGATTGCAAAAAAAGGTGATCATCATCAGTTGAAGAGTAGAAATAGGTGTTCAAGGTGATTTATTTAGGTAGCTAAGTGGGTGCTTGGTTGCCTAGGGGGTTGGTTCCTCCTTGTAAGATAAAGCTTGCTAAAGGTCTAGTTGTAGTGGGTGCTCAACTAGATAGGGGCAGTAGCTCCTTATGGGATGGGTGTCTCACTAAACTAAGGGATGGGTGCTCCTTGATTAGTTGGTGCTGGTCTAAATGTTGGATCTTCTTTTATAAGACTATAGTCCATCTTTCAAGGTTCAATGGGTTTTATCCCCTAAGAGGGTTTCCCACATATATGATGTGTTCATGTGATGTATGCTATTATATATGCTTTGGATGTATGTGCTTTCATGTTTATGTTGCTTGATAAAGTTGATGTATGCTAAATGATTAAGAGTTTATAATTGAAATTGGATTATCTAGCATCACTGATTTACCCCCCCTCTCAGTGATTGTACCTCTAACATATATATGTAGTATTAGGTTGTTTTATTTAATAATATGCCCTAAATTTTCTAATGTGGTATATAGGGAAATTAAATATGAACTAAAAAAACCACAATTTTTAATATATGTAAACTGATCTTGCTGAATTTGAATCACATTATTGAAAGTAATGCTTGAATTCAAATTCTTAGAAAGGAAATAATAAATTTTACTTTAGGAATATTCCCAGATAATATAGGAATAAAAAATTCATAGCCATAATTCAAACACTTTCTTCATCTGAAAATGAATTAAAATATTAAATTAAGAAGGAAACCGACATTCACATTGATAAGCAAACTATGGAATCAATTGTATAATACAAATACTCATAATAAAAATAAATTAATCTAACTAACGAGAATATGTAAAATAAGTCAACTTGAGTGGGCCCCTTATCGATTGGATTGAAACTTAAAACCCTCCTTAGACTAATAAAAATTACTCCAAATCATTTTTTTCAATGATATAACTAATCCATAGCAATGAAAGAATTATTACATGTTCAATTACAAACTCTATTTTAATTGAACTATGGATGAATATAATTAATGATTTGTGACTTCTGACTAACACTATTATTTGTATCTTCTCCATTAAATATATAAGGCACAATTTATTGTGATTAGTATAACAATTAATGGTTACAATAGAAACACATAACAAACTTAAAAATAATAGAGCTAATAACAAAGAGGATATGAGTGGAAATAAGTAGTTATAACCACCCCAAAAAAATTATCATACAAATTCTAATCCAATGGAAATTAAAAAGATGTAACAAGTGTTGTAACTATCTTCCACTCATCAAAAGACCTTTGGTTTCCAATTACACAAAATAACTAACCTATTCATTTATTTTAGGCATGGTTCAATCCTAACCCTTAGAAATGTCCTCAACTACCTATAACAAGTGTGTAAGTGCTTACATCCATGTCGACATACTAGAACATTTGGTAGCTATGAACTGGCAGTTAACATTAATTTAATTTAGGCATACTCAACAAGTGGTTATAGGAACTCCATCTTAATGGCTATGGATATAGAATGTCTTGCAGAGAGTTAAGAACATATAAAAATAATACATTCTTTCTTAATCCATTCATAATACCACATTATTAAAACCAAAGATTACACTAATTTTTCTCAAAATCATGAGTTTTAAACTATAAAAATAAGTATATACAACACAGATACAAGCACATGATATGTGTGTGTGTACATGTATGTATGCATGCATACATACATGTGTATGTGTATGTGTGTGTGTGTGTGTGTTTGATATGATCATAACATGGTTTAAAAGGTTATGATAAATATGTTGAGTAGAAATATAATAGTTGCTAAATATAACTAGATAGCAATATGAGTGCCATTGCCAAACCTTGACATTTGTCATGACCTAAACAAGCACTATTAGGCTATCTAAGAATGTAAAGTATGGTGTAATTATGGGAGTGAAAGAAAAGACACTACATTTGAAGGATTATGATAAAGGTGAGTATTGTTAGTGAGAGGTAATGTAATATCTTCTAGAGCATGTAGATTTTCTTAATTATGATATATTTCTAAATATATCTTAGAGGTGCACATGAGAATGTTTCCTCTAAAAAATACCTTCTAATAAAAGGAGTACCTCATTTGAACTGATTAAAGATTACTAGTGTATGGTCAAACCCATATCATTCTCATTACTCATATAATTATCTCAACTAGTCACAACTTAATTCCAAGCATGTGATATTATTATTTTAGTGATATTTGGGTATAAATAAGGTGTAGACACATCATCTAACATTTTTCACTAAAATAATTCATTTTTGACCACTCCTTATACACACTTAGATCATGTCTAATTTCATAGTCTTTTGACTATCATTCCTTCACTTATATGCAAATGATCCATTCCTCCAAGCAACTAATGATCTCAAAATGTTCCTATTTATTATTACTAACATCTTAAGATCATCCATGAATTGATCCATACTTCTAGCTCAATTATCCTTGCTTCTTAAACAAGGCCACCCTATTAAGACTATCTCGCTCACTGGTAGTGATTAATTATATCGACCACATCCTCCCACCAAATAACAAATACTTTTTAAAGTTAAGATTCACCCAATGGGTCATCCCACACATTTCACGAGGCCCATCCAAATGAGTTATAAAATGATCACTATAAATCCACATTTCAATTCATTTGTTTACTAGAGGCTCATATGATTGAAAAGCACTAGAAAATATAACTACACTATAAGAGATAAACACCTATTTTTCACAACTCATAGTCCACATAACCCTAATATCCCTAATCTAATTATAAATACACCTCTAAGGTCACATGTCATTATTGAAGAATATAATTACACCAATATTTAACATTTATACCAATATTTCACACACAACATTGTAGCATGGGAGAACTATAAGGATTTTGATCCCTCTTTAGATTATTGGTATGTAGGCATCACTCAACACATGGGGTGTTGAGGTCAAGCACAACTTGAACCACTAACCCCTTTTTACCCTATGATTCTATTCATACTCATGTATCATTGAGATAGCGTTTGGATGAAAAAGAAGGTACATTATGGATCTACAATAGATGAAGAACTCATGCATAGTAAAACATGACTTATAGGAGCAATTTAACCTATCATATCAGTCACAAAGATCAAACCCTTTTTATACACCAATGAATCCTAAGGACATTAGTCTAGGCTACCCCTATCCAATTCCAATAACCTTGTCCTAAATCTAAACAAAGCAATATTCCTAATTCTCATCTTTGTCACATAGTCACAACCATTTTTACAATTGTACCTACAATCTTGTGCATCTAATTTATAATTAAGTTGTATTTATTTGGTAATTTCCCCTTTTAGCATATTTCTAAATTTAGTAAGTTCCAAACTAATTTGTTTCATTTATTATAAATCTATAACATTTTGGTTTTACATAACAATTTATCTAATTAGATTAAAACTCTCTTAATTCCTAAATTTGACAAAATATATTGGTGAACATGTATATTGATTGAATATTTTGAACCCTAATAGTTCATGTTGTTAGGATTTCTTTCCTTCTTTTTTTATTCCCAATTTTTGTCTTAGGGTTTTAATATTTGGCAAATTATTTAATAATAACAATATTTCAAGTTTCAATATCATGTTTAATCAATCTAAGAAAGTTATTTCTACTTATCTTTTAAAATGTATAAGGTGAAGAGATCCTTAAGTTGAACATTCCCAAAAGGCATAATCCTGTAATCAATTTGATGATAGATATAAAAATTAGTTAAAAAGTTTTCTTTCCAAAAATAAATATATGGAATATGTATTTATAAATGTTGTTAGAGATGAAATATAGAAAAAATATGAGGAAACTTCAACTTCTATGGGTTCCTTACCTTTCTCTACTACATTTGATACAACCTTTATACCACCATCTACTATGGGGGAAACTTAAGGGTGCCCACTCATACTAAATAGTTTTTGACACCACCTTTGGCTGACAATATTTTTAATCTTGATGTAAATTCCATTGTGCAAGATTTTAAGCTCTAAAAACTAAGGTTTTACATTTATAATAGGGTGCTTCAAAATCAAATCAGGTGCTTGATTCCCAAAATTTGTTTCATACTCCATTAACTCAAAATATTGTATCATACCCTTTACTAAATAATTATTTGGCACCTAAGCTTACATTTTATGATGGAAAAGGTGACCCCAAGCAACATTTGAGATCATTTCATGTAACATGTTTGGAATATGCATCCAATTATAGGTTGTTGACCAAGATATTTCCCAGAATCTTAAAAGAATATGCACTAAGATGGTTTTATGATTTACCACATTAGTTAGATCATGTATTCAATCCTTTGGAAAAAATTTCCTTCACACATTTCTCAATCAATATCATTGAAAATATTTCATATGTTTAGATCACTCAACTCAAACAAGAATACAATGAGACTATTGCAGAATATGTCTTGAGGTATAAGTCCATGTTATTCAAGATGATGAATCCTATAGTAGATAAGGAATTTCAAGACAGTAGAAAGTAAATTTTAATTCCACCTCTACATTAGCATATTATGTTTAATAAGTTTCTATCATTTACAAATTTGTGTCATATTATTAAGGAAAGAGAGGTTAAGTTATTGACAATGAACAATCTTAAGTATGCAACCATACTATTTTCCACTTCTCATGGTAAGAATACCAACAAGCCACCATCTAAGGTGTTAATAAATAAAAATAAGAGTGATCAAAAGGAAATAGTCAATGCAGTTTCAAAACCTATTCCATGTGTTATATTTTTAGCTCTTCCATGAAACTAGTTCACAAACATACTAGAAGCTCCCTACAAGGTATTTCAAAAGTTATTGAAATATAATTTTATATCAATTCCTCCCATTAAATAGGTTAATATGACTAAGCCTCTTCCAAAAGTATTTTATTAGAATTATTTTTGTGACTATCATAGATCATTAGGGCATACTACCAATAGATGCATTAGTTTAGACATAAGATTCAAGACCCGATAGGTGATAACATCATAGATGTGAGTGTACCTAATGAAATTACACAACCACAACCAAGTAAGAGTATAAAAATAAATATGTTTAGTGATCATTTCCATAAGCATATGGGTCAAGAAATAATATACAAATTAGAAATGTATTATACATACACTGCACATCCTGCACAAGCTTCTCATCATCCTCATACTGAGGCACACCATCATTTGAATGCAATTATTGGTATATATCATGTTTTAGTACCATCTAGACACTTATCACTTTCAAAAAGTATGAGATTATTTATGATGATTTTTATCTACACACATTAATTCAAGCTTACATTGATCATCAACCTATCTAGAATGTCATGGTCGATAATGGTTGCAATGTGAATATGTCCACTATCACACTTATCTCTCATCTTGGATACACAAACCAAGATATATTTCCAACCATATTTGTAATCAAAGTCTTCAAAAATCACATTTATATTTATTTTTATGAGATCACATTACCACTATAGGTTTTTCTAGTACATGTGGCCATCAAGGTTACAATAGTACCCATTGTAGGGGTTTTCAATATGTTTTTTGGATGTCCTTAAATTCATCATCTAGTGGTTCCTTTTATAATACATATATGTTTGAAATATATTTTTTCTAATGAGGTTATCATAGTTCATGATGTTTCATATGAATACTCTATCCAACCAACAATTATTGTTTATACACAATAAATTACAATAAAACAAACTAAATATATTCAACCTACTCAAAATATTCATAAACAACTGATCCATTCTCTAAGGAGACTTATCCTTGAAATACCACTTAATAAGATATTTGTCATAGATTATAAAGAGCCACTCTCTACTCTAAAATGTCCTAGAGTGAGATTACAAGGCACTAAGAGCATTCCACAAAGGAAAACAACACATAGTTTATAAACTCCATGATGGGTTCTAAAGAGTCTAAAATTTCATCATGTTAAATGACATACATAGTACACCACATAAGATTATGATGACCATGGCACTTATGTTTCAGAGTCAGATAAATTTTAAGATTTTGAGTTGGGACTTGCTACTTTATATTAGCATGATCCTTTCCATTTGTGAGAGGTCATCCTTCCTATGCTAGATAAAAGACCTATAGATTGTGAGGATTTTACAGGAGTCATTGGTTAGTATGTTCCTTTTCACTTTTTCATAAATTAAAAATATAAAAATAGAATATTTCAAAAAAATCTAAATGTTAAGACCTATGCATGCTTTGTTTAGTTCATTTATGTTAATTAATTTGTGCTCAGTATATGTAGTTCTTATTTATATTAATTTTTTATATCAAATATGCTTCGCAAGTGTACTTAAGTGAGTTGTTGAATATGCATGTTATCATCTCTAGATGCATTTACTGGTGGTGATATTGTATCATGCCCCAAAAAATTAGAAATACAAAACCACTCTAATATAGATAGTAATTCATTGCACTCTTGTCCAATTCTAGTAGACTTGTCCTAGTAAACATAGGATCTACAATTCTATATGAAAACCATTCACAAGCTCTCTATAGCTTGTCTTTATCACAAAAATTTCATTTGGGGTATCTTTTTACACATGTTTTATTTTTCTATGAGTATCCCTATTGTTCATACTTTAATACATTGTGTTGCATGATTTATTGCTCATTTACTTTTACATTGATAGATTATTAGATACCTAAGTTTTTCAATATGCTAATGTTAACAAATTCTTATGTCAATCAATTTTAATTATGCATGCATACTTTTCATGTTTATTTCCTTACCTCATATCTTGTGTGTATTTATCTTATTTGGATTATGGACATTTGAAAATTTCCTTGATTATGGATGTAAGCATTATTTTATGTTTCTATTCATGTGAGTGACTTTTAAACATGTCCCTTATATGTGACCCCTTGGCCTTATTGCATACTTTCTGTATACTCTTTATGTGGTGCACCATAGCTATGACACTTGTTGCTTAATTATTTAATTTTGAATTCCATGATGGATATTTGTAGATGATATTTGTGATTATATAACACCTTAATATTTTACACTTGGTAAACTCAGACCTTGCTTATTTCTCACAATTATAGACCTTTCCCACTTCCATAAGTATCACACCTACTTAGTCTTATGTTGATGACCCATTCCTTTTATCTTCCATAATGCTTACATCATGTTTATATTATTACTCTACAAGTTTTATATATGTACATACTTTTTTTCTTCTTGAACACTTGTGTCCCAGTCAGATGCCTATGTCGACAAAGTGTCCTTACCTGACACAAATGTCTAGTTCCCTAAAGTCATCTAATTTTCAAAAAAAATGTATCTTAATGGTTAGCCTAAGTGTTATTTTGTGATATATTCTCCAAAATTATTGGTATATATATAATATCAACCCTCATTCCTTACCTATCATAGACCAAGGAAACTTACCAAAATCATTCTATCAAGTGATCAAGTGTGCAATGATTATGTATTTTCTCATATTTCCATATCAATCATAGGGAAAATACATCTACAAGTATGAAGTAATGAAAGAGTATTCCAAGAGATATATTTTTCAAGTTATAAGCTATGTCATTGTTGTACTTATTTATCACATATTACATGATTCACACATAATCCAACATGTAGGGTATGACTACATAATACTGAGGCCCTATTAAAAGTATTGGATATGTAGGTAGAGCTCATTGACAAAGGGGTTCCCCAGCCCACTAACCCATTTTTACCACAACCACTATAAAGATGAAGAACCAGGGTTTGATCATTTGATAAGGAATGACAATCCATGAACCAAATCTAAATGCACTAGAGTGAAGGTGGCTATGAACCTAAAAGCATCCAGGTGGTTGCATCCTATTTTATTAGTTATTCTATACTATACACCTAGTATGATCCATAGACTAACATCGATGCAACCATCCTAGGCTAACATAAGTGTTCATGGATACATAGGCACTTAATCTAGAATTTAGTGATTATTCTAAAACATTCTTCCAATATGCAGATCACTTCTTTTAGATCCAAATTTATATTAGCATTAAAACTATCTTATTTTTATTATCATTACAATATCTAGCATAATTTTGATTTTCATTTTTAGCATATCTCATCATAATAAATTTAGTATATGTTCTATCATAGTTTTGTAATTAATTGGCCTACTATAGATCTATTTATCACCCTTGTACTTATTAATTTCTATATTCTTAACCCTATCTACCCATAGTAGGATCCACATCTAATTTAGGGTAAAATAATATCCCACATTTTCATTGTTTTCCAATGTCATGATGGATATCATGCATCTTTCATGATTTTTTCTATCCGGTTTCACATACTTTGTATATGATCATTGTGTTTCTCATTATTAACATCTATCTAGATAAGATACTATGTATGTTTAGTTCTACACGAATCTTATCTTAATACATTTCTTAGTTTACTTGTGATGATGCCATGATCTCCAATGTTATCATTACTACTTTAGATTTCAAACTTTTATATAACATCATACACATAACTTTTTAATTTTGAGTTAAGTTATTTCAAATGCTTCACAACTCACCTCAAAAGAGGGGGCATACACTAGTGGCTTATCTTAGAGACTAAGCTCCAAAAACACACTAAACATACAAGAAAATACATTTTTTAATCAATTAATTAAAGTGCATACCAAAAATCACCCATAAAATATTTTTAGACAACTCTTCATTTAGACAAGAGTGTAATTTGGATGTGTCCAAAATAATGTGTTGTTATCCTAGTAGGAAAAAAACAATGATTTATAGAATTTATCATAATCATAAGTAGTTAAAGGATAGTTAACATAGGTACACAAAATTATTCCAAGAGAATACTCAGCTTTGTCTCATACTTTTATTAGAATGGGATCATTATGTGTTTTAAATTTTGCATAGATGTTTTGCTTATAAAATCACATGATATTACTTAATTTTAGAGTCCATATATTACCATATATAAAATTAGGAGAATGTGGACAACACATAACCGCCTCCTTACTCAGTTTTGCATTAGTTTCATAGAAGGAATTAAAACTCATGTCATTCTCTATGTTGTATACCCTAGACTCAAAATATGATATTTTTCTCTAGTTTTACACCAAAAATGAATCTTATTTCTTTGTGGTAGTTTATTCACATTTTTGTACTAGAATGATCTATTGAAATTCATATAAATATTATAAGTTACTCTACTATTTTGGGTATGTAATGATGAAGCTAAGCATACCTTGAGTTATTCATCACCCTCTCTTATCAATGAGGATTGGGGCATGCACTGTCTAATCCAAGTGTTTCAATGAGTATTAAATATCCAAGGGTCCTATACTTTATAGTCACAAGTCTTACACCAAAAAAACATAATGGTTCATATACTTGATCAGGGATATTCATTTTTTATTATTGATCTATAATTTACTTGTCTTTTAATTTCAATTTTTCATTTTAAGGGTTGATTTATACATGTTTCATTGTAGGTTTACATGAATAAAAATTTAACATGTGGCCTACATTCAAGACTGTTCTTTGTAGGTAAGTTCATGTATAACTCTTTTCCTTTTAATCTAGTACTTTTGATTTGTTACATTACCAAAATAAAAGGGAGAGAAATGTAGACATATAAAGTAATATTTATCGCTAAAAAAATGCACTTGTATCCACTTCTTATACACACTTATCTCATACTTAATTCCACTATATTTTGATTTTTTTTCCTTCACTTCTATGTAAATGACCCATTCTTCCAAGCAACTAATGATCTCAAAATGTCCCTATTTATCATTCCAAATAGCCTAAGCTCATCCCTAGATTGATCATTATTATATCTTAGTTGTCTTTTCTCCTCAAACAAGGCTAATCTGTCAGAACTATCCCACTCATCGATAGTGTCTAATTATGTCGACCACATCCTCTAGCTAAATAATGACTAGTTAATCAAATTAAAATTAACCCAATAAGTCATCCTTCATGTTACACAAACCCCATCTGAATAAATTTTGAAATGATCACTATAAAGCCACATTTTCAATTAATTTGTTCACTAAAGGTGATGAGTTTCATCAATCTATTCATTTAAATCAACTCAATTTGGTCGATGTCATGTCAAATTAGGGTTAATATCCAATGGTAGTTAGTAGTAAGGTGTCAAAAATAGTAACTAACAATTGAGTATTTGGGGGGAGTTATGGATTATTTATATCTAAATATATATTCTAATTAGCTTGAATTAAAATCTATCTAATTAATTGGAAAGGAAACACTCTATGCAAAGCCAAAATATTGATAAGAAAAATAAACAGACTTGTTGATAAAGGAAAACACACATTACTATATCTATTGAATTGAAATGGTGCTTGGAAATAAATACATTTGTTGATAAAGGAAAACACACATTAATATATTCATTGAATTAAAATGGTATTTTAAAGTGAATAGTTATAAAGGAAATGTTAGAATTCATAATACATAAAGTGTTTTAAATCAGAAACACACACATACACACACAAAGACCTATGGGTTATATCAAATTACACTTTTAACATAAATATGTAGAGGATTGCATAATAGTAATAAAAAATATAAAATACCACAAAATAATTTTAGTTCCTTGGTTGAGTGGGCCTTTCCTCTCCTTTGGAATAGGATGTAGATCACACTTAGTGTTTCAGGAGCATCATATCTACATTAAATCAAGAAAATACTTACAATCTAGAAAATAATTCAATAACTTTTTTAACCATAATTTCTCCCTATTCCTTACTAACTGACTAACTCCTAATCAACCCAAATATGTTGGTTATATTTCCCAATGTGTTTACAATATCTAACCACAATAGTTAATCCCTAATGTTTTAACCTTTTAGAACTTAACACATGTAAATCCCATGTTGTTAAAGGGATGACTATGTTGCTAATTTGGAATGAAAATTAAAAATGATTGATTTAATTATAATTTATAAAAATAATAAATGAGAAGAGTAAAGGTACTTATCTATAAATAAACAAACTTTTATGTGGATCAAGGAATTAAAACAGGCTAGAGAGATAGGCAGACACATTTCATATTATAACCACTTATTGAAATATCATCTTAGACAGTAGTGCCCATATTAGGATAGTAGTGTCATGTGGTGATAGTGTCTAATTATGGTGCTAGTGTCTATCCTATAAGGGCTATCTAAAACTTTAAAGGAAGTTATTGGGGTTATGTAGATCTTGTAAGTTGTTATGTGTCGTTTGGGGGCTTGCCTGTTAAATCTCTTTTGAAACCTTAATGAATATATACACACATGAAACAATAACCAAATCAAATGAAAAAAGGAAATTAAAAAATAGGTTGTGGGATATTATGATCACATGGACTAGAACCCCTATTTTCCTAGTCATTGCCTACATTAACTCCATTGCTAGGGGTCTCATATCACATGTAGTTATCCTTAGGGAATGTGCACCACCAAATTGAATGGTATGCTAGAATGACTAACACTTAGGCCATTCTTTGATCAAACATGAAATGTATATATATGATGACTGAGTAATATGCAAAGTATTGAGTTGTATTATTGATTGATTTTATTTAACTATGTGCCAAAATAGTAAGTGTTATATGTAAAATTATTTGTGAGGCTCTTTATATATAAAGAACTTATATTTGAATATAATACCTTGTTCATTTGCCATAAAATCATAAAAGAGGAATAAAAACATAAAATAAGGATAACAAAAGGGTCAGTACTCAAACACATGAGAAAAGGCCCATTGAACACTAGATCTATAATTGGACACTTACATCATGTGGTGCTACTATCTTTAAAGTGAAATTATATTCCTAATGTTTAAAGCATAGCTAAAACCAAGTAATATAGGCTATGGATCCATGTGACTAGGAAAAGGTGCGTTATGACTACTAAGGGTGCAATAAATAAGGAAAATGGGATGTAAGAAAGGTCAAAAGACTCAAAATGACCATATGAATAAGGAATATAACCATCATTAAGACTTTCATGTGAAAGAGCAACAAAATACATAGTACTTGTGTTTGCTTGACCAAATTAAGGTGTTTACATTCCCCCCCCTTTTTTTCTATAAATGCAATGAAATGAAAGTACTAGAGTAAAATAAAAAGAGGAATATGTACCTATACTTACCTATGTGAATGTGATCTAGACTTGGCCCACTTCTTGGCTAGAGAAGTGGACAGGATCTGGAGTGAAATATGTGAAGAGGAAACTCATGGTGTGGATGCTCCCTGTATTAAATTATGATGAACAAAAACCCCTATTTTTCACCCACCATGATATCTATACTGAATTTGTGTATGTAAATTGAATGTGTGAAGAAACATGACTCACTTGCATCCACTCTAAATATCTATACTAAAAATGAGTATGTAAACTAAATGTGTGGAGAAATAAGGCCCACTTTCCCCCACTCTAATATCTAGATTGAATTTGAGTATGTAAACTTGGTCTGGTGGAATGTTATGGATCAACCATTGTAGATGGTCTAGTAACCCAAACTAGTGAAAACCTGGTGATGATACTAAGTGTAACCTGATAATCTAAAAATAGGGATCAAGGATGTGTGTTATGCATCATGCTCCCTAATATTGATATCTAAGTAATGTAGCTATGTATTTGAATATCTAAGTAAATTAATATATCTGAGTTAAAACTATATATCTATGTAATGGTATATGTGTAAACTATATATCTCTTTGAATCTATTAATATGAATACCTATATATCTGAGAACCTATGAATATGAATATTTATGTATCATAATATCTATGTAAATATGTATGTCTATATATCTAAATAACTATGTAGACATGTGTGTCTGTATATATGAATATCTATGTAGACATGTGTGTCTATATATCTTAACTTATGTATAAATCTATGTATCTATATATCTAAATATTTGTATATCTAATAACATGTGAATCTTAATATATGTATCTCTGAACACTTGTGTAAACCTATGTGTCTATATATCTAACTATATGTGTAGACGTGTGTGTATGTGTAAACCTATGAATCTGAATATATGAATATACTAGTATATCTAAATAGTTGTATCTAAGTATCCCGTATATATGCATCGACCTATGTATCTAAATATGTATGAACCTTTATATTTCTAAAGTAATCTATGTATATTTACCCTCCTTTTGGTGAGAGAGTTGAGACTATGGTGAGGGTGGCTAACCAAAAATGGTAATGATTGATTGTATTGGTGTAAATTATCAAGTGTGATGTTAAGTTTGAATAGTTTATTTATTGTGACAGAGTTGATTGTTAAAATTGGTAATTAGATAAACATTTTATCTATATTGAGTTGATTATGGTAATATTTTTTTTTATCATTTTAAGGTGTTAAAAGTGATTAAAATATTGGTTTAACCAATATATAGCATGACACATTAATGGCAAGTCCCATGTATTAGAAATGATTTGCAAATCAAGGCCACAGTTCTCAAGATATCTCATTGGCAAGTGATTGATATTAGTTGGTAAAATTGGCATGCAAGGTCAACCTTAATAAGGTGGCATTTGATAAGTGTGACTTAAATAGATAATTTGATTATTTTAGAAATTTATTTGGATCATTTGGTTTGAGAGCAATTATTTGTCTGAGTTAGATAAATATGTCGAGGAGATGAGGAGCCAATTTGACCAGCTATGAAGAGGTTGAGGCACAAATTTAGGCTAGGGAGGAGGTTATCTCGGTAAGGAACCCAAGCTATTTCCTATTTTTATTATTTGTAATCATTTTTAACTATTTTTACTAAAAATATACTAGTTTTGGGTGTGTTTAAAAAATGTTACTACTATCCTTGTTTGGGTGCTACTATCCAAGACCTGGTGTTAGTGTTCAAGATGTGGCACTACTATCTAGAACTATTATCTTATATGTAACGCTAGTGTCCAATAGGATAGGGTTGTAATGTTGATTATTATTGACTAATTTTTGAGGTGTATTGGTATATATTGGTTTTATTTTGTCATTTTTGATGCCTGATTTGGTTATACTTTTATAGGTTGATGCCTGTATGAGGGAGTTTTAGACTAGATAGATGATGGAGAACCTATAGGGTATATCCTCTGTAGATGCTGAGATGGATGTGCTAGAGAGAGTAGGTTTGAGACATGTGGAATTCTTGGAGCTTATGCCCTAGGTTAATCACATGATGACTACATTTTATGAGAGATGGGATGAAGATACAAACACTTTCTAGTTATGGATTAGGGAGATGACTGTTACTCTAGAGGATGTGTACTGGATTTTGAGATTACCTATCTATGGATAAAGATTCATACTATTATAGGATATAGGTGCTTAATCCATACAATGGGATTCTAGGTATCTATCTAATGTGGCATCAAAGAACCATCTCATAAGGAGCCATAGTCATATATTATTAACATTGATTATTACTACTAGGGTTCTACAACTATAAAAGTTATTAGCCATTTTGCTAGATTCATTTGTTATTGTAGATGGGAGTGGGGTGTCGATCTCTTATAGGATGCATGAGATAGTGTAGGATATAGAGGAACATGGTACCATGTATTCATGCGGTCAGATGATGCTAGCCCAACTATATAGGGACTTAAACTATTTCACACATTAGATGTGTGGTGAAAGGATTAGAGCATAGACATTATTACATTATTAGGCATATGATAGCATAATAGTGAGTAGGCCATTAGTATCTATGTGATATGGTTGGGCTCATCTACATTTATTTAAAAATAGGTGGACAAGGATGGGTCATGTGCCCAAGATGAGTACTATGTAATGTTGGTATTTGTTGGATAGTTTGACAGCAAGGGATATTATCTGGAGTCCTTAGAAGGGATATGAGGGAAGGCATGAGGATGGTACTCAGCTTAGGCATATTCAAGTCAATTGATAGATACATGACTACTGGGTTAATATGTAGGATTAGTTTTAGTATGAGTGGGTCACATGATAGTTTGATGTAGTTCAGGATGTGCCCCTAGTACTAATGATATGGTTGAAAAGTTCTCAGGCTCTTGTGAGGCCAATTAATAGTTCAAAGCCATATATTATTGAGTTATCTTCTATTCCATTTATAGAATGAGATACAAAGATTGATATACCAGATTTAGATGACATGGGAGTTGTTGATGCTTAATTTGTGCTATTAGAGTAGATGATGATCCATGTTACTTTTTCTATTATGAGCCTTTGGTTAGTCTATAGTCTTTGTTAGAATTATTGATCATGCTTTACACTCTTTAATATTTTTTAGTAAACTCTATTATTAATCTTCACTGTGTTGTTCAGTAAAGGAATCCAATCTTGGCATATCACTTTAGTAGTTTAAATACTTCTTTTATGCATTATTTTCTTTCCCTTTACACCAAACCAAAAGATAAGAGCTAACTTCTTTAAAATATAGAGTTTGTTTTGAGGGTTAAGTCTTACATATTTAAAACTTCCCAACACTTTCGTGATTAGTTGTAAAATTAAGCATCTATAGTTTTTTTGACATGCCAAGTGGGACATGACCTAATTTTGTTTAGAAGTGTATGAACACACATCCTTTAAAGAGGGATAATCATGGGCTGATTACAAGATCTCAATCTACAATAAACCCATGACTCTTAGTAACACCTTTGGTGACTAATTCAAGGAGAAAGCTGACCTAGCAAGTTACTTTGGGAGGTCAAATGGCTATTCAGGATCCACTTATAAATTTTGTCAATTGGAATGGTGGAAGTCCACTTATCCTATCAGCACCTCCTGATACATGGGATCCCATTCTAGCTAATGCCCAAAAAGCATTCTCTAAAGTCACTGGAGAGGACTTCAAGACTCTAGCAGAACATATTCAAGATGTGGTTGATGTATGTACTAACCACTTTATTACACAACAAAATTTAGCCTTGAGACTACTTGTCACCTCTTTAAAGGGAAGAGCTCTTGACTGGTATAGATCTTTAGAACCAAATTCTATTGCAACCTGGGACCAATTGGGAACCACATTATATGATAGATTCAATGAAAAGGGAGATAGATCATCCCTCTTATAGTAATTAATTTCTACTAAGAGAGCCCCCAAAGAAGTAATGATTGATTTATGTTGGAAATATTGTCATTGATGTCAAAGGTCTAGTATTATTGGTGATAAAGGCCTCATTGCATTTAATGTTGTTTATCTTGGCTAATGTGAATTAATATTTATTTAATATTAATGAATATATTTTTGGTTTCATATGTGACAAAAGAAGGGCCCATGGAGAAGTCAAAGAGCCACGTGATAAAGACAAAAGAAGGATGGGATGAATTTTCCCATGAAGAGTCATCTTGGGGAATACCAAGAGTCACCAAGTGAAGACAAAAGAGTAAGGGCACAATTTCTCATGAAGGGACACTTTGAGGAATACGAAAAGTCACCAAAGATAAGGACAAAAGTGGGAAGGACGTTTTTGGTCATGAAGGGTCACTACATGACTTTTCAAAGGCTTGAATATGAAGGGTCATCCAAGATTGGTGCCATTTTCCATGAGGATTGAAGGGTCACAAAGGGGGAAGGCCAAAGGTCATTTGGAAAGCTATAAATAAAGGCTTGAGAAGCCATTTGTAATATGGAAGTGAGAGGTTGATTTGATATTGTAATTTCTAGCTTAGAATAGCAAAATTGAGAGATGAATATGATTTGTATTTGTTATATCTAGCTTAGAAGAGCAAAGGTGAGAGAGAGGAAAGAGATGTTGTATTGATCTATCATTTGTTGAGATAGCAACATTGAGAGATAGGTGTGTGGTATACACAAAGGGCTTGGTGCTCCTGTGGGTTGGTGCTCACGAATAGTTGCTGGGTTGGTGCTTGGAAAAGGGATTTGAAGCTCCTGTGGTTTGGTGCTCATGAATTCAAGTTGAGGTTGGTACTCAGTAAAGGGGTATGGTGCTCCTATGGGTTTGTTTTCATGAATATACTTGAGATTGTTCTCCGTGGTTTTTCCCACATTGGGTTTCCACCTTATATCTGGTGTCTCTCTCTATCTTGTGTGATGTTTATTTTTTGAGTTTTATTGCATATCTTGAATGTTTGATTAAGTAGAATTTGATAAAGGAAAAGTTTTATAAGATATATAATATACTGATTCACCCCCCTCTCATTATATGCTGTGCTTAAAAATTTCAAGACTAGATTTCAAAAGACATGGCAAAGAATCCCAATCTCAGCTCGACCACCTATAGGTATGGCAATCATTTTCTATCTCAAAGATTTTAATTATAATATCTCACTCATGATTCAGTCACTAGGAGGGAAGACTCTTCTCGATGCTTATGAACTTGTTGTAAGAGTGGAGAATAATTTGATAGATGTGAAGAAATTACCCCTAAGGCCTCATATGCCTATGTTCCCTAAATTATCCCTCCAACTCGAGAAGAGATTCCTATTAATTCCCAAGCCAATACTTATCTAAATACCTTTCCTTCATCTCAAGAAACACCAGTCATAACTACATCTTCTACCTCATCAGAGATGAATGATGTTAGGAACATCCTTAGAACCTTCTCTAATGAAATTATCAATCTTAAAAGGAACCAAGCTTCACACCAATGACCTCCTTATCAGGGTTTCCAAGGGAATAGCCCCCTATTATCCAAATTAGTACTAAGGGACTCGAAGATCAGCTTCTTCACAACTATCTAAATAGATTATCCTTGTACCCCCACCATTTTAGATGGTTTCACCAAGCTCAACCATAGAGTTGGTCCCTGGCCAAAACAACTTGGCAAAAGAAACAAATGCATGGTGTTTACTTATAATGACTCTTACATGCCAAGAGATTTCCCTATGGGAAATCTACAATAGAGATTAGTTAAATAAATAAGAATGGGAAACATAGAAGTGACCTCATCAAGACCATACCAGTCACTCAGAGTTCTAAATGTAGCCATGGTGGCTTAGATGCAAGGCATGTCACTAGAACAAGAAGGAGAGATTACCCCTGAACATGCTTTGTTCTCATGGATTGAAGAGGAGGAATTTATGTTCATTAATGAAACATATACCTCTAAAAATGTGGTTTAGTCTAATTATTTCACATGATCAAAAAAGAGGATGGTTGAGTATGTTGAGGTTTTCCCTACTATCAACACTGAATCAATAAAGGTGCCATTAGCCCTAAGTTTCCATGTCCCCATGATAAGGTAAGAGGTTCCAATAACCACATAGATTCAATGTATCTCTAACATGATGTTTGAAAGGACAAGGTGTCTGTATTACTCCAAAGCATAGCCACTTAGACCCATCAATGTGGTGGAACAGTTAAATAAAGTCCCTACTAATATTTCATTATGGGATATGTTGGCCATCCCCAAGCAAAAGGAACTATTGCAAGAAGCACTAAAGGACCATAGTGACCCAAAGTCTAGTACCACAAAGAAAGCTCCATCAAAAAGGGGCAAAGAATAATTGATAATACCTTAGCCACAACAATCAATAGTCCTAATGAATTCTAAAAAAGAGGTAAGGAAGCCTAAACTATATATGACTCTTATAGTGGGTAAAAAGTTGCTTCACAACTCTATGATTGACTTGGGTATAAGCACTACAGTCATGCCCAAGTTAATAGTTGATGCCTTGAAGATCAAATATGAGCCATTGACTAAAGGAGTCATGCAACTCGATGAGAAGTTAGTGCAGACCATTGGGATCAAAAAAGGACTTTCATTACAACTATATTAAACATAACTATTTCATAAGATATGGTAGTTATAGATATCCCTCCTATCTTTAAATTATGTCTATCTAGAGACTTTATATCAAAGATTAGAGGATATATGTCCCTTGATTGGTCACATCTGATTCTAAGAACCAAGTATGGTTCTACGATGAATGTGTTATCAAAACCTTTATACAAGGAACACATTATGAACCAAATGGAATCAAGGTTTAAATCCTCCCATGTGATGATCACAAGAGAAGAAAGAAGTTGTATAGAGGAATCAATAGAAAAAGTTGGTGAACATGAAGGTGAGAAATACTTTGACATTGGATGATCCTTTTGGAAACTTTGATTCCACTAGTTTAGGAAATTATATCATCTATGATGAAAATCCCAAAATCCCTAATATAATGGAGGGTAAAATCACTAAAAATGAAATCCCCATAGAGAATTCTTTGATATGGACTCTAAATTTTCATAGAGCAATAAACAAGAAGGGATCAGGAGCAGGTTTATGCCTCACTTCCCCAATGGAAAAGAAGATCCTTAAGTCATTGTGTTTTTAATTTGATTTCACTAACAATGAAGTAGAGTATGAAACTTTAGTGCATGGATTGATTATCACTCATAAGGAAGGGATCAATAATCTAAGAGTCCTCGGGGACTTAGAGTTAGTGGTCAAACATATTAGAGAAACTAGTATAGCAAAGAACCCAAAGATGAGGTCTTATTGCCATAGAGTTTGGGATTTGATCAAAAATTTTGATGCTTTCAATATTGAAGTCATCCAAAAGACTCAAAAAATTAAAGCAGATAGAATGGCTCAAACTAGATCCCAGTTTGATTCATCCAAAGATCTACTAACTAATAAGGGAGCTATCAAGGTAATCATTCAACCCATTAAACTTGATAATGAGGACAATTGGTAGGTCTTCAAGAGTGATCAATAGATCATACTTTTTCTACAATAGTTAGGAGAGTTTGCAAACCAATTATAGCCTAAGATTGAATAGGTGTATGGTGACCAAATCATATAATTAAGGTCCAATAAGATTCCAAAGGGGTTGATAACCCTTGAGAACTTGTTTGATCCTCATGATGTGAACATGGATAAAATAAAGTGTGTGGCAAGTAAAGAGGAATAATCTAAAATTGAAGTCTTAAATGAGAGAAATTTGAAAGTTGAGAAAGTGACCACTCAAAAAAAAAAAGGAAAGATTGGTGTCTTTATGTCATAAATACAATAAGGTAATGGCATGGACATACAAGGATCTTCACAGTTATAAGAGAGAGATTGTATAACATACTATTGACCTAATTGAAGGATCAAATCATGTTCACCAAAAATAAAGGATAGTTAATCTAAGGATATAGTTTCTCATGGCATAAGAGCTCAAGAAATTATTGGAGTCTAGGATTATATTCCCCATCAAGCACTCCACTTGGGTTTCCAAATTGGTCCTAGTAAGGAAAAAGAATGGAGAGTTTAGACTCTGTGTGGACTTCAAGGATCTCAATAAGGCCTCTCTTAAGGATCACTACCCCTTACCCTCAATGGAATAGATTATATAAACCATGGTGGGAGTAGAGAAGTTTTCCTTATTAGATGGCTTCTCAAGTTACAATCAGATATGGTTAATAGAATAAGATCAACACAAGAACACTTTAAAAATAAAGTGGGGAACTTTTTCTTATGCCAAAATTATATTCAAACTCTCCAATGCATGGTCTACATTCCAAAGAGCTATGGACATTGCCTTTGGGGAATTAATAAATAAATCAATTTTGATTTATCTTGATGATCTCACCATCTTTAGTAGGTCAATCGAAGATCATTTTGATCAATCAGAGGCTATTTTTCAAAAGTACCAAGAATATGGGATCTATTTAAACCCAAAAAAATGTGTGTTTGGAGTACCTCAAGGGAAGTTACTCAAACACATTATCTTAAAAGAAGGGATTTGCATAGATCTAGAAAGAGTCAATATAATATTGGATTTATCCCTACTAGTAAACAAGAAAGTGGTACAATCTTTCCTTGGGAAGATTAAATTTGTAAGTAGATTAATTTTGGACTTTTCCATAATGGTTAGACCCATCACCCTAATGATTAAAAATTATCTCAATTTTAAATGGATGGCTAAGGGGTGACAAGATTTTGAGAGTATCAAAGAAAAACTGCATCCACCATAGTCTTATGCAACCATGATTTCTCAAAAGATTTCGTCATGTATGTCTATGAGGGAGAACATAAAATAGCATTAGTACTAACCCAAAAAGACACAAAACAAGGATAACATCTAATTACCTTCTTCTTAAGGACTCTCTGAGACTATGAATTATAATATAATTTTTTTGAGAGGTAAGCTTATGCTATTGTTAAAGGACTCAAAAAATTCAGGCACTTAGTTACTAGCAATAAGATCACAATATTCATAACACATTCAAGTGTTAGGGAATACATAATAGAGGGTGAAATCACTAAAAAGAGAGCCAATTAGATAACTAATATATTGGAATATGATATTGAAGTTAATCCCACTAAATTAATAAGAGGGAGGAGCTTGTGTCAATACCTTGCAATAGATTTTGAAACTCTAATAGAAGAATGAGAAATTGAAGAAACTGTACTCCAAATACAAGGGAATGAATTAGAGTATTGGGTGATTGATAAGGTGATTTTCATAAAGACTAGCTAATATCCAAGTCATCTTCCCTATAAGAAAAGAAGATACTATCAACAATAGGGGTCCAACTTTGTTCCAATAGACATTTTTATTTTCAAAAGGATTTTTGATGAGATCTTACTCAAATGCATAGAGGGGGAAGAAACTGGAAAGATTTTTCATGAACTATATTATGGAATGTTTGGAGGCCATTTTATACAAGGACCATAGTTATCAAGATACTCTAGGCAATGTATTTTTGGCCCACTATGTTTTTTGATTGTCATACTATGGTTAGTAAGTGTCAATCTTGTCAGTTTTACATCGATAAGAGAAGAAATGTTGTGTTGCCACTCAGCCCTATAATTTTTGAAGAGCCTTTTGCACAATGGGGTTTGGATTTTATTAGGATGATTAATCCAACTTTGAGTGCAAGACACAAGTGGATCAATATCATAATATATTATTTCACAAGGTGGATAGAAGCAGTACCCTTAAAAGAAGCAATAAAGAATGTGATTCTAGATCTCCTACAATAAATTATGACTAGGTTTGGACCTCTTCGCACTATTATATCTAAAAATGCTAAGGCATTCTTAGGGTCTAAAGTGTCTGATTTTGAATTGAAAAATGGTATATACCTAAAGAATTCATCAAATTATTATCTATAAGGGAATGGTTTGGAAGAGTCGACTAACAAGAACCTAATTAGACTCATCAAGAGAATGGGAAATGAACATAAAAGATGACATGAATACATAATGATGGATTTATGAGTAGATTGTATAAAACCTAAGTAGGTGATAAAGGCCTCTCCATATGAGTTGGTATACGAAAAAGGGGAAACAATGCCTATTTATATCAAAGTTCTAGACTTGCAGTTGATAAATCAAATAGAAGTTAAATAAAATGGTCCAATACAAGTTAGACTAGCATAGTTATTGGAGCTTCAGGAGAAAATAGAATTAGCACATGAGTTAATGAAAAGTCAAAAAGAAACTATCAAAAGTTGGTTTGACCAAAGAACTTTAGAGCTTGATTTTAAAACTGGTGTCTAGGTCTTAAAATGGGACATGAGAGTGGCTAAACCCAAAAACCATGATAAGTTTGATTCTTGGTGGACATACCCCTTCAAGATAATTATTTGTAAGTAGCACAGTGCTTACAAATTAGAGATGATGGAGGGAGAGTCTCTAGATATTCTTGTCAATGGGATTTTCCTTAAACTCTTTGTATAATAATCATGCGACCAATGTATCATAACTTGTCTAGTTTCCCTTCTATTTTCTTGTTTTGAGGTTGTTTAACTGCCTTTCTTCTAAATAAGTGTTCTTCAAACACATGTCAGCTATGGAGGTTATTTATAATCCCTTATGATTTTATCTCCTATGACATTAAGTAATGATGCCTCTTTAATAGGTTCCTAAGGGTATTTAATGTTAAAATTTTGAATTTTGAATTGAGAATATCAAAGATTTATTTTTCAGTGACTTGATGTAGGTTTTAATAAGACATGACTATCTATCGAGGGAAGTCATTAATTATTTCTCACAATAGCAATAGAGTTAAAGGAGAATTTGGGTCTCATTATTCTTCATCATCAAGTAAAGTTTTTACTCAGAGTCGAGTGAGTAGCTAGCATCTAATCCAATTGAGCATAGGAATTAAACGAAAGAGTACTATAGAGTATGCTCCCCATAGGGAGTTTAGTCAAAATGGCCACCACAACAAAATCATCAAAGTCTTATGCCTCATCTCCTATGCAACCCAAAGCTATATACCCAAAAACCAGAGAAGTGATCAAAGGTGTCTCCCAGGACTCTTCCCTCATCCTTGATTATGCAGACAAAATTTTTGACCCTATTTTAACAAAGAATACTAAGACCCTTACAAAGGCAATGCATGCCAAAATGTTGAATCAAAAGATGACCAAAACCTTTATTATGAGGGTTTGAATATGAGGGTTGGCTCAATATCTAGTACCCACAGTGCACCCATACCCTAAATTGGTGGAATTATGCACATGAAAATTTGACCTTGCAAGCATGACATTTCAAAAAGGATTGATCAAGTTAGTGATCACCCCCAAGCTATCTATGACATGCTAGGTCTACAACATGATCCTTCTACAAACTTTTATGACATGACTCAGTTGAGGCATGTTTGGTCCCAGGTACACTAGAAATAAGTATTCTTAAATAAGGAGCTAAATCTAGCAAAAAATAGTACTCAAACTCCATCCCCACCCTTTGAGAAAGGTAGGCTAATTCTAGACTCCCAAGATGTATGTTTTATGATCACCTTCATTTTTGGGGAGAATAGAGATGAAATGGTGCATGACTGGTAGTTGGCAGCCATTTTCTATCTGAATACCCTCTCCAAGTCATAATCATACAAGTTCTATTGTACAGTGCACATTGCCTACACCATGAGACAACAACTAGCTAATATCAATGTTCACTCTACCTTTAGGTATTATTCATATCTATTTCACCTTATTTTATATAGAAATACCCAATTTTTCTAGTAGTATATGGATTTGAATCTATGGGACTTAGAAGTAGTAGACCCCTGCAAGGTTATCCCTATGTCTGCATGGACTCATGTGTTGTCAAAGTCATCAGACACTTATGAGTTTGCTGAGCATTTTATGGCACCACTAATGGGGGAGATGGATTTAGAGGGGATAAATAATAGAATAAATTCCTTGATTAGGGCCATTTTATCTGATGCCCATCGCCCCTATGATTTCTTTTATAGGTCCCATCATTCTTTCATTAAGGTTTGTGGTTTTGGGGATGAGCCTTTTATGCTTTCCAAAGTTTTGACCAGTAGAATAGTAGGATTGGAAGTGGCATGACAATTAGTGGTCATTGAATCTAAGTTTAGAGTAGGAAAGAAGAAGAGGGTTTTTATGACATCCCACTGACCAGGTGTGGCATTACTATAGTGAAGAGACATGCCAAATTTATCCTAAATAGGAAATTAGCCACTTACGGGTTAGTTTTAATTCAAGATCTATGGAGAGATGGCCCAGATGGCTTCATGACCTCTTGGCTTACCAAGAGTAAGGTCCATACCCCTTTCAAGCATGAGAGCATAAAGTTTTTTGAGGATAAGAGGTCTCCCAAGAGAGATACACCTGACTTATATGTGGAGTTACAAGACATACCAGCTGCCCCATGGGAGTCTTTTTATCAACCCATTTAGAATTTTGACCCAAAAAAGGTCATGATTAAGGTTTTAAGATAGGCTTTAGTCAGGATGGACCAGAGTCAAGAGAAGATAGATGTCTACTAGAGGTATAAGCAATAGATCAGTGAGTTCACTCAAAATTTTGAAGATGTACCCATAGATGCCTAATGGGAGACCCTATGGGATGAGTCTCATATTACTCTAGTTTCTAATCTAGATACTAGTAATATCCTAGAGCCTCAAAGGGAGTATCACGAGGTAGAGGCATCTATAGAGGAACACACTACTTCAACCTAGCCACTACTACTCAGTGAAGTGGAAAGATAAAGGATGAACTAGCTTACTTCAAAAGCCCCTATAGTGACAACCCCTTCAAATCCCCTTCAGACAACATATTCAACACAAAAAGTGTTAGAATCATCTCAGTTGGTAATATTCCAAAAAGTAGGATAGGATCCCTTGAAGAGCCTTGAGAAGAAGAAGCAAAGAATAAAATTTCAAGAGGGAGATAAAGTAAAAGAGGTAGATCTTGCCTCATACATGACTCCACCTCAATCTTCAATGCAAACTCTATTAATGCCACCCCCTTCACATGGCTTGGCATCCTCAGCCATCTCATCTCTACCTACTTAATAGTTAATGCCATCTGATTCTCCCTTCACTCTCACTTCCCAATAGTTGAGTTTGCCAACCTTTTATTATAGGGTCTTGACAAACCCATCTCCCTCACAAGATTAGCCCCAGTAGGCCATCAATGTGCCTTATGGTTTATCCCATGGGTATCTTTTTTTGAGTGGTATTATGGCCTCTCCTTTAGAATTCCATGCCCAATATAACTTGGCAAAGAAGGCTAGAGAGGCAAGAAAGGAAAATTAGAGGAAAAAGAGATGAATTCTATGGCCACATAGAAAATGTGATCTTTTTATGACCACAAGCAGCGTTCCCTCACTATCACCCACATGGTCCCTAATGTAAGAAATCCACTTGAGCAAATGTAGCCCAAATATTATACAGTAATGGACCTAACTCAATTTAGGTTGTAAGACAAAGTAGAGCTAATGAATGAGACTACTATTATGGTTGCCACAACTTATTTTAAAATCTAAAATCATGTTTAAAAGGCAAAATTGGGCTTAACTCAAGCCCAAAGCATAGTAATCCATCTAATACTAGAGCTTAAGGCCAAAGATAAAGAAATTGCCCAACTCAATAGGGACTTAAAAGGAGCAATATCTAAAGAAGTCTTGAGGACTTCAAAAGAAAAAACAGCCACACTCCAAAAGGATCTTGATTCAATCAAGGTATATAATAAAATTTTAGAGCAAGAGAAGAAGCTCTTAGAGAAATAGAGTAGTGATAAGACAATGGAGGCATCATAGCTTCAACAAAAGCTAAGTGTTGTAGAGATAGAAAAGATTGGCCTACAAGTCAGGTGTAATGTAGCAAAGGATAAGGTCACCCAATTGACCCAATAATTAGCCCAACAACCTAAGGAAATATGTATTGTTAATATGGTGAGGGGGATCTATGTTTCTTACTGCCATAGGATCTCCACCGATGTTACCTAGCTCAGGCCTACACTCAGATTCATTTTTGATGGACAAAAATTATGCTTAAGGGTAGAGTCCTCTGTTAAGAAGATCCTATTGTTGATCTTAGATAAGGTTCTTAAATCATAGGTGTTGATTTAGAAATTATATGATGTGATAGAGAAAACCCTACTAGTAGCTAGAGTCACTGATAAAAGGATAGTCACAAGGAAGGTCAGTGAGATTCTGAGCTAGAATAAGGTCAGTTTAAAATGCAAGAATCTATTAAATATATTAAAGGAAGGGGTTAAAGGAATGAAGGGGCACATTGAAGGTTAGGTTAAAATGGGAATCCCTTCCCCTTTCCTTGATGACACCACTATTTTGATGGAAGACCAGATATAAAATCTACTAGTTGAGAAGCAAATTGATCAAACTATTTTCTAGTCTTTGAGTGACTCTTCTAACGTCATTGAGGTGGAGTCAGTTTTGGCTCTGATGACCAAATTGGAGCACCAATTGAATTCTATTGTGAAAGGTCTCCAATCCTTTTGTCATAAGGAGATCATCAAGCTAGATAAATCTCTTAAAGCTCTACAAAAGCAAGAGTAATCGATAGAGGTAGAATGGATTGGGTACCAAACATCACTATAAAATCTCTAAGGGAACAATGATGAGAACCACAATTTTGGGCATCTTTTTGGTTAGGCAAGGCTAAGGATTCTTCCATATAGGAATGGATCCCCTAGTGAATCACCATGAACTATAGAATTATTTTCTACAAAGTTTTGTTTTATACTCGAGACTCTCATTTTTTATTTTGGTTAAGTACCATATAACATTCTAAGTTTTAAGTTTAGAATAACCTAACTAGAGAGGTAAACACAGAGGGGATCCATGTGTCACTATAGTGTTATTTTTAGGTCAAAGGAATCAAAAGGATCCTTTAACTTGTGCATGGTATAACATGGTGCAATAATAGTCTTTTTCATCAAAATAAAAGTCCTAATAATGAATCAAATGGTAGGCACTAAGCCTCAAGGAGTCCCCTTTTTATGAATCTTAGAAAAGGTTTTAAGATTCAAACAAACATGGATTAATGCCACTTGTCACTTTTGTGCTCCCTAAAAGGAAATTTTTTTTGACAAGCCTCCATTATGAGTAAGATTAACACATGGGTAAATGCCATTTTTTGAGTGAAAAGGTAGCAGGAGAAGAAACACATAGAGGGTATACATGTGTTTTCACTATGCTCTTTAGATCCAAGGAAAATATCAAAGACATCCCAACTTGTGAAAGGATTCCATGTGTAACTTGCAAATTGTAGGAAAAAGATCAATGGCTCGATTAGTAGCCATTGATCCAATGGTGTAGAACCTCCAAGAGCCATTAAAGCTAAAAGCTAAGAAAAGAGTAGGAAACAGTCTCAAAGAATCTAAAAGGATATGCAATCCCCCACGTGTCCATGTTTGGGGAGATTACATGTTAAAGAAAAACAAAGATCAAAAATTAAAACTGAATGAGAGGGATAGTTAGCAAAAATAATAGAAGTAAGCCCCATGTTGTTCAGCTCCAACGGCTTATAATTTCTCAAATCTAGAATTTACGGATATGTGGTTAGACCCTGAGAAAGTGGTAGTGACTCAGGATGGGTTTTTTTAGGCTATAAGTAGCTAATCAAGGGATCTTTTAAAGTAGGAGAAAAAGGGATCAAAAATTCATCTAGACCAAGACAAAGTTTTAGGAACTAGTTTTGGAAACATTTGACTACCTTAGCAGTTACCTCTCTTTAGATTTTGAAGATTGTATTCTATGCATTTTTGCCATATGTACTTCATTCTAATATAAAGAGAGAGTGGTGTTTTGTGCAATATAGTCTATTTTTAAATATTGCTTCTCATTTTTTGTTATAAGCCTTTTTTTAGTTTCACATAAATACTGAGATTATTAATCATGTTGCATACTCTTTAATCTTTTCAAGAAAAACTATTGAAACTAATACTGTGATGTTAGAATAGATGATGATCCAAAGTAATTTTTCTATTATGAGCCTTTGGTTAGTCTATAATCTTTTATAGAATTATTGATCATGATTTACACTCTTTAATCTTTTTTAGTAAAATCTATTAGTACTCTTCACTATGTTTTTTAGTAAAGTAATCCAATACTTCCTTTATGCATTTTTTTCTTTCCCTTTATACCAAACCCCAAGAGAAAATCTAGCTTCTTTAAAATATAGAGGTTACTTTGAGGGTCAAGTCTTACATCTTTGAAAATTCCCATGAATTTGGTGATTAATTGTAAAATTAAGCATCAACATGAGTGACTAATGCCTACATAGCCTAGTGGAGAGATCATAGATGGGCACCTCTATTTTCAAGAGGTGGGATTATCACAAAGGATTTACTAGAGGTGGATCCCCTTAGGGATGTCTATGGTAAGTTATTATAGTGTTACATATTATTTGTATAGTTAGTTATTTCTTTATGTGATTAGGAATTTGATATATTTCATGGGAATGTGTAGGTTTAGGTGATGATGAGTACTGGGAGACCACCATCAAGTCAGAACTATGTGTATTAACATGACATGTTCCTAATTATGTCATGTAGTATGGATTGGTAGAGAGGGACACTGATGTAGCTCATGTTCATGTCCCTTTTTTATTGAGTGGTAATAGCTACTGTAGCATATAGATGAGTGGATACAAATAGAGATGACACACATGTCGAGTTACACAGGTAGACCATACCCATGCTTGATGCTCTAGGTGGGGATATTAGTCAGATAGTAGATTACTACATATATCTTCAATGAGAGTATGCAGAGTGTATGGATGATCTAGGTATGCATCATGAGAGAGAGAGAGAGAGAGAGAGAGAGAGAGAGAGAGAGAGAGAGAGAGAGAGAGAGAGAGAGAGAGAGAGAGAGAGAGAGAGAGAGTATATAGAGTTATTGATCCAAGTTAGGGATAGAGCAAAGCATCCATTTCTATCCTGGATATGTATGAGAGTGAGAGTGAGGGATTTGATCCTAATGTCCATGTCTACATCATTGAATGATGGACTATACTTGCATTAAAACTATATTTTGAGTTATATATATGGATGTTTATTATTTAAATTAGTGCTATGTATATTGGTATCTGGATATGAATATATTGTATATGTTGATATGTGTTTAATTGGTTTAATTTTTTTAAATGATGATATTTTTTAATTTTTTATGAATGTTTAGGTGTATGTGTAGTGGATTAGGATTTTTTATTTATCGATATAGTTTTTCTAGGTATTATATAATATTTATATGTATATCATGTGATTGTTGTATTCCCTATCTAAACCTAGATGGCATAGAGAACCAATGACCATATTGCTCATGTTGTGTTAGTGTAGAAGGAGACTCTAAAACTAAAATTGTGTGTGATACACTACTGGTGGGTAGATGTGTAGACTTTGGATCAAAGAGCTTGATTGGTTAGTGTGTTGAAATTATATTCTAAGCTATATGATTTTTGGAAAATATTTTTATTGATGTGCAAATTGGAGCTATGTTTAGATCTTTGTAGTTATTTCCATATATATTTATCGGTGTTTAAATTAATGTTGTGTTCTTAACTTTGTAATTATTTACATTTATCTTGATTTGTGTATGAACTGAAGCTATGTTATGATTTTTGTAATTATTTCCATATATATGTATTGGTGTTTGAATTGATGTTGCACTATGATCTTTGTGAATTTGTTTCCATCTCTACTGAAACTATGGTGCATGAGATTGCTCATAAATAGGTGTCCTAGAAACTACATGGCTCATATGATTAGTAACCAATGGCTCAAAAGGAATTTCTTAGGATAAAGCTATCATAGAGGAGATTTAAGAGAGTGTGAAGAATGAGTATCGATGTCCCCTATGTATATTCTATAATTCCTCGATTGACATACTAGTCAATGCGAGCTTGGAGTGAATAAATTTGATCATCTAAATGTCCATTTATCTTGCAAAAATTACAATATGGCTTATGTGGTACCCTGTGTAAATGATGTGGTAGATGATGACTAATAGGAATAAGTGTGATCATCTCTCGATCTAATAGTATAATCAAGATGTTATGAGACTCATCCCTATCTAAAAATTGTATAACCCCTCTGTGTGTATCCTATGTTTTGCTCACCAGAGGAGGTACTCTATAAAGTGGCTCTTTACCTTGTTAAGTATTTTTATTGGTTGTTTATGTTTCACTAAGTTATTAATTAGAAGTGGAATAGGCTCTTGTACTATGGTATATGAATGTGGCTCTGAGAGGCCTACATATAAATCTATCTCTAAATGTGTAACCACTATAATTGTTTTCTAATCCCAGAGCTGTGTAACATAGGTGTTTGAATGACTATGATATCTCATATATCAATTTATCTCGAATAGGGAAAATTATACCTTTGTCAAAATGGTATTGTACCTCTAAATCCATTGGATGGTAGATCAACTGATGCATACATGTTTTCATTCTTAGAATGTATTCATTGATTGTTTCTATCTGGCCCTAGTGTAATGAAGGTAACCTCTCATATGTAACCTAAGTTCCCTTGTTCTAAATGTAATGCATGAGAAATACCTCTTCTAACTCATCATATGTGTGTAGTGAACCACTAGGGAGTGAATGATGAAACCACTATATTTCCCAACCCTCTAGAGTCTAAGAAAATAATTGTAAAAGAGTCAAAATGATAGTAACATGTGCCATAACTTTCTTGTAAGCTTCTAGATGCAATTATGGATCTCCATGTTCATCAAAATTTGGTAAATTTGGTATCTATATTTTTGATGGTATTATTGTATTGAAAATCCTATGTGGAATGTGATTATTATAGATATCATTAGATTCCACCCATGAGTGGTATTTTTTCCTTTCCAATGTGAGATGATGTACTTGTTGTTCTAAAGCACCCACTACATGCATCAAGGAGATTACTTCTTGTGAAGGTAATTATAATTATCAAGGGGTTCATTTAACTTTTTAATTTTGTTATTTATTTTAGCCATTGGTATATTGTATGGATAATCTTTTATAATAAGGGTTGGTTTGCTCTCTGTAACCTTTGTAGGTGTGATAACTGGGACCTACTTAGAGGGAAATGAGCTATCACCCTCGTTTAGTTTAGTTTGAGAAATAGTAAGGGGGGTTAAGGGATATTAATTGGTATCTCTTATTTTGTTAATATTTAAATAATTATCACATACCAATTGGATAGAAGGTACTTTATTCTCAAGTAAATGTAAATGATGAACATAATAATATGTGTGTGTGTGTGTGTGCATGCATTTTTTACTTATGAACTAGTATTTTATTGAACAATAGAAATAGTTGAATGAGGAGAAGAACTATAAGGTGTATATTATTTTTCCTCTTCATCATAATCATAATAATCATCATTATCCCATGGTTCATCAAAATCAGGGTTTAATTCATTTGTAGAAGTAAGAGTAGAAGAAGTATCATCCACATGCTCATTAAGAGAGAGAAGAGGAGGAGATTTTAAATTTTTACTACTATGTAGTGTGTTATCATGTGTAGGTGTAATGCAATTCATTTTTGGACTAGCTATGTGTGGAATGCAAGCTTGATTATCACTTTTAATTTTAGAGTTAAGGGTAGAATAAGTAGCGATCATGTTTTCTTTTTGCATATTATGACATATAAGATAAGAGTTAGAGACATTTGGATTATCAAATTGTTGTATAGAATCATTGCATTGAGCTTGGAATATGAAGGAAGGTGATAAAATAATTTCATCTACCTTAGTTTGTGAATTTATAAAAGGTGTAATATCATTGGTACACATTTTTTTTTAATTTAACTGAGAAGGGTAAAGAAGATGTATTGTTATTATCTACTTTACTTGAATCATGCAAAAGTAGCTTTCATATATTGCACTTATATTGATTTAATTTGAATAATGAGGTAGAAAAAGTAGTTAAAAAGTTAGGATCACATTGGAATAAATCACTACCAACAAGAGGTTATTTTGGCACTATATTGTTGGTTTGATTTTGAGAAGTAAGATAAGAGTGAGAGGAAAGAGAAGATGGTGTATCTAATATATCCTCATGTTCATTTTTATTGTCATGCTCATAGTAATCCTCATATCTATCATTATGACAATAGTCATCATCATCATCATTATAAGTGAAGTCATTATTATGTTCTAATGTACAATCTTTGAAAATTGGTCCATTCATTATCATAATTATGAGAGAAATTCAAAAGTTCATAAATTAGGTGAAGGGTAGAAGACTTCTTAGATGCCATTTTAAACTTGCCAAAGAAGACAATTTAAATAATAAATAACAAACACACAAGAGGTAGAATTTAACATAATTATATGTGCAATTTGAGAAATTATGAACAAAGTTTGTAATAGAAACTAGGATTGTAAGTGAGACCCTAATTGCTAGTATTAGTATGTATAGGGACCTAGTATGTGGATCTAGGGTTTTGAATTTGGGTTGTTTTGTAAAAATTTAAATTACATTAAATAAATGAAACCCTAATTTAGGATTGATTAAATTAGCTAGTTATGCCAAGAAATTATAAAAATAAAATTTTGTAACCCTAATTTAATGCATAAAAATTAGGAGAAGGTAAACCCTAAGTAAAACTAGGGTTTGAAGTAATATTCAAAGTAAGTTAGGTTCAACAAATGTTTTAACCTTTTAGAACTTAACACATGTAAATCTTATGTTTTTAAAGGATTAAGTATGTTTCTAATCTAAAATGAAAATTGGAAATGATTGATTTAATTGAACTTTACTAAAATAGAAAATGAGAAGAGTAAAGGTACTTATCTAGAAATAAATAAACTTTTATGTAGATCAGGGAATTAAAGCATGTTGGAGAAATAGGTAGACAACTTTTATATTATGACTATTTATTGAAATCTAGACTCAGATAGTAGCACCCATATCAGGATAGTAGCACCATGTGGCACTAGTGTCCAATTGTGGCGTTAGTGTCCCTCATGTAGGAATTGTCTAAAATTTTTAAGTTATGAGGGGGTTTTGGATGTCTTGTAGGTGGTTCTGTGTCATTCAAGGGATCACCTATGTCACTATTTTAGTTTAATATCTTCTAAACCCCTAATTAATGCATTCATATACAAAACAATAACTAGATCAAATTCAAAAAGAAATAAAATAATTGGGTTGTGGGATGTTATGATCACACAGAGCAGAACCCCTATTATCCTAGACATTACCTGCATTAACCCCAATGCTAGGGGTCTCAGATCACATGTAGTTATCCAAATGTTATGACTGAATAGTATATAGAGTATTGAGTTGTACTATTGACTAATTTTATGAAATTATGTGCCAAAATTGTGAGTGCTTGATGTAAAATGCCTTATGAGGCTCTTTATATAGAAGGAAATTTGATTTTAATATAAGACCTTGTTCATTTTTGACAAGTCATAAAAGAGGGATAAAAAACATAAAAGAAGGCTCACAGAAGGGTTAGGACTGAAACACAGGAGAAAGGTCCATCAAACAATAGATCCATAATTAAACATTAGCACCATGTAGTGCTACTATATTTAAAGTAGTGCTAATTTCCTAAGGCTTAAATCAAAGATTAAATGAATCAAGACAAGCTAGGGCCCCTTATAATTGGGAAAATGTGACTTATGACTACTAAAAGTGCTACAAATAAGGAAAATGAGACATAAGAAAGGTCAAAAAACTCAAAATGACCATGAAAATAAGGACTATAATCATCACTAACAATTTCATGTGAAAGAGAAACAAAATACATAGTACTTATGGTTTCTTGACCAAATTAGTGTGTTTAAACCTAACAAGATTGTTAACTACATCTAATTTATTTTAAAATAAACAATAAGTTACAATATCCTTCCACATTTCAAGATGAAATGGTGGAAGAGATGCATATGCTTGCATATAGAGTTCTTTAAATATTGATAGTTACAATATCTTCAGTTGCATTCATGTATGATCTGATAACTAACTTTCATAATATTCATAGTGATGCCTTTACAAAATATTACTATAAATATAATGTTTATAAGGATGAATACTATATTTGGTAAGTTTCTTTATGAATCTTGAATCGACTTAAAATAGTTTATAAGGTTATTGATTAAGCATGCATGATGTATTTATTAGTGGAATAATGCCAAAACATCCTTCAATGAGCTTTGTGTTTGGCCTAAGTGACTTCAAATATAAACTAGCACCCTCCAAAGCCAAATTGGCAAAATTAAAAGCTATACTGGTAGACTTCAGAGCTAGACTAGTATACCCTAGAGCCAAACTAGAAGACTTTTAAGCTAGATTAATAGACTTTAAATCTAGTCTGAGTTGTTCCATCATGTTATTCAATGGTCTTAAATGGTTTTCATGTTAACCAAAATCATAGTATTCAATCCTAGTGTGTTTATGCAACTTGTACATACAAAACTAGTAAATTTTCTATACAAAAGGCTATAACATAGTGATGAAAACAATCAACATTGACTCATATATACTAACCAAGGTAAACATATTCACTTTCTAATTTTGATTAGAAATAAGTTATAAAATGCACATTCAAATCCATTAAGTGGGAGATTAATAAGGGATAAGTAAGGTTATTATTTGGATATAATGAGACATTATATGGACACATCATTTCTAAAAAATTTACTTCTTTTAAGTCCTCTTGAAAGCTACTACCTTCTTTGCTCATGATCTAGTACTTTACTTTCCAAATTATGGCTAAGATCATAGATATAATAGTATGTGTCCCAATTGTTCTCAAGTGGGTCAATAAACCCTTTATGGCTCTGCACTAGTGCTCTGCATTTTTTAAACTACTCAAAAAACTAATGCACTACATTATACCATGGAGACATAGGGCTAAGGATGAGTGGAGGTTTAAATCTCATACCTATCCACTATTGACCATACATCTAATTAAATTATTGAATTATGTCAATAATAACCATAGCTCTTGTAAAACTCCATCTAAGGTTGGTGGGTTAAATCACCTTTCTTTATTTCAATGAAATATTTATGGTATCCCATGTTTTAACATAGGTAGTCAATGCTTCATTAAAATGGTATTACACAAATTTATCAAAATCTATTGTAATTGGATATAGAACTCACGGATAGTGTTCCCTGAATTTGGATGGTATAAAATAGTTATGAAAAACATAATTTTCTCATTTGCATTAGGAATTTTAAATCTCATACAAAGGCTCATAATTGTTTCTTATTGAAATTCATCAGCTCTTGTGCTCCATGTAATTTGGTTTTGTACAGTAGAAGTGTAAGCTCTAAGTTGAGATTTTCCTATGAATAAATTGATCAAGAAAGAAGACATATGACCCAAGATAAATCCACATAAATATAATTCACACAATAGATTATATTGATTAGGGGTACTAGTATGATAAGATTCCATGAATTGGTTTTCTTCCTCCAAGTCATGAGGTCCTTAACAATTTGCATCTAAAGAACTATTCATAGAGAAAAATACTATAGGCTAAAGTAGGACTCCTACAAGATAAAATTTTCTCTCCTATGTCACCAGATAATTGGAGGGTAGACTCTACTTTTTCTTTCTATTTTATTTCTTCTCCAAGATCTATCCTTAATTCCTTGTTTGAATCTTGAGCATTTTTTAATTCTTAACAAGTTTCATTTGAAGTGGTCATGATGTCATGATAAGACAACTGTGTCTGAACCATTTGGTCTTATTGTGTTTTTGGCCTATCCATTTTTTACTTCAAGGAAACAATCTCATTATATTTATTAAAATATTAAATCTTAGTTTCTTCTAGTTCCTTTTATAAATATGGTATAATGTTTTCCTTACCTTGTAGTCTTCTTCTAAGGAAGACAATCTCTTCCTCTTATTTCCATATAGTAGCTTAAACTTTAGACATGATCACAACTTGATGTAATTATTCCTCTTCATCATGGTTGGAGGAGTGAGTTTCCTATGTATTTATGATTGGGGTTATTCCTTTATCCTTTGTTTGAGATGAAAAAGATGGAGAGAATGCCTCCATAACTTCTTCAAATGTTTTTGCCATGGTTGCCAATTATTTAATATTAAATGAATATTCATCTCTCATTTATTCTTGTGTAGATATTTGTTCAATCCCTATAGTGTCAATAGAATGTCCTTGAATTATACTACCGAGTATCTTTTTATCATCCCTCTCTTGATCATCTTCATTCTGAAATATATTTTTTCTTCTTTTCTTTGGTAGAGGTACTAGCCTAGACTCCTCCCTTGGAGTCTTTCTTCCTAAACTTCTCCTTAGGATCCTAGATGGTGATGCCCCTAGGGTTGGTTGGTCTCTCTTCATAATATATTTCCAATATAGGATCTTGGATAGTGTTTGGTTCTTGGGTTTCCCCAAATTTAGGTTTAGGTACCCCTATTTTCAACTTCTTTTCTTTCCCTAACTTTAGAGTTGGATCTTCACTATAAGTTCCTTATTTTAAACCAAATTTTGGTGTAAGGGAGGAATATAAAGGTCTTATTTTTATTTCATATTTCCTTATTAGCTTATTTATTAGGAATTACTCCCAGATAGCTTCTCCATTTTTTGTCTTCATGAAATTATGTTGCTAAATGATCTAAATAATCCCATGATTTCGTATGGAAGAAATCCCCTACACATATTTTTTTGCCATGGCCTGAATGGCTCCATATATAAATATAGGTAAATTCACTCTTATTTATAGCTTATGAAGTCCTTATTTGAGGTGAGTAAGGACTCTTATTACATCACAATCAAGAGAACCATGCCCATCATAAGTAAAATATTTTATCACCTAAAATATAGTTATACTCTAGGGCTTTAGCAAACTCTATATCTTGATTATCTTATCAACTCCTTTAGGGCTAGTAATTATCTTATGAACAGTTTAAACTTATTAATGAAATATTTGGTTCATGTCATTGAAGGTGGACATGCCTAAAATCTCAATTCCTTCCCTTGGAATCCCTAAAATCTCAATAATAGCTTGGGTACTCATTAGAATTTCAACCCCTCTCACCTTTGTGTGATCATTCTTGAGATTGATGATGAATTATCTGACAAGCCTTTCATTTTGTCCTTAAAATTTCATCAAAAACTCCAGCCATCCTATTTCTTTAAATATGTAATCCACTATCTCATTCTCAAGTAACAAAAGTGCAGATTCTAGCTTAGGTTTCTTATTTTGTCCCATCTTCTTTAGCTCCTTATTTCTAGATGTTTGTGGCACGTGAACAAGATAGTGAAGAGATCCTTTCAAATATGGAATTAGTTTTTAAGAAAAATAAGTGGTATCTTGTTATGAATTGATATTTAAAATAAGCGTGTAATGCTTAAGGTAGCTCTGCAATTAATTTATCGTGGCTTTAGGGATATCTCAAAGCTTCAAATAATCATTATATATGATCATTTTGGGGAGGAAAAAAATCATTCATTCATGTGTGGATATTTAAAAGCACATCAAATCCCTATGTGTCTTTTTCTTGTGTGTCCTTATACCATTATCTTATCTTAATAAATTTTGGAAAGTGCCTTGAGATGATCTCCTCTTCATTTCCCTTTCTAAAAATGATTTTCCCACATGATTTCTTGAGTCATGCCATCATGGCAACATTATGTCACTTTTCTCACTTAGAAGGAAAATCATAATTTGTACCTTTCTTTAGAAAAGACATTTTTACTTTTTGAAATGACATTTTAATGAATCCCTTTTTATGGAATATTTCCATTTTGTAAAAATCTCTTTTCAAAAATAGATAGATGTGACATTTTGATAATTTAATTTTAATCTTATACATAGAAAAATAAAGTACAAAATACATCAACTTAGCTATGATGTTGTCTCTATTCACTCAGACTGCCAGATATCTTGTGTACCACATTAGTGAGTTGAAAGAGAATATACAACATACATAAGCATAATTTTTTTTACTTTGTTCCTTGAAAAGTTATCATTTTTGGTTTTCAACTTTTCATCCTTTTTTTTTTACTTTTCTATTTGTTGGGAGGAAGACTACCATTTATTGGTTTTCAATACTCTTTATTTATTAAGCTTTCAAATCTCATATTTTGATTATAATAGAAGAACAAGGTTATCCCATGTAGCCAAATTTATTTTGAGATTGAATTTACTTTAATATATTCCTCTTTGTTTGGAGGTTTATGATAAAGTCATAGCTTATCCATTGATTAAGAGTGTTATTTTTTTCCTATCAATTTTTATAAGCTAAACTATTCTATTGTCAAAGATATTTTCCACTTGTTAGGGTCATAACCATCTAGTACAAAGCTTTCCCTTAAAATATTGGTAATTTGAATTAAATAATAAAGCCTAATCTACTTCCTTGAATTTCCTTTATTTGATGTGAGTGTCATGACATTGTTTCCTCTGATGTTACATAAGCTAAGTTTTTTTGTAGATCCTCCAACATCATCTCATCAAGTTTATTGAGTTGAAGAATCATATCTCTTTGTGCTTCATCCAAATCTATGCCCACTTTTGTTGTTGTTCTCAAGGTCTACAATTCAAAATCAATTGGAAGTAAGGGATTTTTTCCAAACACAAGATCATATGGCGATAAACCTATGGTGGTTTTACATGTGGTATTATATGCCCATACTAATTCAGGTAACTTTCTTTCCAAATCATCCCTACTGATGTTGACTATCTTGGTCAAGATGTTCTCTAAATCCCCATTATTGGCCTCAACTTGGCCATTATCTTATGGATGGTATGGTTATGATTTCCTATGGGTGATCTAATAGTGATAAATGAAGGCTTTAATCATATTGGATATGTATTGAGGCTCTTGATTAGATATTGTGGTTCTTGGTGCTCCAAATTAATAGATGATTTTATATTAAAAAAAATTCAGCAACTAATTATTCCCTTAAAAAGGGTAGAGATTGGATTTCTACCCATTTAATGACATAGTCAGTCTATGCATACAAAGAAGCAATCCTTTTCATGGGATGGTGGATCAATGGGACCAAATAATTCCAACCCCATTTCTTAAACGGTCTTAGAACCATTTGCGGATGAAGAGGCATTTCATTCGACATGGTAGGTTCTCCATCCTTTGTCAAGGATCACACTGCCATATATATTTTGTCACATTTTTGTGAAGTGAAGGTCAGTAGTATCTAGCCCCAAGGATCTTGTGAATAGTCCTTTTAGATAAATAGTGGCCTTCTTTTGGTTCATCATGGAGAGGTCTTATATTTTCACATATCTCATCATCTCTTACACACCTATGAAGTACTAAATTAGGTCCATATTTAAAAAAAACACCATTAAACTAGTTAAAGTGAGCACTATTCCTAACCAAACATTTTCTTTCTTTATTAGTAAAATCATAAGAAAATTTTCATATGGAAAGATAATTTACCATATCAGTAAACCATGGTGAGTGTGTTGAAACTATGAATAATTGTTTATCTCAAAAGCTATCTTCAACTAGTTCATCTTCACTTGAAACATTTAGCCTTGACAAAAAATATAATCACCACATTAAATTTCCCTAGCTTATCAATAATTGTAATGTTAAAATATCTAAATAGGAGTAACCATCTGAGGACTCTACCTCTTACCATTAGTTTGTATATTAAGTATCTTATGGCTAAATGGTCTATGCAAACAAAAATATATATCTAATGATGTAGTGATAGAAGTTGTTCATGACATGTATGCCAACTAAGAATTATTTTTCAATAGTGGTATAATTTATTTTAGTGGGAGTTATATTTTTGCTAATATAGTAAATGGAATAAATCTTTCTTTCCTTATCTTTTTATCCAAGTATTGCTCCATGATATTGTTAGAGGCATGTGTATGTATGTGGAAGGGCTACTCCCAATTAAGACCTCTCAAAATTGAAGCATAAACCAATTTCTTTTTTATTGAATCAAAATCCTAGTAACACTTGTCATTCCACAAAAATTCACTGGCCTTAGTAAGCAAAGAAAACATAGGTGCAATAATTTTACTAAATATCCCTATAAAATTTATATTGTACCCTTACATGTCCTAGAAAACTTTTGATATCCATTTAAATTTTAGGCATAGGTGGGTTAGATATGACTTTAATATTTTTGGGATCAATTTGTATCCCTTGAGATTAGATGTGATGGCCTAGGACAATCCCTTGGTTAACCATCATCAATAATTTTTCATGGTTCAAGGACAATTGATGTTGCTCACACCTAGTTAGTAATTTGTCTAAATTATTTAAGGCTTTATCAAAATAAATACCATGCATTTTAAAATAATCCATATAAAATTATACACAGTCATTGGTCAAACTAATAAAAAAATATAAAACTACCTTTTGAAAGGTAACCACTGCATTGCATAGTCTAAAGGGTAATACTCTATATGTAAATGTTCCTAAAGGACATGTAAAAGTTGTTTTAACTTGATCTTTTAAAGTTAATATTATCTAATTATAACCAATAAACCCATATAAGAAGGAGAATCACTTCTTTCAATCCAAGTTATATATAACTTGGTCTATGAAGGGCAGAGGTAAATAGTCTTTCATGGTGGTCTTATTAAGTTTTTTTTGTAATTCATGTGTATTTTCCACTTGAAATTTTTATTTGGTATAATCACAAATAGTGAGACCTAATGATTATTTGATATTGTGTAAATGAATCCCACCTATAATTGATCCAAAACTTGAAAGTCTAGGTTGAAGAATATTTCAAGAACACACAAATAATAATGCTATCTCTAAGAAGAGATGTTTTATTGCTCAAAATTGCAGATACAACATATGCCTATCTTTGGGAAGAGATGTTTATTTTCCTTTTCAGGATACATATCTATTTATACCTATTTTTGAATGTATGAAGAGGATGTGGAAGGTCACCAATCTCAAGGGAGATGAAATGGTTTGACTTCCATGAATTACAATAATATAGAATTCAAGAAATTACTATTTTTAGAAACTTACTATTTTCATACTGCACTACTAAAATTGAAATTTGATGCACTTCCATTTGGTTTTAAAATTTTAAAACCCACCAATAAGATATTAGTTCCATATCATAACATTCCCCTCATTCTTATCTTTCCAACGGTTTAAACGGGGAGTCAAACGGAGCTATGGTGCAAAAGTTATGGCTCTCAAAAATTTTGCCACCAATTGGGGTAGGACCGTCGCCCAAATTATCACCTAAAGTGTTGCCCAGATCATTACCTGAAGTGTTGTCTAGATAATTCCTCCCTCTTTGAGAAGCAATGGTCCCCATTGTATCAAGATTATTTATCAAGTGTGGTATTTTTGTCTTGATCTGATTCTCATCCACTGGAGTAAAACTCTTTAGATCAAGCTCACAAATGTCTAGTTGTTCTAATATGACTAAAGTGTTCAATAGAGGTGGATGATATGGAATGGTTACATCATTTGGTGTCATGGGTTGTAACCTGATACATACTTGGAATGGATTGTGCTTTTTGGAGCTATGTAGGGCTTGATTGTTCACCATTTATATCTGACCATCAATCTATGGATGGAAGGCCATGAACTTCCTCAGCTTGGTATCCATCCACTTCTACTGTTGTGTTGATTGTGTAGTCATGGATGCAACATCATCTCTTTTGGATTTTTTTGGCTTGAACACCATGAGAATGAATTTCTTGGCACTAATCAAGGAGACAAATGTAGAAGGTGGTACCTCAGGTACCCTGTAGTACTACATTTCAAGAGTGAGGGTGATCCTTCAAGTTCTTGATTCATAGATGTCATGTTGATCATACATGAATGACTAACCAAGGAGTACATTTCAAACATCTAGATTGACCACATCACATAATACCTCATCTTAGAAAGGTTTTATTGCATATGAAAGAAGACACTGATGGGTGACACATAGGTTTCTCCCTAGACTCAACCATCCAATACTATATGGCTTTAGGTGAGGATTCATGGATAGATTTAGACTTTTCATAACATTAATAGAGATTAAATTCTATTGACTCCTGCTATCAAGGATGAAATGTAGAGGCTTAACTTTAACCCATTACTTAGAGTGAAATAACCTTTCCTTATCATCTGGACTTTCCTCATGGGTCTATGATGAAGCAACGATGGCATTAGGCTTAGCATCTACAATCTCTTCTTCATCCTCTTTGACTATAAGGTGTGTATGAGGCAGAGCAGTAGATGTTGATGATTATGAATTAGAAATTAGGGACTTGATGGCTTGACATTCTTCTTTGGAGTGAGTTCTAGATTTATGGTAATCACACCATTTCCCAGTCTTCCCTTCTTTTTTCTTCCAATTTTGGCCTCATGTTTGACCTTCTTTATCAATTTTCCATTTTGAAGTTTGAATCTTCATATTCATTCTTCCATGCTTCTGTTCATCTTCACTATGAACTTGTATGCCTTACCGAGGGTCTCCAAATTGAAGAGTTCTATTTCCCCCCATATATACCATTGTAGTCCACCATGATATTTGAGAACCTTTTGTTTCTCACTTTCCTAGATGCCCAATATCGTAGATAGAGAATGAAAAATGTTAGTGTAATCTTGAACAAATTATTCCTTACCTTGGAAAAGTTATTACCACTCTATGTACAAATCATCTTATGCTTTAATGGGGTGGTATTCTTCCTTTACAACTTCTATGAAATCATCCCAAGTAGGTTCTACCTCAAGGCCAATATCATCCATACTGAATCTCTTCTTGTACACTTCCCACCAATTTTTGATAGGCAATGATGCTTTTAAGAGAGCAAAAGTGATCTTTTCTTTATTGATAAATTTATTTACAAAAAAATAGGATGAAAATTGATCTAACCAATTTTATACTACATCAACATTGATTTTTCCTTCAAGTGTAGGGATATCAAAATTCACCTAAACCTTGAAGGGTGTTGGGGTACTACAAATATGTGGGGTTGTAGATGAGGAGCTAGAATTTCCCATTGAGATTTGTTAGAGAATTTGGGAGAATTGTTGTAGCATCTACACTTACTACTACAAGAGGGATTTATTCACCATTTCCTTGAAAGAATCAAATGTCTTAGTGTTGTTTACCATTTGAGGTCATTTGGAGTGAACAAGTGGATAGTCTACTAGATCTTGTATTTTCCACCCAAGCTTCTTGTAGTCTGCCCTCATCCTCAAGATCATACACTCTTAAGACAAACCACTCTAATACCACTGATCCAAAACTCAAAAGTCTTGGTTAAATAATATTTCAATAACACACAAATAATAATGCTATCTTTGAGAAGAGATGTTTTATTACTCAAAATTACAGATACAACATATGCCTATCTTTGGGAAGAGATGTCTTTTATTGTTTAGGCTACATATCTATTTATACCTATTTCTGAAGGTAGGAGGAGGATGTGTAAGGTCACCAATCTTGAGGGAGATTAAATGGTTTAACTTTCATGAATTACAATAATATAAAATTTGAGAAATTACTATTTTTAGAAACTTACTATTTATAGATTACACTAATAAAATTGAAATTTGGGAGACTTTAATTTATTTTTTAGGGGTCAAACCCAACAAAACAAATCTTGGTTCCATCTCATGGTGTTCTCCTCATTCTTAGATTTTTAATGGTTTAAATGGGGAGTCAAACAAAGTTATGGTGCAAAATGTATGGCTCCTGAAATTTCTGCCACCAATTGGGGTAGGACTGTCACCCAAATTATTGCCTGAAATGTTGCCCAAATCATTTCCTAAAGTGTTGTCCATATCATTCCTCCCTCTTTGAGAAGCAATGGTACCTATTGTATCAAGATTATTTATCAAGTGTGGTAGTTATGTCTTGATCTGATTCTCATCCATTAGAGCAAAACTCTGCATATCAAGCTCACCAATGTCTAGTTGTTTTGTTATGACTAAAGTGTTGAATAAAGGTGGATGATATGGAATGGTTACATCATTTGGTGTCATGGGTTGGAACCTAATGCATACTTCGAATGGACTATGCTTTGTGGAGCTATGCAGGGCCTGATTGTTCACCAATTCTATTTGACCATCAATCTATGGATGGAAGGTTATGAAATTCCTTAGCTTGGTATCCATTCACTTTTGTTGTTGTGTTGATTGTGTAGTTAGGGATGCAACATTGGACCTTTTGTATTTTTGTGGCTTGACGACCATGAGAATGAATTTCTTAGCACTAATCAAGGAGATAGATGTGAAAGGTGGTTCCTTGAGTACCATATAGTGCCACATTCTATGAGTGAGGGTGATCCTTCAGGTTCTTGATTCATAGATACCATGTCGATCATACATGAATAGATAACCAAGAAGTACATCACAAAAATATAGATTGACCACATCACACAAGACCTCATTTTGGAAAGGTTTTATTGCATATGAAAGAAGACATTGATGGGTGACATAGAGGTTTCTCCCTGGACTTAACCATCCAATACTGTATGGCTTTAGGTGAGGCTTCATGGATAAATTTAGACTTTTCATAACATTAGCATAGATTAAATTATTTTGACTCCCACTATTAAGGATGAAATATAGAGGCTTACCTTTCATCCATAACTTAGAGTGAAATAACCTTTCCTTATCATCTAGCCTTTCCTCATGGGTCTATGATGAAGCAATGATGGCATCAGGCTCAACATCTACAATATCTTCATCATCCTCTTCGACTATAGGGTGTGTATGAGTCACAATAGTAGATGTTGAGGATTGTGACTCATAAAGCAAGGACTTGATAGCTCGAAATTCTTATTTGGAGTGAGTTCTATATTTATGGTAATCACATCATTTCCCAATCTTCCCTTCCTTTTGCTTCCAATTTTGGCCTCGTGTTTGGCCTTCTTTATCACTTTTTCATTTTAAAGGTTGACTCTTCATATTCATTCTTCCATGCTTTTGTTCAATATTCACCACGAACTTGTATGCCTCATCGAGGGTCTCCAAATTGAAGAGTTCCATTTCTCCCCATATATACCATTATAGTCCACCATGATATTTGAGAAACTTATTTTTCTCACTTTCCTGGATGCCCAATCTCGTAGATAGAGAATGAAAAATGTTAGTGTAATCTTGAATAGATTATTTCTTATCTTGGTAAAGTTGTTTCCACTCTATGTATAGATCATCATATGCTCCAATAGGGTGGTATTCTTCCTTTATATCTTCTTTAAAATCATCCTAGGTAGGTTCCACTTCAAGGCCAATATCATCCATACTAAATCTCTTCTTTTACACTTACCACCAATTTTTGACAAGAAATGATACTTTTAAAAGAGAAAAAGTGATCTTCTCTTTATCGATGAATTTATTTATAAAAAATAGGATGACAATTGATCCAACTAATTTTCTACTACATCAACATTGATTTTGCCTTCAAATTTAGGGATACCAAAATTCACCTAAACCTTGAAGGGTGTTGGGGCACTAAAAAGATGTGGGATTACAGATGAGGAGATGGAATTTCCCATCAAGATTTATTGGAGAATTTGGGTGAATTGTTGTAGCATCTATGCTTGCAACTATTGGAGGGATTTATTCACCATTTTCTTGAAAGGATTTGATGTCTTAGTGTTGTCCACCATTTGAGGTCATTTGGAGTGAACAGGTGGATAGTCTACTGGATCTTATATTTTCCACCCAAGCTTCTTGTAGTTTGACCTTATCCTTGAGATCATAAAATCTTAAGACAAACTTCTCTGATACCACTGATCTAAAACTCAAAAGTATTAGTTGAATAATATTTCAAGAACACACAAATAATAATGCTATCTTTGAAAAGAGATGTTTTATTGCTCAAAATTGTAGATACAACATATGCCTATCTTTGGAAAGAGATGTTTGTTTTCATTTTCAAGCTATATATCTATTTATACCTATTTTTGAAGGTAGGAGGAGGATGTGTAAGGTCACCAATCTCAAGGGAGATGAAATGGTTTAACTTCCATGAATTACAATAATACAGAATTCAAGAAATTACTATTTTTAAAAACTTATTATTTTTAGATTGTACTACTAAAATTAAAATTTGGGGAAATTCCATTTGGTTTTTAAAGGTCAAAACCCATTAATTAGATCTTGGTGCTATCTCACAACATTCCCCTCATTATTAACTTTCCAATGGTTCAAATGGGGAGTCAAATAGAGCTATGGTGCAAAAGTTATGGCTCTTAAAAGTTCTACCACCAATTGGGGTAAGACCGTCACCTGAATTGTTGCCTATAGTGTTGCCCAGATCATTGCCTAAAGTGTTCCCTAGATCATTACCTGAAGTGTTTTCTAAATCAATAATAGTTTTTATCTTTGTTTTAACCATGTTTCTTAATGTTGGGTTGATTTTCCTTTATTTTTGTCTAGCTTGTTTGGTGATTTTTGTGTAGATGTGATGGGTGCATATGCCTATATTCACTCATAAGAGAGTTAAAGGGCATGGATATGGAAAGATCATATGGATGGTGGTTATGTATTTAAAAAAATACTCACCTTTTGAAATTAATCTTGATAATGGGCACTAGAAGGTTATTAAAATTGTATCCTAACTATCTTGTGCCCACTTAAAACTACCTTGTTGGAAGGGTGTGTGATCATACCTTTCATTAGGAGTGGCTTCTGAGATAATTGGGTGACCTTCACAAGATGGTGTAGTATACTCCAAAGCTAGACTAACAGATTCCAAATCCATACTAGTGAACTCTATAGCCAAATTGGTAGAATCTAGACCCTGATTGGTGGACTTTAGAGTTAGAATAGTAGACTCTAAATCTAGTCTAGTGGAATCTAAAGCCAAACTGGGCTCTTCAATACCTATTTTTAGTTACTCCTCTATATTATTTACATGGTTTCTAACCACTACCATGGCCAATGAAGACATGTTATTACTATTTTATTTTAGTTCATGTACCCATACATAATTTGAAGAGTCTAGAGATGGCTTGGCAAGTGGGTATAGATAAATTCATTTTTCTTTTACCCCATTTGAAATGGTCATGCCTCATGACCTATAGTTTATAAGGGTCATTGTCGTATCCAGCCATGGTCTTCCTAAGATAATGTATATCTTAGTTTTTTACTCTTAAGTTGGAGTATCATAAAATTTATAGGGTATTCCCATGATTCCATTATTACAATGACATATTCTATGGTTCCTTATAGTTTAATAATGGACTGGTATGCCATTTACAAGACTATAGAAGTAGGTTGTACCCTTGTAAGGGATAATGATTTTAAAGTGTTTGTTGTCATTACATTGATGAAAACTCTAAGGTCTACTAATATAATGGGTATTTATTTCCTTCCTATAGTCACAATGATGACTAGACTTCCAAGGTCTCCATACTTAGGGATGAGTAATTTCCCTGCTAATAAATCAAGAAGTTTGCCATCCATTATATAGCTTTAGGGTATTGCCTTCTTTATCCTAAAGTTTTTATACACAATCCTTTGATGACTTTGTTTAGCTCTAGAATGTCTCTTATAGCTTACAACAATGGTATTTAAATATTTGGATTTATCAATTCTTTGATTAAATCAAATTCACTTATGTTTTCAACCCCCTGAAGTCATTTTAGAAAATTAATGGTTGGAGGAACTATACTAGTTTATTGAGGCCTTTCATTTTTCCCATTAGATTTTTATTTGATTGCCTCAATAGGGAGGTTTAATTTTTCATTTGGGACTTTAGCTATGGTAATTGGAGGGTTATTCAGTGTCTTACCTAATCTCAACTAGATATTTTTATAGTCAATAACACCAACCCTTAAGGTTCCTTCTTACTCAATCCCATAGATAAGAGCTGCCAGTCTATTTTTGGGATTTGATACTAGTTGTGTAGGTAGTTGGTGTTGACTTACTTGTTTAGTTTTTGGGGGTTGATTGTTAGGGGGAGGAATCAACACTTGTTATTTTTTAAACCTCCTCTTATGATTAAAAATTTGTTGGGGTACCCATTATTAGTTTTCCCATGGTTGTTGATTGTATTAGAGCATCCATATTTGTTGATGAGGTTGGGACATCTATGATTGTGGCATCCACATTGGTGGACCCCATGTTGGTGGTCCCCATTCCTATGGAGGTACTTTCCTAGTGAATGGCATCATCCATGGGTTAGAAAGAGCTCTTGAGATGAAATGAATTTAGTTTTTATTATGGTAAAATTGATTTCCATATCTTCATATATATGTGAGCTCTTATATTTGTTGGGTAGCCTATTTCAGTTAGTTTTGAGAGTAGGTAGGAGAGAAAAATATTTAGTATAATGATCATTTGTATCACAAATACACACATGTTTGTTCTATCAAGAGGGAAATATCTGAGTGCATGTTTTAGTCTACCTTTAGGAAAATACATAATCAATGGTTCAGTAGTGGCATTATATTTTTATTTAAGGCCATCTGGTGTAGTGTTTAATTGGACCAAAATGTTTGTTTTGAGATTTGAAAATTCCTCCATGAGTTGTCCTATATCATTATTTCCCTTTATTATTTTTATTTTTCTAACACTAAGCCTTGTTCTCTAATAATTCTTACATAATTTAGCTATATCATTGAGACCGTGTTTGTTTATGTATCTTTTTCTCATTAAGTTCAAAGATTCTATAGAATCATCATCTAATCATTTTAAGAAAATGATTTTGATCAAATGTTCCTCTAACTCATACCCACATCTTCTATGTGCAAAGAGGAAGCAGTCAATATAGTCTTCCATATTCTCATCTTCCCTTTGTTTTATGTGGAATACTTCTTTCGTATCCCTTACTCTACAATAGTCCTAATATTTATCTAAGAATCCATTTTCCATTTCATCCCACGTGTGAATAGAATTTGGTTTTAAACCCTTAAACCATATCATGGTTGAATCCTTTAGCGGATAAGGGAACAATTTTAGTTTGTGATTATTAATTTTGTAGTCATAAGTTTGACACAAGACCTTAAGTTCAAATAAAATTTGATCAGGTTACTTTATAGATAATCCCATGAAAGTAGGCAATATGGATGAAGATATATTCTTCATTTTTGTATTTTCATCTTGATCCATGAAAATAGGATAGGTGAATGTCTTACTTGGTTATTGAGTTCTACCTCCTATAACCCTATTTATTAGATTGTTTTCTAGATTGTCTCCCATGGTTTCCCAAAAGTTGTAGTAGAGAGTTCTCCTAAGAGATGTTGAATCATCAAAAGTGGTTGGAAGGATACTTGATTAAGATTCAAAATTTTGGTCTATAATATGTTTTAACCTTTATTAATTCACTTAAAAATATGCACCTACCTCTGGAGAATGGTCCTAGAGTTTAGGTGAGGCTAGAAATGATTCTTCATCAATAGTCTGAAGTTATTTTCATATAAAGTCTTATGGAGGGCTTTCTTCTTGTCAATTACCAATAATTGTGATTTGTTTAGGGATATTTGGAATGTACCTTCTCTTTGAATCTCTTTATCTATTTATATTTATTTGATTTAAGGGGAGTTTTTCTTAATCAATTGTCATTTCTAAGATTTACACCCTATTGGTACCTAGAAAATCCTTGGTGGTGGGGATAAAGATGATGAGTGTCATCAATGTCTTCATTGAAGTCAACTTAACTTGGTTGATTCCATGTCAAACTAGGCTCAGTGTCTAATGATAGTCAGTAGTAAGGTGTCAAAAATAGTAACTAACAATTGTGTACTTAGAGAAAGTTATGGATAATTTATCTCTAAATATCTATTCTAATTATCTTGAATTAAAATCTATCTAATTACTTGGAAAGGAAACACTATATTCAAAATTGAAATACTGACAATAAAATTAAATACAATTGTTGATAAAGGAAAAAACATATTAATTTATCTACTGCATTTAAATGGTTCCTAGAAGTAAATATATTTGTTGATAAAGGAAAACACACATTAGTGTATTTTTTGAATTTAAATGGTTTTTGAAAGTGAGTAATTAGAAAGTAAATGCTATAATTTAGAATACAAAAAGTGTCTTAAAATAGAAACACACAAGTACACAAAAAATGACTTGTAGGTTATATCAAATCACACTTTTAACATAAATATGTAGAATATTAAATAAAAATAATACAAAATATAAATACCATAAAAGAATTTTAATTCCTTGGTTGAGTGGGCCCTTGATCTCCCCTTAAATACGTTTTAGATCATACTTAATTTTTCAATAACATCAAATCTTCATTAACTCAAGAAAATGCTTACAATATGAAAAATAATTCAACATCTCTACTTAACCTTAATGTCTCCCTATTTATTACTGAATGACTAACTCCTAATCAACTCAAAGACATTTTTTATATTACCCAATGTGTTTACAATAGTTGACTAGAATATTTTGTTGAAACCCCATCAAGTTACACAATAAATTACTCTATTTTTAAAATAAAAATGGTGCACTTATAAAATCCTCTTTAACTATTTATAAGATCATTGTTTGAATACTAAATGCATCCAAAGTAATAAATGCAAAATTATATCAACCCAATAGTTAATTAAATGATCCATTTAGTTTCCAAATAGTTTATAACATATTTCAAGATGAATATATCTCATGAAATGAATAGTGGAAGAAATCAAGTACACAAAACATGATATAATACATAGTTCAGTTATAAATAAGCAAACAATCACTATTGTCATAATATTTATAATTAATTCAAAATCTCATAGCCACTGTTGTGTTGAATATCCATAAAATAATAATGTATTTCATGTTACATTTTATTAAAAATTTAAATATACAATATAGTATGTATAATAGTACAAATGGGCCTCACAAAGAGTTTAATGATCCATGAATGTAGCCATGAGTATGATCCCCAATGGTCAAAATAGATGAATAGGCAGAACATCATCTAAGTGTTTTACCTCAAACCACATATCAATGGTCTCCCTCACACCTCCTGACTAGGAATGGCCTTACCCTTCATGGAAGAGAAGATAAAAATAGAGTAGATATCAATAAATCAATTAGAACCCATGTGTGTATGATCACTAATACATGCATAACTCACATAAACCATTAAAACTAATCCTTTATCTAATATGACACCAATACACATGTAAACTATAAAGTATAATAGAATGATAATGTATTATCTATAACATTAACTTGGCCAAAGTTTTTTTTATATAAATCATATATAAAGATCTAAATCAATTCCACTCACACAAAACTCTATACTACTAAATCATATACAATCAGGTGATATATTAGGTTAGATATATGAGTTATAATATGATACCTTCATATATTTATCACCATTTATCTAATAAAATATACCAATGATTACTCGTAACTAAATCATGGTACAAAAATACATATTACAATATGTATCATTATAGGCAATCATGTAATGAAAGTTATAAACAATCATCCTTCAACAATTCCTTTGTTTCAACTTATTAAAGTCATTTATAGGTTCTTCAATAATATATAATCAACCTAGTCATACATAGGGGTCTATAAAAAGAAATCCAAAACACTAATCATTTCACAACACTTCTCTATAATTCCTTTCAAACACAATTCAAATAAATATATCACTGGTGGCATAAAACAAAGTCAACATTATAATCCAAAGATTCTCAAACATCATATAGAACAAAGCATATTTTATAATTTAAATAACTTTTATCTATTTTGAACTTATTATATCATTTCCTTAGTACAAGAAACTATCATATAAACACAACTTATTATAGGTTTAATTACTAGGTCTGCCATAATGATTTATATATCAAAAGACCAATCTACATGATATATTTAAAACAAACTCAGGTTAGCCTAAGAACCTATGAACAATAGTCCTCATCTATATATACAATCACTTGAATAAAGCAAACTCAAAATTTTCCCTTTTTTGTTTATAACCTACATCTCTCCAATACCTTAAAAAGAGATAAACACGTACTTGGTTTTAATACATATGCATACATAAGTGAATGTAACTATATTTATTTGTACATATAAATTTTTATGTGTTTGCATTAATTTATTCATACAACTAAATTAAGTTTTATGAACTAGACAATCAAATATGTATCTGTTCAGGCTTCACCATAATTAATCAATGTATAGGTCTACAATTTTTTACTATAACCTACATTTGTACTAGTTCCTCAAAGTAATGACAAATATAGATCTAAGTTTACAAATATTTATTTGTAAACTTTATTTTTGGTATATACATTTGTTATTTATCTATAAATTTGAATACTCATTTGGTTATTATCATCTTCATAAATATATTTATATATATATATATATATATATATATATATATATATATATATATATATATATATATATATATATATATATATATATATATATATATATAACAAATGTATATATATATATAAATATATTTATGAAGATGATAATAACCAAATGAGTATACAAATTATAGATAAATAACAAATGTATATACCAAAAATAAAGTTTACAAATAAATATGGTTCCTAGTATATATAAATATAAACTCAAAAAAATTCATTCCTAAGGACTCATGTAAATCAAATCCATGTATAATTCATATATATATATATATTCATGGTTACCTAATCATATATATATATATATATATATATATATAACAAATGTATATATATCTATAAATATATTTATGAAGATGATAATAACCAAATGAGTATACAAATTTATAGATAAATAACAAATGTATATACCAAAAATAAAGTTTACAAATAAATATAGTTCCCAGTATATATAAATATAAACTCAAAAAAATTCATTCCTAAGGACTCATGTAAATCAAATCCATGTATAATTCATATATATATATATATATATTCATCGTTACCTAATCATGTGTGTGTGTGTATAATTATTCATGGTTACCCAATCATGTGTGTGTATTATAATTTATTCTTAACCTTTCTTAACCTTTTATAGATCAACTGAGTCTTTACCACTAATAATATAGCTAACAATGTTCATTTTGTGATGTATAACATTTATAATCATATCATCCTTCTTTATTAAGCTAGAGGACACAAAACCCAGGTCATTGATGAATCAAAGATAAGTATTATAAAGCATTCATATATAACTTATATTTATGTAGACTTCACAAGGATAATAGGTTGTTTGAGTTCCAAATAGAAACATTATCCTACATATTTCTTGTCTAGTTTCCTTCCAATATGGATATCTTCTAAAAATATAATACTATTGAAATAAAACCATACACAAAATTATATAAATCTTTTATGATGTTTAAGAAGTCTTTTGTCAAAAATAAATAATCAACTAGTAAGTGTTAATGTTTTAGGCTCATCCAACCTAAATTAATCAATTTTGTTCCTAATAATGGTTTGGCCACAGCTCTATAGGCTTGTGGATAGAACCCAATTCCATCCTCAAGTCTATAGACCCAAAACCTAGGGTTGAATTAAAAAGTTTGACAACAAAAATTCAATTTTCATTATTCACAAAACTTGACTATATATTATAGGCCTAAGTATGGAACCTCGTTCCATCCCCAAGGTTTTAAACTTAATACCCTAACCAATATCATTCTAGTGTTTTACTCATTTAGATATAATATACTAAACCTATATCCAAGAATCAGTTTTTGTTTGCAAAACTAAGTCGGTAAACAATAAACAAAATGACAAGCTTTAGTTCAACCGACTTGATATGGTAATGGGTGCCATCTAAATGTGTAAAATGGTAGATTCTATTTTATCCTACCAAGCTCAAGTCTCCCATCTATTATGTGTGTTATTATACTCTCCATTTTTTCTTCTTATTCTTTGTCCCAACTCCTACACATGTTTTTCATGACCAAGTAACTCCCCTATAACTTTGCAAGTTACCCATCATGTAATTCACCTTCATAAATGTATCATTAGATCCTTTTACCATTAATTTTCCATAAAAGCTCTGTATTTGACATGGCAACCACATTAAACCCTTAAACTCTCAATATGGCAAAGTAAACTCCTAATATCATTGAAATCAAAACAAACAAAACAAACTTAATTCCTTTTAAACTATCAATTGACCTAATTTCATTACCTTTCCACTTCATGAAATTTGCCATGATAAACACCATAATATTAAAGTTTAAAATTTTATTTTTTTAATATATTTACCTTTGGGGTGTTTTTACCCTCTTTTTCCCTTATAATGTCACCAAAAGGACAACAAAATAATAATCAAACAAGACCATTAAACACTCATACCTCAACAACACTATAATGAAATAAATGTTAACACAACACAATAAGTTCTTATAGAGATTTTAATGAAATCAAAATAACCAACACAATCTAATGTTGATCAGAGCATGCAGTCAAAGTATAGGCCTTACCTACTATACAAATCATGAAAGTGATGAACTCAATAATGCAAACATGCTTCATTCATTAAAAGAATAAACAAGTAAATATTAATCATCATTTAAGAAAAATTCAGATTAACATTCATTTTACTCATGCATATAGAATGTTGTGTGTGTGGGTTTAGAAGAATTTTCTCAAACCCAAATGCTAGTATATGTACCCCCTTCTTTGATGATACTCTCCCTCTTTACTACCTATAAGGGCGAGATAGTAGTGCAATGATCTCAATAAAAAAGGGTAGTTAGTCATAGATTATCACAATAAAAAATATATAAACATTAATAAACTATTGTAATATAAATCATCTGCAAATGAAATCATAATCAACATGATCATCAAACATAGTATAAAAATATGAAAATGATACCCATCATAATAATTGATCATGAAATAATAATATGATTGTCAACCGTGCAACATACATACTCAAATCAGCCATAAAACTTAGAACTTCAAATCATTATTTCATAATCCACTACTAATACTTAAGTAATTTTATAGAGAAGAATTAGATGTTATCCTTCCCCCTTAAAATAGGTCATTGTCCTGATGACATTTATTTCAAAAAATAAAAAACAATATTCAACATAAATATTATTGAAATAAATGAGAAAACAACCTCAAGAATTTCTCATAATCTTACCATGTAGCACTATCCTCAGAATATTGGTCCCACTAGACCTTGCATTATGATACTTCTCTGTTACACAAGCTAAAATTATGAGTATTAATTATCTTGATTGTTTCTAATATGATCACCCCCGGATCTTGAAATTGTAATGCATTCCAATTTAAAACATGTGTCAAATTAGTAATATATTTATTAAGATAAGATACATGAAAAAAATTATGCATTTGAGCTAAAAATGGTAGTAATGAAAGTCTATACACTATATGATTAATTAATTATATAACCTCAAAGGGTGACACATATATTAGTGATAACTTTTATGATTTTCCAAACTTAATAGCACTCTTTGGGATTTAACCCAAAGAAAAAATTTAACTTCAACTAAGAAATGCCTTATTTTTATTTTTAGATCAACATAACTTTCATACCTATCATTGGCTTCAGCCAATATTTTCCTTATTAGCATTACTTGTTCTTCCATTTATACAAGCATATCAATTCCAAAGATCACTCTATCTTCCAATTTATCATAGTTGATTGGTGTTCTACACCTCCTACAATACAATGCCTCAAAAGGAGCCATTTTCAAGGCTGATTGGTATGAGTTGTTATAAGTAAACTCAACCAATGGTAGGTATTATTCTCATTTTTATTTTTGGTCTATGCAAAACATCTTCAAAATATCCTCCAAAACATAATTTATTCTCTATGTTTTCCCATCCATTTTTGGATAGTAAGTTGTACTAAAATTTAACTATGTACTCAAAGCTAAATTGAGAGTTTGCCAAAACTATGAAGTCATCTTAGGGTCCCTATCTAAAATATTATTTTTTGAAAACCCATGTAATCTATAAACCTCTTTTATAAATGTTTTGTTAATAATTTGTGCATCATCTATTAAATTACCTAGAATGAATTGAGATACCTTGGTAAGTTTACTCACAACTAACCATGTCATGATGGTTTCTAGATATAGGTAATCCTTGGACAAAGTCCATCCTAATAACTTTCACTTCCATTCTCGTATGGAATTTAGGTTTAACAACATAGTAGGATGCACATGTTTATCCTTAACTCACTGACACTCTAAGCATCTAGACACAAAGTCCACTACATCTTTTTGATCCCCTTCTTTAAATACAATGGTCTTAACTCTTTTAATAACTTAGTCACTCTAGGATATCTTAAATATGAAGCATTATATAATTCATTTAACACAATATTTCTCAAATTTTATCTATCAGGCACATATATTCTACCATTATACCTCATGATCCCATCATTCTCAAATTTAAAATATTGGTATCTATGAACTTGAGAATTCTTAATCAAAGCTTTCTTAACCTGTTCATAGAATTCATCTCCTAGTGAAAAAAATTTCTACCTGATCTCAAAAATTAATTCTTATTATGGCCAAAACCATAATGTACCTTATATGAATAAGGGCATTTGCAACTCTTTTCTCTTTCTCTTAATGTATTTAATATCAAAATCATAATATGATAAGTATTCTAATTATCATCTCTGATGGGCATTAAGGATAGGTTGGGTAAATATGTACTTGAGTTCCAATTTACCAGTTTTAAGGCAAAAGGCTTTCCCAAAACATAATGGCTCCAAACTTACAAAGCATGAACTATGTCATGTAGTTCTAGGTCATGAGGAACATAATCTACCTCATAAAGTTTTAGTTTCCTTTACTCATAAGAAATAATTGAACCATATTGCATAATAAATCCTCCTAAACCATCTCCAGATACATCTATTATAACTAAAAAGTGACCATTAGGATCTAGAATTTGTAACACTAGTGTTCAAGTAAGTCTATTTTTCAAAACCTAAAAGGCTTCTTCATACTTATCAGGCCAAACAAAATGTTTCTCTTTCCATTAAATAAAGGTTATTAAATTAGTTATCTTAGATAAATTTGATACATACTTCCTATATTGCCATACTAAACCCATGAAATTATGCACCTCATGCACATTTTTAAGTGTTGGCCAATCCATAATGGCTCTAATCTTGGTTGGATCAACTGAAATTCTTTTTATAGAGATAATGTGTCTCAAGTATTGTACTCTTAATTGAAATAAAACACACTTGGATAAATTTCCATAGATTTTATGTTTCTATAATTGTTAAAAAACTAAGTGAAAGTGTTCAACATGCACTTATTCATTTTTGAAATAGATGAGAATATCATCTAAAAACACTAGCATGAACTGATCAAGGTAATCTTTGAATACACTATTCATGAGGTTTATGATTATTTTTAGTGTATTCATTAGTCTAAAATGGAGTATTGTGAACTCACAATGCCCATAATGAATCTTGTTTTTTTTTAATGTCTTCCTCTCAAATTTTCAAGTGATGGTACCCAACACAAAGATAAATTTCCAAAAAGACTATTACACCATGCATTTGATCAAAAATATGATCAATGCAAGATGATGGATACTTGTTTTTGATTGTTGCATTATTAAGAATTTAGTAGTCAATGCACAGATAAAGGGTTTAATCCTTATTTTTTATGAAGACTACAGGTATACCTAATGGTGAAACACTTGGCCAAATCAACCCTTTGGCCAACATCTCTTGAATTTGTGCCTTTAACTTGATTAACTCAATTATTGTCATTATATAGGGAGCCTTATATTATGGTTTTGACCCTAAACTGATATCAATGGTGAAATCAAATTCCCTTTTGGGAGGTAAACATGGTAATTACTCTGGAAAAACATTCAAAACTCTTGAATAAAAGGATAGTCTTCTAAAGAGTGTTCCTTAGCCTCACCAATTTCATCAATTTTGATTAAGAATGTTTGACATCCCTTTCATTGAGCCTTTTTCAAATGAATGGATAAAATGTTCATTATTTTAAACTCTATTTTATCTAATTGGATTTGGTTTTGATTTCCCAAATCATATAAACACTCAACCTTCTTAATAAAATAATCAAATTTAGATTTGTGTTTAGCGAGCTAATTCACTCATATGATCAAATCAAATGACCCTAGTGGTGCTTCATAGATATCAAAAACTATGGTGGATTTTTAAAAATTTATTTTAGCCTTCACAAAAAATCTATCAACCTTGACCTTAGATTCATTCCCATATAGAAGTAACCAAGCATTTGCCATAAAACAAGCTTTTCTAGATGATGTACTTATCATTCTAGGAGAGATAAAACATTTAGTATCTCTTGTATCTATCAAAACATAAATAGGATGCCCAAACAAAGTACCTGATACTTTGATGGGAGAGGCTCAAAATTATTCTGATGATTATCCACTACTGTGTGAATATGCTATTGAAAGGTTCCCTATTGAGATGTCGAGGTGGACAAATTCCTATTTTTTTTATGTCTTCCACCGAGAATAATCTTTGGAATAATGATCTCCTGAACATGTAAAAAATCTACTAGGTGGTCCTTTCCTCTCACCCTGATTAACACCCTTGAATCCTTATCAAAAATAACCTCCTAGTTTCTTGCTCCTTGAATAATTACTAAATCTCACATTCAGGCTATTGAACTAGTTCTTGGAATTCCCATTATATTTCTAGTTATTTTTCTTGAAGGGTGTCTTGTAACTTCCAAACTTATTTTTGAACTTTTCTCTGACCTCAGTAAGTGATTTTAGCTTTTGCTCCTACTTAAATTCCTTCTCAAATACCTAGTCCATGGTGGATGGTCCATGCACATCTACTTCACACCTAGTTTGGGGTTTTAAGCCCATAATGAACTTACTTATCTAGAAGTGTTCATCTTTATGATACTACATAACATACTTCAATAGCTTTGTGAATTTCTCCCAATATTCATTCATCGATAAGTCCCTTTCTTCATATTATAGAAATCTATTAATTTATGATAAAAATAAAGTTGGGGTAGCCACCATGCTCTAAAAAGAGTCACAAACTTCTCCCAAGTGGTGGTAATGGAATCAAGGTTCATATCAAACTTCTTATTATCCCACCAATTTGTTGCTTCACCAACTAATTAGTAAGCTCCCCACACAGTCTTAGTCACCTCAAAATAATTTCAAAACTAGAAATACTTTTCCATTTCTATGAGCCAATCTTCATATCCATTGCCTAATATCATACCATTAAACTTCAGTGGGTTCACTTTCTTCATATCACATGCAATCTCTATACTACTTGAGTTCTAGCTACTTGTTGACCTTTTGCATGCCCCTAATCCTGAGGCACTTCTTATTCATCAATTTTTTCATCTAGAACATCATGTTTATATGCCTCTTCAGGTCCATGAACTTCTCACTCTATAGCTACTATCCTATATCTAGTATCATTCATGACAATGAGTATCTGATCAAGTTTTATAGCATGTTCTACTACTAGCTGATTATGATCAACTTAAGGGTTGGCATTTGAATTTACCTCACCATTTGATTTACCTTGTGCCATTATCCTCTCTAAAAATTATCATAATTGGTTTACGTTAGTGGACTCATTAATTATGAGCACTAAACCTTCTCTTTGATACCATAATGTTGGAACCCATTGGGTTACACAAGAAACTACTCAGATTTTTTTAATACAAATGGTGCACCTATAAAAATCCTCTTTAACTATATATAAGATCATTGTTTAACTACTAAATGCATCCAAAGTAAAAAACACAAAATTATATGAACCTATTGGTTAATTAAATAATCAATTTAGTTTACAAATAGTTTATAATATATTTCGAGGTGAATATATCTCATAAAATTAATAGTGGAAGAAATCAAGTACATAAAACACTGATATGATCCACATTTCATCTATAAATAAACATACAATCACTATTGTCATAATAATCATAATTAATTACAAATCTCACAACCATTATTATTTTTAACATCCATCAAATAATAATGTATTACATGTTACATTTCAATATAAAGTCAAATATAAAATATAGTAACTACAACAGTAAAAATGAGCCTCACAAATAGATCAATGATCCATGAATGTAGCCATGAATATGATCCCTAATTATTGAAACAATTGAACAGAAGGAAAAATCATTCGAGTGCTTTACCTCCAACCACAGACCAATGGTCTATCACACACCTCTCCTCTAGGAGTGACCCTACCATTTATGGAGGGACATATAAGAATAGTGCAAATATTAAGAAATCAACTAGATACCATATGTGTATGATCACTAATACATGAAATAGTCACATACACCATGGAAACCAATCCTCTATCTAATATGATATCAATATACACATGTAAACTAGAAATTACATTGGAATGAAAATGTCTCAACTATAACATTACTTTGGCCAAAATTTTCATTATAGAAATCAGATCTAAAGATCTAATTCAATTACACTCACACAAAACTTTTTTCTACTAAATCATAGATAATCAAGTGACATCTGAGGGTAGATATATGAGTTTATAGATGACACCCTCATAAATCTATCACCATTTATCTAATAAAACATGTCAATGATTTATTATAACTAAAACATGGTACAAAAATAGAGATTACATTATATTTCATGAATGATAATCATGCAATGAAAGGTATAAACAATCATCCTTCAACAATTCCCTTGTTTAAACTTATTAAAGTCATACATAGTTTATTCAATAAGCTATAATCAATCCACTTATACACAGGGTTATATAACAATAAATCCAAAACAATAATAATTTCACAACACTTATTTATAATTTATTTCAAATATAATCCAAATAAACATAGTCAACATTATTAAAAAAATTATTATCAAACAACTTATAGAACTAGGTATAATTTGTACTTCAAAGATATCTATTTTGAACTTAACTTATCATTTCCTTAGTACAATAAATTATCATATAAACACAACTTCTTAAGGGTTTAATTACCAAGTCTACCATAATGATTTATATATCAAAAGACCAATCTACATGATATACTGAAACAAACTTAGGGTAGCCTAAGAACACACAACCAATTTCCAAAGATCTTCAAATTCCTACTTGTTTAATATCTTGTAACCAACCTATGAAAAATCATCCTCATCTATATATACAGTTTCTTGAATAAATCAAACTCAAAAATTCCACTCTTTCCTTTATAACCTATAGTTTTTCAATACCTTAAAGGAGATAAGCATGTACTTGACTTTAATACATATGCATACATAAGTAAATGTAACTATATTTATTTGTACACACACACATATATTCATTTATGTATATAGTTAAAGTAAGTTTTATGAACTAAATAATCAAATATGTATATTCTTAGGCTTCACCATAATTAATCAATGTACAGGCCTGTAATTTTTTTCCTATACCTATGTTGTATTAGTTCTTCAAAAGAAAGATAAATATAGATCTAGATTTAACATCCTAATGAAGTTTATCTATACATTTTCATATTCAACTAGGTATTATCATCTTCATATGTATACATACATACATACATATACATTACACACACACACACACATGCCAATAGGGAAGTTTCCAAATAGCTATAGTTACCAATATATATAAATATAACTAAAAATATTCATTCCTAAAGACTCATGTTGTTCAAATCAAATCCATGTATAATGCACATATATACACAATTATTCATAATTACCCAATCTATGTGTGTGTATGTGTGTGTGTGTACATTATAATTTATTCTTAACCTTTCTTAAGTTCATATAGCTCAATTGAGTCTTTACCACTAAAAACATAGCTAACAATATTCATTTTCTGATGTATAACAATATAATCCTATCACCTTTCTTTACTATTCCAAATGACACAAAACCTAAGCCATCGATGAACCAAAAACACATATTACAAATCATTCATATATAGCTCAAGGTTATGCAGACTTCATAAGGAAAGTAGGTTGTTTAAGTTCCAAATAGAAATGTAAGCCTCCATTTATCTTATCTAGTTTCCTTCCAATATGGATCTACCCCAAAAATATAATACTATTGAAATAAAATGATACACATAATTGTATTCCCCTTTTATGAATTTTAATAATTTTTTTGTCAACAATAAATACTCAGCTAGTAAGTGTTAATGTTTTAGGCTCATCTAGCCTAAAGTACTCAATTTTATTCCTAATAATGGCTCATCCATAGCTCTATAGGCATGAGGATGGAATTGATTTCCATCCCAAGGTCTATAGGCTTGAAACCTAGGGTTGAAGTAATAAGTTTGATAACAAAAATTTAGTTTTCATTATTCACAAAACTCAATTATATGTTATAGGCCTGAGGATGGAACCCGGTTTCATCCCCAAGTCTATAAAATTATTACCTTAATTAATAACATTCTACCATTTTACTCATTTAAATATAATATACTAAACCCATATCCAAGAATCATTTTTATTTTGTAAAACTATGTCTCTAAATAATTAAAAAATGACAAGATTAAGTTCAACCGACCTAATTTGATAATGATTTCATGTAAATGAGTAAAATGGAAGCTTCTCTTTCCTTCCTTTCAAGCTTGTGTCTCTATTCTACCATGTGTGTCATTATACTCTCCATTTTCTCTTCTTATTCTTTTTTCTAACTCTTATTCATGTTTTACATGACCATGTACCTCCCCTATAACTCTGTGAGTTCCCCATCATGCCATTTGCATTCATAAATGCACCATTACATCCTTTTTCCATTAAATCATAGTCAAAATATGTGTATTTAGCATGGCATCTGCATAAAACCCTTGAACTCTCAATATGGTGAAGTTAACTCGTGATATAATTGCAACCAAAACAAAATAAAATAAAACAAACCCAATTCATTTCAAGACTATCAATTAACCTAATTTCATTACTTTTCCACGTTGTGGCATTTGTCATGATAGACACCGTAATATTAAAGTCTTGAAATTTCTTTTTTTTTTTAATTTATTTGCTTTTGGGGTGCTTTTACCCTCGTTTGCCCCCTTATAATGTCACTAAAAAGACATCAAGAAAATAATCAAACAAGACCATTAAAAACTTATACCTGAACGACACTATAATGAAATCAAGGTTAGCACAACACAATAAGTTCTCATAGATATTTTAATGAAATCAAAATAAATAATGCAATCTAAAGATTATAAGTGCACCTAGTCAAATTATAGGTCTCACCTACTATACAAATAATGAAAAGTGATGAACTCAACAATGTAAAAATGCCTCATTCACTGAAAGAATAAACAAGAAAATAAAAATCATAATTTAAGTAAAATTCAAATTAACATTCCTGAAACCATATCAATCAAATAAATGGTAATTAGTTTGAGTTAATCATGGTAATATATGTATATATGTGTGTGTGTGTGTGTGTGTGTGTGTATATATATATATATATATATATATATATATATATATATATATATATATATATATATATATATAAGCATCAATAAACTATTATAATGTAAATCATCTACAAATGAAATCATAGTCAACATGATTATCAAGCATAGTATAAATATATGCAAATGCTAGACAACCTAATAGTTGATCATGAAACAACAATATGAATGTCAACCATGTAGCATACATACTTAGATCAAACATAAAAATTAGAATTGAAAATCATTAGTTTCATAATCCACTACTAATACTTGAGTAGTTTTATAGAGCAGAACTAGATGTGACATAATTAATCCCTAACAATATTTTTTTAAAAATAAAATTTATTTGAAAGTAGAAAATAATTTATAAACTCCTTCCACATTTCAATATGAAATGGTGGAAGATATGTGTATTTTCATGTAGAGATATTTAACTATTGATAATTACAATATCTTTAGTTATAGTCATGTATGATCTGATAACAAACTTTTACAATATTCATAGCGATGAATTTATAAAACATTACTATAAATAGAATTTCTATAAGTAGGAATACTATATTTGGTAAGTTTCCTTATGAATATTTAATTGACTTAAAATGGTTTGGAAGGTTCTTTATTGAGCATGCATGATGTATTCATTGGTGGAGTAATACTAAAACATCCTTCAACAAGATTTATGTCTAACCTAAGTGACTTTGAAGCTAGAGTGTCACACTCTAGAACTAGACTTACAGACTCTAGAGCTAGATTGGTGGACTTCAGAGATAGAATGGTAGAATTTAGAACTAGACTAGTAGACTCTAGATCTAAATTGGTAGACTCCAGAGCTAGATTGATAGACTCCAAAACTAGTTTGAGTTGTTCCATAGTGTTTTTCAATGGTATTCAATGGTTTTCTTATTCTCCAAAATCATAATATTTGATCATATTGTGTTTATGAAACCTGTACATACAAAACTAGTGAATTTTCCATATAAAAGGTTAGAAATAGTGTTAAAAACAAGCAACATTGACTCACACATACTAAATAAGGTAAATGTATTCATTTTATATTTTAGATTATAAATAAGTTATAAAATGCACATTCAAATCCATTAAGAGGGATATTAATAGGATATAAATAAGGTTATTACTTGTATACAATTAACCATTCTATGGACTCATCAAGAGGTTCATATGATTTAATAACACTAAAAAATCTAACTTCACATTGAGATAAAAACATCATTTTTTCCAAATTCAGAGTCCACACAACCCTAGTAGCACTGAGCTAAGTCTAAATACACCTCAAAGGTTAGAGATCATTATGAAAAAATCTAATCACACCAAGATTTCACCAACATTTATCATTTGCACTAGTCTTTCACATACACCATAATAGCATGGGATAACTACATAGAGTTTGATCCCTCTTCAGAGTATTAGTATTTAGGTATTTCTCAACATAAGGGGTGTTTACGTAAAGCACAACTTCAATCACTAGCCCATTTTTACCCTATGATTTCATGCATACTATTATGTTATTGATCTATGGATTTAGTGCATAATAAGGTACATAGTTGCTTCCACAATAGATTGAGAACTCCCACATAGTTAAATAGGTCATATATGCACAATCAAACTTGTCATATTAGTTATAAAGAGCAAACCCTTACCTGACATAGGATAATATAAGGACACTAGTGCAACCTTCCCCTTTCTAATTCCAATAGCCTTATCTCAGATCCAAGCAAAGACCTATTCTTAATTCACAACATCATCACATAATCATAGTCATTTTTATAATTATATCTATAGTCCTATGATCTAATTTCCATCTAAGTTGTATTTATTTGGCACTTTACCCTTTTATCATATTTATAAATTTAATAAGTTATAAATAATTTTTTGTCATTTATTGCATATCTACAATATTCTAATTTTAAGCATCATCTTGTCTAATTAGGATTAGAACTCTCTCAATTCCCAAATTTGATCAAATAAAAGGCATTGAATTTTTTGGAATATGCTAACAAAAGGACATTTCTAAAGATATTTCCAAAATAATATGGTTTAAAATCAATTATTAAATATTAATTAACTTTTTATTTATGGTTTTTTACTTTGATTTTACCATATTATAATTTATGGATTAGATTTATTAAACAAGTTTCAAACATTGGTATTCATTATAATTTGATTCCTGAGTCTAACATTTATTCTTGCCTATAACACAATGTAGATGATAAATTTGGTATTAGAAACTTGGAAACATAAGTTTTTACCTATCTTTAACATACATGACTAATGCAAACACATTTGACTCTTGTTCACATTCTCTCCTATTTGTGTATCTATCTCTGAGCTCGACCAACCTAATTTTATGTCTTTCATACTAAGGACCTCCATAGTCTATGCCATAATGACCTATTATCCTAGGTAAATTATCTCCATGTCTTATATCATTTTTTTACTCTTTCTTGACAATATTTTCAATATTTAGATGTTTTTTGGTTATTGGTAATGTTCACCTTCACTAACAGTGTCCCAATTTCCTCAAATGATAATTTTTCAAGTTTAAATTGTTATTTTGAGTCAACCTACACATTTCATATGTTGGTTATGGGTGGAAATACCCAAATAGTCATCTATATATACACATAAATTATAAGTTCATTCTTATCTATCAAGCACCTAACATATAGCACTTATCTTGATCAAGCTTGGGTAATCCATTTGTACATCTTTGAGGATATATCCAAAAGTATCCAAATATTAAAACCCTCAAAGGAACAACATTAAAATCCAAGTATGAACACTAACATAAGGTCAAAGTTACATGTTTTCAAGTGTCAAATCTCAAAAATATGCATTAAATTTTAGTGGAACATTATTAAACACACATAGACATAGGTGGGAGAACTCTATGAAATTTAGCCCTCTTTAGAGTATTAGAATGTAGGAAACACTCAACCACTCAATAAGAGGGGTGGTTGGGGTTGTCAAACTCATATTTATAACCATTTTTTATAGGTCAATCAAGTTTTTAAAGTGTATATAGGTTTTTAAGGAAAAAAACACAAAATATGAAATTGTGCACATTAATGAGGATCAGAAATCACTAAAAAATTATCTTTACAAGTAGGTAAAACAAGTTATGGTAAAACAAACTAAAAATTACACAAGGAAAGTTTCAATAGAATTTGGATGGATTTGGTTTTTGGAGGTTTCTAAGTGTTTATTTGAAACATCTTGATAGGTTTTGATAATGTGTTTCCTGAACTATGAAATCCAAAAATCATTTCAAGTCATTTCATTGGATTGTACACAAACAATGAGAAAAATATAATAGTATACTAAGTGTTTTCTCCATTGGTCATATTATATATTTAGTGAGTGAATAATTCTTTGTTAATATTTATATTTTTATGGTATATGATATATATTATGACCAATGAGATGTAGGTGAGTTGGTAAAGTGACTTAGTTGTTACAAGCACCACCCAAATTCAAATCTTAGTATGGTATTAGAGGCTGGTTGTGGATGATCATTGGTAATATTGGGTTAGTTGTGGATGATCATTGGTATTCTTGGGCTAGTATTTTCTATTCATTGGTATTCTCAATATTATTATGGTTGTTGTTGGTAAATATGGTACTTGTGATAGATGATCACTTGGGATTTGGTCCCTCGATTGTGTCCCAAACCAATTGGAGCTCTGATCAAAAGTGAATTACCTATCTAAAAAAGAGATATATATTATGTAATATGATTTTAAATAATTTCACTTGTTTATATCACAAATTTTAAAATAGGTTAAAATAGATAGGGTTATGTAACCTATATTTCCTCTTGTATCAATACTTTTTTTAGAGGTAAAATATTTAGAATCAACTATATTCTAATATGAGGGACCTCTAAGATGCTCCAATTGTATGTAGGTTAAGAATGGTCAATAATATAAGGATTCTATAATATAATAAAATGTAGAAGACCATATTATATCCAACACATATATTACATATGGTCCACAAAGTGATCTGAGGATATAGAAGGAGGTCATCATCAAATGAGGTTTTAAGGGATCTAATCAGGTAATTTACATAAAAAATATAAAGTGTAGGTCTGAATAGATCTAATGTGTCATTATATGTCAAAAATAGTTTTGAATTCAAATAAAAAGAAGCACAATGCCATTAAGCAGTAACCATGTGGTAACTAAACTAATAATTGTCAATGTGTCATTAGATGAAAACCATGAGGTGAAAATATAGATTTAAAACCTATAAAGAGAATTGTTCACTAATTTGACCCCAAGTAAAATTATGTAAACCCACTATATATTCAAACTTGTCATAGGGTCTCCTATGTTGGAAAATGTGTCTCATTGTATTAAGAAGGTCACTTAATGTGTTTTTAGCCTTGGTCACATTTTTTAGTTGGTCTTATGTCATCTTAGGCCACTTTTGGGGTTATTAAATGAGATTGTATGGTTTCCCATAGAATTCAAGTGTTTCAAGAGGATATTCAATGTCCCAAATGTCATAATATGTTAGAGATGGTAGTTTTGAGACTGAAATTTATAGGTTCAATGCCCATCCAAGAAGATTAGGGAGTTTCAAGAAAGTTGTACAGATTATGTATAGTTATGGTATATGGAAAGAATTCAAAAGTGTCTATTTAGGTCCCCTCAATTCACTTCCATGCTCAAGAAACTTTTATAGGTCCAAAATTGAGCAAAATTGACCTCTTTTTCCCATCACTCTCCTAGACAAGCTAAAAAGGTCAACTGGTTTCAACTTGGTACAGATGGGAGGAGGTGAGTTAGAGAAAGTGCACTTGATGGATGTCATTACTCCCTTTGTAATTCTAATTCATGGAAATAATCATAGGTTTAGTTTTTTTTGCTTCATGAACCATTTCTAAGAAGGTTGGCTTTTTAAATTGCTCATACATCCCCAATACCTTAATTTTCCTTCTTTGTTTTCATTGATCTGATCAAGACAAGTGTTGTATGTGATCTTGAGGAGTATGATCATCCTTATCAATTTTTTTCAACTTATTTTTCATGTATGAAGGTGAATTTATAAGCATTACTATCTCATTCTTCTAGTAGAGGATCCATTACAGTCTACAGACAATGTTCTACCATTGTAAAGTTAGTCTTCTTATTTTGGTGTTTAGATTAAAGGTAATGGATTGGTATTAAATCTATCATTTCATGGTGATAAACCTCTCTTATGATGGTTTGGTCTCAAGAGTTTTACATATGAAATTCAAGACCTAACACTTAATCATAATCAATATCTCCCTATATTAGTCACCTACATTCATGAGGAGTTGAGCCCTGATCAATCATATTGACAAAGTAAGAAGGTTTAAAAGTTGTGAGAATATTTACAAAGTGAAAAAAATAAGACTAAGTATCTAAGAGTTTTAATATTGTTTATGAAAACCAATTATTATCTCATAGTCAGATAGTCTTTAATGTCTAAGTATCCTATAATGTCTTCATCTACAGATAGTCTTTAATAGTGACCTGAGTTCAATCCAAAGGAGGTAGAGAGTGTTGAATGAGATATATTTGATTTCATTTGAAACCTTTAATAAGATCTAAGAGCATAGGGAGTATCATGGTGATAATGGTGAGGCCATTGAATGCAGATAGACCTAGAACCATGTCCATGGTTTGAAAAGATGTAAGAGAGACATGTTACCTTAAATTCTTCAAATGAGGTTTTGATCACATAATGATCCATCTTTTAGTAAGTGTCTATAAAGCCTGTGCAGGTCTAATGTCTTCAATCTTGTAGACTTGGTGGGGATGTCACTCCTCAATATAAAGATAAAATTATTTAATCAAAATAAGGTGATAATTAGTGGTTTTAACCCAATCCAATTCACACTAAAAACACTCAATGAAATCTACAATGCATTAAGCTAAAATGATCTTATAACATAGTAGTGACCTACAATGGAATTAATACATGGTTTATAGGCATGAAATGAGCTCATTAAATTGTGAAATGACCTCTAATGACTAGAAGAGAAACAAGAGTTCAATAACATTCATGGATATGATCACCTATAGTTCTGATAGTCCATAAACAATGTAGGCCCACAATGCATTGATTATGAGAGACAAGAAGCATGATGAGCAAACATAGATGTTCATTCAAGTTGGAAATGATAAAAATATCTTAGAAGGATAAAGATAAACTAAGGTAGTACTGAGATACAAATTAACATCTATAGAGACCCTTTAAATTCTCCTTGATTGTCACCTACAAGGGACATAGTCAACACAACCCATGGACTAGCCTAGGCAAATGGAGGATACAAGTTTGAAAGGTTGGAAAAGGTGTAATGAGGGAATTTTTTTTGAAACCATATTCACACTTGTCTAAAAAGTATTTAGGTGGTCCTAATATTCAAGGACAGATCAAAGAGAAGTTTCAAACTTCAACTTATAGTCAGTTTAAATTATATGCAAAATCATCAATCTTGTAAGTCTTCCTTGATGAATTTATTATGTTGAGAGGTCTATGGGTGTGACCCAGATCTAAAAATTTGTGAAAACGGTCTTCAAGACCTCTTTTATCCTAATATGGCCTTAGTTAGGCAAAGTAAATAGGGGAGATGCCCTCTATTTTTTCTCAGATAAAGGGCACTCTAGGAGTAAGATTACTGTAGGTAGAATTTGTGCATGAAGATTGGAAGGGTGAAGGACAGAGTTTTGGATAGTTTTTGGACATTGTCTAGGATTTTTTTAAGTGAAGAAAGATAGAGAAGTCCCTGTAGTAAGCATGAACACTCACATGTGGCCATACACCTAGATACACAATCTAGGCCTAAACCCTATAGGTGCCTAGTTCCATTTCTATGACCACATAAACCTTCCAAGATAATTGAGAGCCTTAAAGGGGAGGTATAAGGTTGATCATAGCCAGTTATTATAGATAGCTACACCAAGTTGTTCATTTTGATCAAATTCTATGATAGGGGTACCTAGAATGCAAGATAAAGCTCAATAGGACATATTCAAGTGCTCATACCTATACAGACACATTACATGGTAACTCAAGGAGATAGGGGTAGTTTATGAGGGTCATGAACTTCAAATTTATGGAATTGGTTAAGGGTTGGGTGTCTAGTTTTTATGAATCATCCTAAAGAATCAAAACCTCCTAAAAACCTATCAAGAACTTGATGGATAAAATATCATTGGAGATGCATTTAAGAGGGGTCAAATGGCCATGAGAATGTTTGAAATATGTTTTTTACTCTCTCAGGATCCATGACATCCACTTTTTTTGTACCATCACTTGTACAAATGGACCAAAATTTGAGTTTCTTACAAGTTTTATTATGTTTTCTAGGTAGAGAGGAAAATTGGTAGATGAAGGCCATTGAAGGAGGCCAATAGGGACTTATTATAACTCCATATATTCATTTATCACCATAGATAATCATATAAATAACTATGCTACATAGTTCACTATAGGAAGTCTTGGACAGATAGTGAAAATGAGAAGTGAGTACCTAGTGAGAAGATAAGAGGTCTAAGTTTGGATATTTTTAAGGTATATCTCATGGAGTAAAAGACATAGGTACCTTGAACAAGTGCCCTAACACCTATTCCATGGATTTTATTGAACATTTGGTAGTCACCTTGATGACAAATGTGAAGACAAGCGTAGAGGGCTAGTGATGAATGATTGCAGATAGTGAAAATAAGTGGTAAAAGGAAGACCATAAATTAGGAATGCATATGAGGGATGTTAAAATATTTTTTCCACCTTTTCATGATAGTGAAAATGTGGAAATAACACCTATGGAAGTTTTAAACAACCAGGTATACTCATCACCAAAGGGTAGTTTCAAAGAAGAAGATGAAGAGTATCTACACTAATTTGATGGAGAATGATGCATTTTTGATGGAAACTTATCCAAGATAGCTTCATGACCTATTTTCCACTCCATTCTATTTCAATGTAACTAGTTATCATATCTTGACACTTGCCATTGTGACCCTTCCACTTCTCTTCTTCTCTCTCTTCTCCTATGCTCTATAAATGCAAGCCATTTTAGGTTTTGTAATCAAATCCATACCTAGTATGGCAAAGCCTTAATGGTTTGAATACTATATTTACCTTTGAAATAAGATTTCCAATTCAGTTTTTATCTCATAAACTTCTTGTCTAAGTGTGTGAAGTGGTCCATATTGAAGTGTCTAGTGATAAGTATCTATCCTTGCCTTCTCTCTACTCTTCCATGTTTGATGCAAATAGTTCTCCATGTAACAGGTCACATGAAGTGTGGCTAATGTGTTTTAATATCTCTAAGTGTAATAAGTAGCATTAGTGTCTATAATCTAACCTCATGTTCACTCACCTTGAGAAGGACAATGCACATCACCTCCATGCTTGAAATACTAATGTTAGAGCAATCTAGGATATTGAGACTAGTATTGTGAGTCATGTTTCATAGTGAAATTGTATGGTAGTCTAGTGGAGATCATTCTAGATTATCACCTCATTATATTAGTTTACCTTCATGTTTCCTTATATCCCTTTCCACCCAAGCAATAAATTAGTGTAGGTGATAAGCTATCAAAGATAAGTTTAGGGAGCTAGCCTTTAAACCTAGAGGTTTACCTCTGCTATAGGAAACCCATAGTCCTAGAGGTAATCTAATGTTTCAATCAATCTAGAGTATACTTGAATAACCATATCTAGGGTGAAATATTAAGTGACAACAATAAAAATATACTAACAATCATATGTTAACATAATCATATAAGACATAAACATACCAATGTAATGTAATCACCAAAATAAATAAAGAAAGAGTATATGGTTAGGATACTTACCTTATGTTGAATTTATGGTGCATTAATCTCCCTCTTGGAAAAAGTTGAAATTTTTGATATATGGTTGTTGGTAAAGTAAAAACACAAAGAAGATGTAAGTATAACTTAGTTGGGGAATTTGAAGACTAAGTATAGCTTATTGGTTCATATTCAAAATACTCAAGTATTTGTTCAAACTAATCTTCCTAAAGCATAATCTCATTATCCATAATTCTTATTATTTTTACTAAGGTGTAATTATGTGTGTAAGCAGAGTGGATTGGATGTTTTGATTTTGATAAATGACAATAAAAAACCCCATATACATGGATCTAAACTATAAAATTAAAAAATCAAACTTAGTTGACATCATTAGCCTAACTAATGGCTATAACATGCATCTTTAATATATAGTATGTCATCATCCTGGCTAATGATTGTGGCTTTTATGCATGGACCAACATCTATATTTTATGAGATAATGTGAGAATATTCAAGGTCTTTGTAAATATATAATCCTATCCTATAAGTATTATTTCCTTTTATATATATTTAGCCTCTCAAATTAACACATATTTAAACATTTTAGCATATAATAGATCATGTCAATTCATCTCTTTGCATTGTAGGTCCATGTGGTTGGCTATTTTGCTCAGTCCTAATTCCTTGGGGTTTTGGTTTAGTTCTCCACTTATTGAGTCCTTTTCACACTCAGATGTTTGGCACCTCAAAATTTTATATGTTTCTTGCATGTTTTAAATCCTTGTGCATCAAATACCTTAGAGACTCTCAGCAGGTTGAGTGATTCTTCCATGCACTTTTGTGTAAGTCTTATAATATAGTTACACATTATCAAATAATTGAACTCCCTTTATAATATTTTCCTTTATGCCTTATCTATGCAAGTCAAAACTTGGTTCAACTGTGACCCTCATTCTCTTTGCTTAGCACAACATCTACAAGAAACTCCTCAAGTTCCTTACACTATTACACCTTAACAAGTCTTAAATATTTATGTGTTATTATGAAAACATATTCTTTTGTATATGGATTTTTGTTCTTTAGTGCATCCCATCTTCTAAACATGGTTACCAACTCTTGTGTGTGTTTAATTCCTTTACAAAAACTTTGAAACCTATTTTTCTCATAACTTCCATGTAGCTTCAAGCTATATTCCTCCTGTGCAACTTGAATCTTGCACAGTCTCAAAATCCTTCAAAACCATGGTATTATGAAACCGCATAGGGGTAAATTTTACTTTATTCTCCATCTAACTAACTCTTTTTTATTGGGTGATGTAATATTTCCAATTCACCTAGGATTATCCTGAGTCAACCAAGCACATGTTTGAAAATAATATTTTCAATACCTTAATGACCAATTTAGAACCAAAATTGAAATACAAAGTTGGGTTATTATCTCTCAAATCATTGTAAGAATCCTTTGATCAAGATAAATTACATGATCATCTCATGAGATAATTTAATATTTCTCAACCCAAATAAAACACACAAATGCTTATGAGACCTAAAAAAAGCATAACATTGATGATGGTTTTAGTAACACTTATGATCATGACTTTGATTCTAATTGGAATATTCATCTAATCTGATTCAAAAAATTTAACTCTATCCCAACCACTTATGTGAAGACATTTTCAACCATCTCATATTTCCAATCATATAGAATACACTCATTAACCTCTTAGCATTGAGGCACTTAAGACAAAAATTCCTATACCTCAACCTAAATACTTTGATCCTTCAAAACTAAAAACAAAATGGTATGATTCCAAAAAAATATAGGTTTCATACCCATTGGGGTTACTCACACAAAAAAATGGTTCCATCTATACCTTAAAATATAATTTCTTACTTGGTCATAACGTTTACCATGATGTTATGGTAAGAGAATATTATAGATATTTTGAAAATATATATGAAATTCATGTCAAGTGTGATACACTTAAATATTTCAAAAAGATATATAAACATCATGAAATTCATGTCAAGTGTGATGCACTCAACCAAATTAATGTTCACCATGAAATCTATCAAAATCCCCTTATAAAACATTCCAATAATAGCAATGTTAAAAATTAATGAAATAAAACCTATTCCCAACCTAAAATTAATAAAATTCAATTCATACGACCAATGCCATAAAAGTCATGATTAACCCTAACTCTTCCACCTATGAATTTTTTTATTTAACATGTGGCATGGAGTGCATCATAACTCATGTTGATTCTCAACCTAACATTCAACCTACTCATAAAACCAATTACATAGCTTATATAAATGTTCATGCATATCATACATATTAGATTTTTTACCTTCTCCTTAGGAAACATTAAAATCAGAAAAAAAAAATATGAATTTTGATGCCATAATATTGACCTAATAAGATTAAAATTTTATTTGTGTCTCCACAACTTCATTGGCCATGTTGATGAATTATTTTTTGTATGATCCAACTTCATTGGCTAGTAAAATGAATTTATCTAAGTCCAACTAGACCAATGATGTCAAAAAAAAATGCAAGATTAGAAAATTAGGATCTAGGCCCTTATAAGGCTAAATATGATATCACCCAGTGCTTTATATTTTTATTATAGATTGTCTATTATAGATTTGAGGAATGGGATACTATCAAATAAAATTATAAGCTCCCTAGTTGGATTCCATTTCTTGAGCTTAAGTGGAATCCCCCTAAACATAGAAATCACTTAATACAAACTCTATTTGACATGAACATTCCTTAGAAAATTACTATAGGGTAATAAGCTACCTTTCCTTATTATACCAAAATTATAAGGAAAAAATGTAATGCATTGTCCATCCAAGATAAAATAATGGATCAAGATTTATCTTTTAAGTTTCCAATCTAATCTCTGACTCCTAGAGAAATCCTTCTTCATGTGGATTACCCTCCTCTTTTCATTATCATTTAAATTGGTGATGTCCAAGTTAAAATATCCCTTATTGACAAAGTTTATATCACTTTTGTTTCTTCTTTAAAATTTATCAAATATATTGTATATTCCATAATTAGCCTTAATACTACTAAAATTATGTGACAAGGATATGACCGAAGACAAATTGCCCCCATGGGATGTCTTATGCTTCATATCATAGTGCCCCTAGAATATCTAGGTGGAGCTTATGATCTTCAACTTTACCTTTTCCTATAATATATTATTTGGCTTCCCTTGGACTCATCACATGATAATCATCACTACATTTTCATACTAATCATTAAGTTTCCATACTTAGTAGCTATCTAAAAAGTTAAAGGTGATAGCAACCCTTGAAACATTGATAAATTTCAACAACATAATGTATTGAAAATAATTACCATTGAATATACTAAATATCCATTTTTTAAAACATCAATGCTTTAACTATATTGTTAACTCATTGAGAGGTTATAGTGTCCACCTTGAGTTTTGGGGGAAAATCCAAAAAAAAATTATCATTTATAATGACAATGAACTTGATGAGATCAACTTGAAAATAAAAACTTTTGATCATCCCCCTCATATCATAGCTTAATTTCCTCCTAACTTTCAACCCCATTATTTCAAGAGGGAAATTCATAATATTAAAGCAATCACAAAGATCCCAAAATAACCCCATACCAACATTTCATCTCCTAAGGACATTATGGTTGAATCCCTCCATGTGAATCTCATAACTTCCAACTATGATGATTGTTACATGTTATATGAGTCTTATTGTTTGGCTATTCCCAACCAAGGAATGCAAAAATATTACACTACCAATCCTTCCTTCAACAATCACATGATCATTTATCATTTAACTCAAATATTAACATGATTATTTTTTCTTGATTTGGTATGAATGATGATGTTTTATATCCTTGAAATATTCTTAATGGTGTATTTAAAGATTCTAAAAATGATTTGGTGCCTTTTTCTTGGTCCCCCACTATAGAGACTAATATTCTATGTGAGATGTTGGTCTAGCATCAAACCCACCAACACACAAGCATTTTGTGTAGTAGTTAGGACATCATCATATGGCATAGTATTTTACATTAAATAATAGCTTTGAGCATCTCATCTATAATTTTAGACCTTATAATATATATTTAGATCATAAAAACTTACATTGTCAATCCGTGCGATGGATAGTCAACATTCACATTCATTTTTCTCACCTAATAATTTTTGTGAGTTTAATGGGACTATTGCTCATTTTATGGTGGATTGTTAAGTCTTATGATAGTATTTAGATATGTTTCATCATTTGTTATGACCTTCATCTCCTAAACTTGATAGGTAGCCTCTAAAGGTAACTCCTATACATATCCCCAAGAAAGGGGAGCATTAATGTATTTTCCATGAGTGTTATTCTCACTATATGGAAGAGGGTTAAGTATATCAACAACATATATATAGTTTTAAAAGATAGGAATACTAGGCTCCTCCAAAAGAGTCACATTATCTTCATAGGATGAAAGAACAACCTCCCATATAGCCACAACACCCTCTTTGGCTAGAATATTTATTTCCATTTGTACCTTATTTATAGATCAAGGATCATCCTCCCAATTTTAGCACACCTAATTTCTCTATTGATGTCATTTTCAAGATTATCCTTGTGTAGATTTTAGATAAATCAGAAGATACAAAGGTAAAATCTCATTATCAATTATAGGATGAGATTTATGATGTTAGTTATGATGCATGTTTTGATATTTTGCGACATTTTTTAGAAACCATTTATTATATTATACATTTCATCTTATGTATTATCATGTTTTGAATATTATATCATTATCTTTAACATTTGATTATTTATGGTTATTTACTTTTCACTATCATGCTATGTAATTTTTTTTTTTAAATTTTTAGGTTTTATATCCCTCTTGGTTTTATTTAGCCATTGTGTCCTTTATGATTCTTTGGTGTATTTAATTTTCATATCTCTCCCTCATGGGTTTGTTTGACCATTTCATCCCTTGTTATTCTTTGTTATTTTTAATTTTCATTGCATCTCCCTATCAGTTTTATTTGGTCATTATGTCCTTTTTAATTTTTTGGTATCTTTACTTTTCCTTGTCTTTCCCTTTTATATTTATCCATCCATTGTGTCTTTTGTGATTTTTAGGTATCTTTACATTTCCTTGTATCTTCATCTTGGGTTTATTCAACCATTGCATCCTTCATGATTATTTGGTATCTTTATTTTTATAGCATCTTCCCCTCTAAGGTATCTTCCCATTTTGGTTTTACATGTCCTCTCTTGGTTTTAACTTTGTATTTTTCTTGCGCTATACCTATTATAGGTTTACATGAACTATTTAATGGTATTACTACCTTCTTATACATCACCTCCTTTTGTGGTATTATCTTCATCTTTATTATGTGATATGACTTATATTTCCATGTACCTCAAAAACATTTATACATGTTCTTTTTAGAGAAATAACCTACCCTCTTGTGGTTATCTACTAGCACATCTTCAATGTATGATCTTACATTTTTATTGACCCCTCATAGTCTTGATGTGCTCCAAAATATGGATCTAATGTACTAGATATACTTTTTATATGTTTCCAATATTCCCAATATATGTAATTCATGATTTTAAGACATTATTATAAGAAAATTCATGTTCAAAACATCAATTCAAATAAGTTACAATGGAAAAGTTAGTATGAGGATGATTCAGACATCTTTAGAGTGATGAATTCAATAATTTTAAGCTCTTGAATTTAAGGCATTTTCCATGGATAGATGAATCATCATTATATGAAAGTGGTGATTTTACAACCGCCCTAGTGATTGTATAAGTTATGTAGTTTTTAAATGGCCATGTTGAAACATCCCTATTGATTTCATATCTACCCTAATGTTTTCATAACAATTAGTCTTCAATGATCAGTGGTTTTGCCACCATAAAAAGCATGTGTAGAGGAATAGTTAAAAACATTTCCTCTAATCAATGATGATTCGGTTGAGCTTATTTGAGGATTAAAAAGTAATAGGTCATAAATAAAAACCTTTTGGAAGGATAAAGACATCAAATTAGTTAGTAAGGAGTTGTGAAGCTAGATTCACATTCTAATTTTCAAGTTTGAGTCTTTATTCATATTATATCATTGTTTCCTTTGTTAGCGGGTATTTGTAGTGTTGGTTTATTTTTTGAAGTGTTGTGAGAGTTAAAATAAACTAGATACATGTTGATATAGTTTAGTAATTCATAGATCTATCCATGAAAGGCTTGAAGTGGCAATAACTTGTACATTTGAAGATCACATAGTGGAAAATAATTGCAATTATCTCACCCATCAGAATTTTTCCCACCCCTAGTTTTTCCAAGTTAATTCTTGTGTTTATCTTTTGATTTGGTGTTTTTTAAATCTTATATTTATATTTATAATTTTGTACATTTCAATGTCAACCCACTACATCTATATTTTATCAAGCAAACTAGTCTATAACAATGATTTCACAATCACTCATTGAGTTAGGAATATAAGATCCATGTTGGTGAATCTTAGTGTGGAATATCCACCTATTTTACATAAAAATTTTGTATTGGATTTGGTTTAGTATCAGTCATATTGTGTGGTTTTTTATATTTATGACTACATTTCATTTTATTCCTATCCTTAGAATAAGTAGTACTAGCAATAAAGATATCCTTATTCCCTTTGAAGAAAAAAATCCACAATTAGGTGGAATCAAGAGATTTAAAGCATGGCCCATGTTGATTAATAAGATTATCATACATTAAAATGGTGAATTCACAAGGTTGAAGAAGGAGTGGCTAGCATATATCTTTCTATAATGAATCTTGACCAATTGAAGTCCATTATGGGGATTATCATGGTGAATCTTGGTGTTTCTATAGAAGTGCTAAAATAAAATGAGGGAACTCCCATGCATGATAAGGTGGAAGAGTAGCCCCATGATAACTGAAATCCATCTCCATTCAAGGTTGAGGCAAATTTATATATTCAACCATATAATAGAGATGTGAATATGAAGAGGCTATACCATTGGTTGGCCCAACTAGAGGTATATTTTAGTTTACATCAGATTAATGAGAGAAATAAATTTATTTTACAATGTTAAAATTAACCTATCATGATTTAACTTAGAATTAGAGTTATGTTCATTATTTGGTTGTTAAGAGGCTTCCTCCTCTCACTAAGTGGGATAATTTTAAGATGCCAATCAAGATCAATTTTATCATATTTGTTATGAGGAAGAGAGGCCCATGTATTGGTAATATCTTAGGCAAAATCAAGTTTAGATTGTGTAGGAGTATACATGTTAGTTTCAAAAGAAGGTTATACAAATGGGAAAAGATATAGCACACCTTGACATCTTGATGAAGTTTTTTGGTGGAATTCATAGACATTTGAGAAGATATGTCCTCTTTTCCAAGCCGATAGATGTATATGAGATGTTTTTTCAAGGTCACTACTTAGACATGGACAAGAAGACTTCATATACCTTTCATAACACTTCCAAAAAATAAGGTGGCTCTAAGAAAAAGGATAAAGATAAATAAAAGGGTAAGAGTAATGTTAATTCCATTTCTACAAAAGGATACTAAAATGCATTGTGATGTTGATAGTCATTCTAAAGATCAATGTTGGAAGATACATCCAGAATTAAATTTATTCAAGAACATGAAAAATAATAATGTAATGCCCTCACTTTAATGAGAGAACATTGGTTAAAAAACTCCAATATGGATGACGCTTATGTTGTACCTCTATCAAGAGTGAGGTATGATTGGGTAGTATTACTATTAAAGAGAATTAACTTTCTAAGATTTTTCATATTAAAATTAAAATGAGGAAACCAAAATTGGATGATATTTTTGATACTCTTTCATAAGAAAATTTGATAAGCGAGGAGTTATTTGACAAATTAAAAATTGAAGATAGATACTTAAAATCATCTAATCCCATATTATTTCGGTTGGGTGGATAAATATGTAGACATCAAGGTGGCTAATAAATGTAAATTTAAGTTTGGTATTAATGTAAATTTAATTGATTAAGTTATAGTTGATGTGGTGCATATTGATGTGTGTGGTGTAGTGTTTGGCAGCCCTTAATTATGTATTTTGGATGTTATCTTTATGAAGAGAGCCAACCAAAGTCATTTGGGTAAGGATGGAAAGAGATACATAATTTTAGCTTACAAAGGTGATTCTAAAATCTCTTTGGTAATTTCCTCTCAATCTTAAATGCTTATTAATTCAGTAGGAAGTTTGATTTACTTGTTTTTAGAGGTATTAAATATGAATAAGAGGTTGTACATAAGACTTCTTGTAGTACATTTAATAACACATATTAGAAGTGTATGGGAGAGTTGGTGCATCAATTCAAGGAAGTTTTCCGTGAGGCCATAGTTTACTACTGATGAGGCCTATTGAGCAAAAAAATTTAATTGGTACCAAATAGACTACTTCTAAAACTTGGGTTGTATAGGTAGTCCTTAAAGGATGCCAATGAGATAAAATACCAGTTATAATATTTAATTAATCAATATGTAATGCATCCTATTAATTCTCCATGTGTTTATCCTATTGTTTTAGTACCTAATAAATATGGTTCATGGAGAATATGTGTTGATTATAGAGCACTTAACAAAATAACCATTGAGAAGAGGGAACCTCTTCCATAGATTTATGATCTTCTTGATAAACTTCATCATGCCAATTATTTTACTAATCTCAATTTTAAATATAGGTTTCACCAAGTGAATTAATGAAGAGGAAATTTGGAAAATAACATTAAAGACATGGAATAGGTCATACGAATCATTGGTTTTATTATTTGGGATATGAAATGAATAGACTACCTTCATGTGGTTGATGAATAATGTGATGAGGTTATTTATTTTTTCATTTGTTATTGTGTATTTGGATGATTTTCTTATTTTAAATAGAACTTTTGATGAGCATATTGATCATTTAAAACAAATTTTGTAGGATTTTAAGGATAAAAGGTTAGTGTTGAGTGGGAATAAATGTGATTTTTCTCAACAACCACTTGGTGTGTTAGGGCATGTGGTAAGAGGCCATCATGAATTAGTCAAAGCCTTATAATTTTATGGAAACAAGGAGTTGTTTTGGTGTAGTTCAATATTTAATGAAGTTCATAAAGAGTCTCTCTTCCTTAACCACACCTTTTCATGCCATGAAATAAGTGGTAAGAATTTTATTTAGGGTAATAATAAATAAGATGCATTTGATTAATTAAAACACAATATTAGCCATGCTCCAATATTAGCTTTACTAAGTTTTATTTTTCCTTTCAGGTGGAAATAAATGTTAGTAAATATGCTACGAGGGTTGTCATATTACAAGGAGGTAAACATGTATGTTACCATTTAGATTTATTTTATGGTGCAGTTATGAATTGTTGTACATAATATAAATAACTATATGCTCTTGTTCAATTGATCAATAAATAGAAACACTATCTTATGGTTAGGTAAACTATTATCCACATAGATCACCAACCTCTCGAATACTTACAAGATCAAACCAAACTTCAACAAGATATACACTATAAGTAGATGGGTTTTTTACAACAATTTCATTTGATTATCAAATATAAGAAACATGGGACTAAAAAAAATAGTTGATATGTTATCTATACCTCGTTTACTTTCAGCTATGGGCACCATAATTCTTCTTGGGAATTTTATGTGTGTTTTTTATGTAGGGTTGTATGAGCATGATGCATATTTTGGGGAGCCTTGTATTCAATAAAAGAGGTCCCAAGGTGTAGTATTTAAGCCCAAGGAGGATTATTATCTTTAATATGGGTTTCTCTATAAGTTAAGTAAGATTTGTGTGCCTAAGGTGGAAATAATTTAGCCAATGAGGGAAGCACATACTTCAAAAGTTGAATGACATTTTTGTGTTATAATGAATTATACATTTACAGACATATGTTTATTGGCCTAATTAAAATTTTATGTTGCTATGTTCTTATGGTGATATGTGTTATGTAGTAAAATCAAGTCTAGTAATAAAAATTTGGGTTTGAAGATGCTATTATTGGTTCCTTCTAGGCCATGGGAAAGCATTTCCATGGATTTTGTATGTGGTTTGCCTATGTCAAAGATGGGACATAACTATCTCTTTGTAGCTATGGACCAGTGTAGTAAGATGTGTATTCTTTTTCCTTTCAAGAAGACCTTCAGAGGTAGTGATGAAGCTCAGTTATGTTTTGCTATTTTTTGGGTTCATATTAGTTTACCTAGTTATATTATTTTAGATAGGGACTCAATATTATTTGGTTAATTTTGGGCCACATTGTGAAAGAAGATGAGTATGAAGTTAAAATCATCTACCACTTTTCACCACAAACTAGTCGGGAAATAGAATTTATGAACAAAATGTTGGTATTGTTCTTGAGAGGGTAAAATAGGAAGCATTCCAAATCTTTGGATGAAAAATTGGTGTATTTTCAACATTATTATAATAGGGTAGTTCATTATTCTACTAGAAAAGCTTTTTTTAAAACATGTTTTGGCTACTTATCTCCATGTGCATTTGACTTTTTTTAGATAGCCATACAAAGGATATGAGAAATTAAATCTTGAGTTCCACAAATATAAAAATTTCATTGAAAATATATGAAAAAAATCACCTCCAAGAATAAGTGAGATTTATGGATTCTCAAACAAAGTATAAATTAAGGCTTGATCATCATAGGACTGAGCATAGATTCCTTATTGGAGATAATGTAAGGTTTTACTTGAGTAGAGAGAGACAAAGGTAAGACAACAAATTAAGCCTCTTAGTATTGTCAATTCAAAATTCTAGAGCCAGTGGGTAATAATGCTTTTTGACTTGATTCACCTCCTTATATAAATATTTATTTAGTTATCAATGTTGAGAACCTATGTTTTCTTTGAGCCTTCTATGTTAGACAATGAATATGAAGGGTTATTTCTACCTTCAATTGATGACATCTCTCTTGATAATTAGTTTGAATTGGAGGAGGAAGTTATGTTATATAAAAATGAAAAGACAAGATGAAGAGCATTGAAATAGCATTGGTTGGTTGGGTTAAAGGGTTAGCTACCCAAAAAGTCCAAATGGTGTTATAGAAAATAAGTGGGGATGAGATTTCATAACTTACATAGTTATTTAAGCTTTTTTAGACTTAAAAACCTCAAATTAGGGAGGCATGATCCAAAATGTGGATCTAATTTACTAGATATAGTTATATGTTTTCACTATTCATAATGTATGTAATTCATGCTTGTAAGACACTTTATGCTCAAAACATCATCTTGGATAAGTTTCAATGGTGGAGTAAATATAGAGATGATCCTGACATCTTCAAAATGATGAAGTTAGTAATTTTAAGCTCTTGAATTGAAGGGGTTTACCATAGATAGTCGAACCACCACTATATGCAATGGCAATTGTGTAACCACCCCAAAAATTACATAACCATTGGTGTTTGTAGGAAGCAGTTTTGAAACCATCAAGGAGGTTATGTAACTACCTCGATAGTTACATAAATGCTAGTCTACATAGACTGATAGTTTTGACAACATATAAAACATAAGCAAGGGAATGATTGCAAACATTTATTCTACTCAACGATGATTATATTGAACTTATTCATAAATTATAAAGTAAGAGGGCATAAATATAGACCTTGTGGATGGTTAAAAACATCAAATAATTTAATGAGGATTTTTGAATTTGGATAGATTATGTAATTTGAAATTTTAAGTATCTATTCATATTATCTCATTATTTTATAGTTATCAGTAGTTGTTTAAAGTGTTAGTTTATTATGCAAAGTGTTGTGAGAATGAAAAGAAACTAGATTCAAGTTTATATAGTGTAGTAATTGATAACTTTGTCCATAAAAGGATTGAGGTGGTAATAACTTATACATTTAGGGATTACATAGTGGAAAGGGGAGTAAAATTGCCTCATCCACTATAATTTTTCCTATACCAGGTTTCTCTAAGTTAATTTATTTATTTATATTTATATTTGTTTTTTATTCATGATTTTATTTATGTTTATAATTATATTTATTTCAATTCAACACATTGCATCTCTATTTTATCAAGAAAACTAGTCTAGAACTATAATTTCATGATCACTTATTGAGATATGAGTATAGGATATGTGTTAGAGAAGCTTAGTTAAGAATATCCACCTAGTTTATGTATCATCATTGTATTATTTCCTATATTTCACTTGAGGTAAATTAGGTTGGAGATGAGATTACATTCTCTTCTAAAGTATATGTCTATGAGTATCTAATATTCTTGGTCTCTAGGTTCTTTTCCTTAGGATCTAGGTGTAAGTTCTCTTATGTTAGTCATCTTATACACCCAATGTTTATCTTTTAAATATGTATGGAGGAGGCAAATTGAAAAAAAATAAAAGAGTTAGAATCTAAGAATTTAAAAAAAAATAAAAAAAATAAAAAAAAAATTTAAAAAAAAAATCAAAAGGAAAAATATCTTTCAAAATTTGAAATGAACAAAATTTGTGATTGTATCATTAGCACGCCCCCTATCCTAGTTGAATCTCAAACTCAACATTTGACCTATAATAGAGTCTAAGCTCCATTGGAATTTGGTATCTCAATATATTAGGGTATGAGGGTTAATTTATATTATTAGTGATGCTTTCCTTTTCACAAAATTATCCAATCCTTGCAATTGACTAATGGCTCTGTCAAGGTCCTGAATAATAGGGAACACATCATGGAAATGTATGATCCTTTTACTTTTCATGCATATATCCTTCATGGGATGATTTATGTACTTCAATTTTTATCCCAAGATAATGATTAATATGTGAGGTTTTATATAACCTTGATGCCAAAAAAACTTAGTCTTTCCCACTTGATTAGGGTGTCTTGTCTCCATTCAGGATTTTAACATCACCCTTATGGCACATTACCTTCTTATTTTCATCTTTATCATTCCCACCACCCCCTTGATACATATTGTTTTTATTTTACAACTACCCTCATATGTATCTCCTTTTTCTATCTTTTTCCTCATATTTGACTTTTAGTTCTCATTAATACACCTTTTAGATTTGTAATTTTTGTGTTGCATGGTAAAACATTGGAGAATATAGCTAAGACCTCCTAAAAAATTCCCATCACCTCCATATGCATCATCGTAGTCATCATAGTTATGGCTTTAGATGGGGTTGTCCTCCTAGGAAACATTATACAATAAGTTGATTTAGTTTTAACTTGTTTCCTTGATTCCATTTTTACACATCTTTTATTTTGTTAAATTCTTTTTATCTATTTACATTCGATGTTTTAAATTTATTTCTCATTTTAAGACATGTTTTGTTGGACTTAGATCTATTTTATCTACTTCCATTTGATATCTTGAAATCATTTTATATACTTTTACATGTCTTTTGTTTGATTTTGATAAAATTACATGGATTTTTTACAATCTCTAATTATATTTCATTTATTACACATCATTTGTTTTATTGAATTCCTTTTATCTACTTACTATTGATTTAATTTTATCATTATTACATATCTTATATTTCTCTTAGATTCTTTTCATCTACTTAAATTGATGTGTTTTGTAGATTTTATCATTATTAAACATCTTTTGTTAGGTATTTTTTTCTATCTAATTTCTTTAAATGCCATTTTTACAATTTTCCTTACATTCTTTTTATATACATGTTCAGATTTGTTAAAATAGATTGAAACATATGAAACAAGAAACATAAAAACATGTTAAAATGTTATATATACTCAACATCACATTAACATACACTTTTATGGAATATATGAAATATATATCATTTATATATTGAATGTTTTATATATCATATTACACATAATATATACATTATATAAATCATGAGGCTATAGGCTACCTTCACCCCTATGTGGGTGAATGGATACACTATGTTGTGATCTAGTCTCTCTATGAGATCAAGATAAGCATATAGTCTTAAATTTTAATCCACACATATCTCTTCGAACCTCAACTAACTTACTCTCTAACTATATAACCCAAAATTCTAATGTTCACTCTCTCTCCATGCTTACGAATGTAGTGTCATGGTGTGCTACCTACTTAACTATCAATAACTATTTATTGTTATCACTTTCTTCCATAAGATGACATCCTATCCCATGGTTGTATAGTTTTTATACATGAAAATTTTCCTATCTATTTATTTTAGTGGTCTTGATACCTCTCCAACAAGCAGAAATGATCCCACATGATCTCATGTAGATGACACCACTAGATCAAGCATAGTTGTTGTGTTGTGTTGAGGTAGCACACCATCCAGTATCTCATGATTTATAGCCTCAATTATAGATTTCCAAATCATTATCTCATCTAAAAAATAATAAAAATTTAATCATCAATAATTTATATATATATATATATATATATATATATATATATAATTTATTTGTCATTATCATATCCTCTAGTATGACTATCTATAAGTATAAGAAATATAATGATAAAATAAGCAACATTTATACTTGGACATGCATTCTCCTCATGGATGATCTCCTCATAATGATGATTATCAAGGAACCCATCATCATCCTCACCCACATTATTTGTATCTCTTTAGAATGGTCCAAACATCATTTCCATATCCCTCTTTTTACTATTAAAATGTGTGGCCCTCCCCTCCTATATTTGTGATGTTCACTAGATCCTACTCAATAATATATTTGATTTGCATCCTTTTTGGTATTATATACCCTCCACTAGGTCATTACAATATCCATTATCTCATCCAAAAATAAGGATCATTTGTCTACCCCACATGACTTGGAAGAGTTGTATTTACTTCATGGATGTCTTGATTAGGGTGCCTTACATCTCCTCCTTAGGTTATCACTACTATCACCTATACCCTTTATTTTATCTCATCCCTGTAGGATAAGTATCACATTGGGATATCAAAATTGGGACATGTAGTTGTGTCCCTTTCCCTCTATCCCCTCATGGATCTCTATTATGTTTTATTTATTAGAGGTCAAGGTTAGTGGTGTTAATGAGTGTGGAACTTTGAACTATATAAGAACTTTATCATAGAAGTTTGTACCTATATGCCAAGTAAAGTGGCATGTTATCTTGGCTAATATTGTAACTAATACTATCGATAACCATGTGTTCAATACACCTCTATAGGGAGTCCACATGATTTCATCCCTTTGTATTATATCTAAGGATAGGTATCATGTTTATGCCTTCATTAGAGGCCCATGATCCCATCTCCTAATTGAAGGTAAGTGATCATAAATCTATATTTGTCCCCATAATGATTAATACATCATGAAAATCTTGTATATCAAATAGGAAAATAAAATGATTGGCCATATTTTTAAATGTCACTTTTCCAAAACACTATAGAATCCATACAATAGTTGTACCCATATGCATTCACTAATGTTATATATTGTGCCCTACTCTAAAGTTTCATGGTACATTATGATAAAAAATAAGGGCACTCCTCTAGATGATATGTGACATAGTGCTCATATCACCATCATGTCAAGAATTGTATTCCATATTTATAGATTCAAGTTTCATATAATTAATGTAATTTAACAATGTATATAGGTAATACTAATCAAATTAAATGGCACATCAATCTAGTTCTTATCACTCTGCCAATATGTCTAGAATATCATAGATCATAGGTGTCACCTCTATAATCAACCCATGTATAACATGTACATCTTATAGTGTGATGGACACCTATTTTATCCCCATCCACCACAAATATGAAGGAGTTTGTGTTATTCTACTAGACATCTATAAATACAACAAAAATATTAGCATTTACTAGTACCTACCATAACTCCATGATACCACCAAAACTTATAATGATAAATTAAGCCTTGTCCCCATTTTATAATCTAGAAAGTAAATCAAGTAAATAAATATGATCCATAGTCTACCATAGTTGGACTCACTTATATATTTTTAAAATATCAAACAACAAAGCCCAATCAATATCCTATCAAATAAAAATAAGCAAAAAATCAAGTAGAAAAGTAACTAGATCAGCCATTTTGATAATACACCATTTGCCTTGGGTTTGATTTCTATTTCATTAGAAATTATTATATTATGTCATTGGCTATAGATTTTATTTTTACTTCATCAACCATTATGATAATACATCATCAACTATCTTATACATATCCTTCTTCATCAACCATTTTGACAATATTTCATCAAACATCTAATGATTTTCTACTTCATTGGCTATATGTTCCTTGCTACATTAATGATTTTATATAAATATACTTCATAGTCCTAAAAAATGTCATCTTTCATTTTTTGATTTCTAGTCTAAAAATTTCTATTGACCAAGCTAATGGCATTATGCAATTTCCCTACCTACTTATTTATTCCCAACAATTCATTTATTCATTAGATCGACAATCTAACACAAACCCATTACACTTCCTATTTTTATCTTCAATTCCTCAAAATTTTCATAAAATTATAGAACTAAATGAAAAACCTACCTTGATGATTGTTGTGATGAGACCCATGTACCCTCCTCTATGTACCCTAGACATCACCTTTTTTTCATCAAAAATGGTCACCCAAAACTCTTAAAATCCAAAAATATAAAAATATTATTTATAAAATGAATAGACTTGACCCTTATTTATATGTTTTGGATAAAATTTTCAATTTTTTGAATTATCAAAAAATATCTTAGATTATATATATTGTCCATATCTTTGTTTCTATAGGTCCTTTTGATGAACCAAAAGAAGCACTAAAATCTAAGCATCACAAGAAATTGCATGTTACTGTTGGAGTATTTTTACCAAAAAATCATTTTTTATCATATTTGTTAGCCTATCAACACTTTACATTTGCATTTTTTACACTTGTTCTAGCAAAGTAATCTTAACACCATTTTGGCACCATTTTTCATCATTTTAAATCCATCCAAGTAAGGGAAGATATGTATTTTTAGTTATTTACTTTCATTTATCTCATTTTTATCATTTATTTATTACATCCATTTCTTTTATTTCATGATGTTATGTTATTTCCTGAAGCACCATCCCACATCAAACTATTGTGATACATGGGGAGCTTTGGGTGGGGCATATGTATACACTTATATTTTTCAATTGTTGATGGTTTCTATTTCATGATTCATTGACACATTAATCTTCCTAAGTGCACATCCTAAGGAGTAAAAAAAGATTCAGATGGGTTGATTTGTTTTGCTTTGTGAGATATTCCCCAATGACCATATGCTAAATATGTCTTCATCCATCATAATCTGCTCAATTTGGTATTTTTCCCACACTCTCCCTCTTCCCTCCCCTTATTATTTTTTCATGATTATATCTAAAATCTTTAGCTTTCCAAAGATTTATATTTTACTCTCTTTTTTGGAAGATGTCATCGACTCGGCCAAAGGCATATTTTGTTTTCTTAGTATGCCTATGGTTAGGACAATGATGTTGGATAACTATAAATAATGGTTTTTGGGATTTTATCCATATTTATTGGGTTATTGAATATCACTTATCATACAAAATATATCCCTTATACTCTACTCATACATGAAAATCCACCTTAGTAAGAATAAGAGGAAATAGTGCTTAGGAGTTTAGACTTGAGGAAATCTAGTTTACACAAGGTTTTTGGAGATTCAAGAAGAGAAGTTGAACCAACAAGGTACACCTAACCTTCATAATCCATAACTAAGGATACTTAGGTATTTTTAGCCACTCAAATTTGGCCACCAATACTTGATAATGTCAGTTTTAGCCCTATTTCACTTTAATTGACTTGTGCACTTGATTAAAGCATATTTCATCACATCACTCTATCCTAAGTACCTATTTGGACCAATTTATTTATAAATTATTATTTTTTAACTAAATAAATGTTCTAAAGTATAACAACACCAATAATCATCTATATGAATAGATCTAGAACCAAAATTCATATGTTTCCCCTAAGGTCAAAAATGTCTAGTAGGGGACAATAGTGGGAGACATTATTGCCCCCTATGAGACATTTCTATCATTGGTCCTCTAAGGGTAATTTTTCAAATTTTAACACTCTCTTACATTTTGATCCATATTTTTACGATGTTTAGCATGAGGTTATACCTTTGATATAAAGGAACATTTACATCACGTATTCTACCATTTGATAATTTTAATACAGATGCATACTTACACTACTATAGATTGAGAAAAGTTTCCTTCTTCTTCCCAATTCTAATTATAATCACTTTAATTAGTCCTCATCCAAGTCAAAATCCTATTTAATCCAAGTGAAAACAAAGCATGATCAAGTATTCAATCCTTTTCTAGATACATTCATATAGGCAAAGGATCACAATTACAAAAATCGCTCTAAGTGGGAGAACTACATGGGCTTAAATTCCCTTTTCAAAGTATAAGATATGTAGGATATGTTAAATCATCATGTGGTTGATTAGGGTTAGCTCAACTTATTACACTCCACCTCTTTATATTTGTAATTTTTTAGTCATTATAAAACCTTATTATGCTTTCAACCTTGAACAAGTTATTTATATGTCTTTCACACATCTCCAAAGCTCAAATATCCACACAGAGACCTAATTTAGGTTATCAAAAAATATTGTGACTTGATTTTCTTATTTTTTATCAAAGGACAATATTGACCAGTTAAGGATTATAGTGTTATTCAATCCTATCCCAAATCAAACAATCTTGTCCTTCACCAATTTCAATATTAATTTATGTGAAATTTAGGTTTGGTTATTATTTTTTAGTTTTAGGTGTTTGTCAACTTCACAAAGTTAGATCTTTGATAAAAACAACTAAGTTTATCATTTTTCTCATAGTTAGTATTCTTTATTTTGATTATACTTTGTCGAATATAATATTTTACTTTTATTCTACTTGTCATAATTTGATTTAAAACAATCTATTACATTCCATTTAATTTATCTAAGTTAGTATTATTTCACTTATTAATTCCAATTCTAGTAAAACATATTGGGGAACCCATTTTTCATTCAGGCATTTCTTCAAAAAATATTCCTAGGGTTTAGATAAATTTCTAAACATCTTAAACTAAAAGAATTTTATTTCAACTTTGGATCTAAATATGACACTAAAATAACTTGTTTTTTATCTTAGATCTAATCGATGACACTAAAAGCATTTTCTTTTGAATATAGATCCAATGTCTGACATTGAAACCATCTTATTTTGACCTTGGATTTCATAAGAATTTTCTAATCTCCAAATACAAAAACTTCCATTTTATTTCTTATATTTCAGTTAATGTTATTATTTGTTACAACTCTTCCATGTTATTTTTATATGCCATCTAAAAAACTTTCTCCTCATATCCATTTTAGACAAAGTACTAGGTTAAGTAAGGTCTCTATTGAGCACATTCAAACCCATTTGACCATTATTTAAATGGATTATACTAATGTAAATATTGGTTCCTTTTCTTTTGATAAACAAATTTCTTATGAATATTTTCAAGAAGATAATCATAATGAATAAGTTAATAAAAATTACCATAATGTGCACAAGATACCCATGAAGGCTCAGATAGGATCCATCTTGGTGAACTCAATAGAGTAAACAATACACAAGTCTAAAATTTATCTAATTTTTGAGAAGAAATTCATTAAATTCCATAATATATAACAAAAAAAAATTGAATTTATAGCTTATAAAAATATTTAAAAACATTATACTTACAATGATCAATAAGAACCACTCTTTTGCATTGTTAACAATACCACACGTTGCTACTTCTACTATTGATACTGTTATTACATCTAAACCTTCAAATTTTGGGGAAACAAAATTCTTAAAATAGATCTCTATAACCATGCATAAATAATGACTCATATAGGACCTTTAATAGCTATGCATACTACATCATATACCTTGTATACTACACAATCCCTTGTGTAAACTATTTCACTTTTCCATGCTAAGGTGTTGCAGGTAGATTAAGGTATACCAAAATATATCTAATCAAAATTCTCAATATTTTCCTCATATTCCATTAACACCTAACATTACAACATATACTTTACCTGTAGTATGTGTAGCTCCTAAAATACCATTATATGAAAGTAAATGAGATCCAAAACATCTTAAATATTTTCATGCAGCATGTCTAGATTATGATTTCAACAACAAATTTCAAACCAAGTTATTTCCAAGAAGCTTAAAATATTATGCCTTATGTTGGTTTTATGATATACATGTTCAAATCAGTTAAAGCATTCAATCCACTAGATGACCAATTTCTTAATCATTTGACTATTAACATTTATGAAAATCTTTCGTACATGCAAATTAATAACTTTAAGAAAGGAATCAATGTACCTATAATTGATTATGTACTTTGGTACAAAACCATGATTTCCAAAATGATTAACACATTAGTAAATACTGAATTATAGATATTTTAAAATGAAGTTTGCTCACACCTTTGCATGAGTCAATTATTTTCAAAAAAATCAAATGATTTGAGGAATTTTGTCATACAATAAGATAAAGATAAGTCAAGTTTATCTCTTTGAACAAGCTCAAGTATGCACCCACATACACATAAAATCAAACTATCTTTAAAATCTAAGCCAATAGATGTTATAACTGATGTAAAGATCATAGTTGATTTTATTTCTCAATCTTCTAACAAGATTATCTTATCAGACCAATCAAGGAGTCAATTATCTATATTACCACAACCACCTCATAAATTACTAAAACAATTACATGAATGAAATATTATTACTATACCTACACCATTTGAATTTGACATGAGTAAACTTCAAAGCAAATATTTTGAAAATAATATATATTGTGACTAATATAAATTTAATGGTCATATACTAATAGATGTTTGAAGCTCAAGCACCTTATGCAATATCTTCTCAACAATAATATTATTGAGATAGGCACTTCTACATAATAAATTAAGCCTTAAAATAATGAAAATTATAAGTTGAATATTTTTATTGAGCCCTTTCCAAACCATGATACCATTAAATATAATTCAACTGTGCATCATACTTATAATGCATATCCACCTCCTAAGCTATGATTATCCACTAGGCATAATTATTGGTACAATTTACAAACTACTCCACCACATCCTATGATTACTTTTAATGATAGTGAGATAGTGGATGGTGATTCTTATTTTCATGTTTTATTTATATGAGCTTATTTTGATCAATACTCCATTGATAGTGTGTTAGTTGATAAAGAATCAAGTGAGAATGCATGAACAATTATTTTACTTCATTCATTGGGTTACACACAACATGATATACAATAAAAATATAAAATTGTAAAGACACATAATGGGAAATGACAAACCACTTTGGGACACATTTTAATTCCTCTTTAATTGGACCTTGCTAAACTATCTACTTATTTTCCAGTTTCACCACAAAATGGGGTATTGGACATGATCATGGGATGGCCTTGGTTACAAAAGCTTTGTATTGTACCTTATATAGTACATATATGCCTAAAATACATTCATTTAAATCATTTTGTTACAATTTTAGGAATCATATGAGTACCCTCTATGATGTATGGTACCTCATCAGCCCTATCCACCACATAGTTTATTGATACATCTATAAAAGAACAAAGTGAATTTACAATTTTTGCACCTAAGTAAAAGATTTATATTCAACCAATTCATAACAAAAGTGTAAAAGGCTAAAAAATAACCAATAAAAAAAGTATATCATAAAAAGGTGTCTCATTCTCAACAAGCACAATCATATGAAACACCTCCCAAATTGGTGATACATACATATTAACATGATCTACAAGAACACAACATTTGGGAAAAAAATATTAGTATTCATGGATTTCCAATCATTCTACATATTTTAAAGCTACTCCTACATAGGATTACATGAGTAGTGATCTAGATAGTTTTATTATAGCACATGATGTATTTTTTAATTTTGTTTCATGCACATCTAACATAGTTTGTTCAATAAATGTAATCCTTATACCACTTATCATATATTATTAAGACTCCCATATTTATGGGATCATTTATTATCTTGTTGCATTTCCAAATATTCAAAAAAATAAAATAAAATAAAATATTCAGAAAGAAAATATATGATTGTACATAGTTTATTGTTTGTTTCATTGTGGTATTCTTCTATTTTCTCGCACATGTGATCAATTTTAGCAATTATTAAAAACTCTTGGATATTGTTGAATTTTTGTCCTATTGGCTCTTCCTTTTCATCATTATAGATTTGAACATTCTAAAATAGTGATATTTTATACCACATTATGTCATTTATCTCTTTATTTTCATAGTTTGTATTGATAAAATTTCATTTTGATGTCAAGAATGGAATTTACTGCCACTACTATCCTCAATTTTTTAGTCTTGTTCTATGCAAAATTTCACCTAGAAATCAAATTTGAGCACACAAATATCCTTAATATTACCAATTTTCAAAAATTTCACTCAGTTCCAGTATGCAAAATAATACTTATACATGTAAAATATTTCTTTTCCTATGTCATATTGCTCATACATACTACATCCTTCATCAAATTTACATTTGATAAAGCATGGATGCATAATCATTTTTATGCATACTTATTGATTCTCCTATATGTTTTTCAAAGTTACATTTCACATACAATAGGGGCATCTTGGTCATATATGTCCATGCCATCATTTCTAGTGCATACTTGACATTGACACATGTTGCAAATTATTCATATTCACCTTAATTCTACTTTCAAACCTTTGCCTATCACTAGTTTCTATTGTTTATTTTTTCAAAATTCAAAACATACAAAAAAATAATAATATATCTCAAAAATAAATAAATAAACATTCAAAATATTCTAAAAACACAAATCAAGAAGTGACCATGATTAGACATCTATTATATATCGATGTCATATGTTATTTATATCATACTCTTTTACTATCACACATGCATTTCAGTGGTATTCATGAATGTTAGGTAGGACATACAAATCTCGCATTTACTAAGATGTTGGACTTGCCTTTACCCAATAGCCTTACTAAAATGGGGGAATATTTTATATAGGTTAAAATATTTAAAATTGATCATTCTATGAATCCTATACAAATGAACTATACACTTTTACAAATGTCTTGATAACATTTATATCATAAATTATGTACATGTATATGATATTTGATAGGATATGATCACAATAGATATACATGGTGTAGGATATATTATAATTAAATGCTCCATCATCATTATTACTTGTACTTAGTAGATTACATATTAATTATCTATTGTGTATGGACCTTAGTCTTTTTATGCAAATATCTCGAGAATATCTATGAGATCTAGTTTAATATGTGTGACATTTGAACTTATCCATTGCTTATGGCCCTTAGTCTTTTTTTATATGACATTTGAACATGTCCCTTGTTTATGACATTATCATGTCCTTTATGTGTTCCCCTTGACCTTCTATGTGTAATATTTACTTATGCAACATTTGAATATGTCCCTTGTATTCAGCCCTTGGCCTTATTGTATGACATTGCATTGCTTGTATTTTTTAACTTGTTGAGATTGATAAGTTTGATGAGTTATATTATCCATATCATGAAATAACCATTGCATGGGATGCTAATTATTATTTTTATTAATATGAATTTTATTGATACATTTCTATAGGCCTTGCCTCATATGTTACATGCATAGTTAAAATGACACAATCTTACTATGTTGACATACTTTTCAAATATGCTACACTATTCAAAGATTACATATTACTATGCATGAGACAATTAATTTTTTTTTTTATAAGAGTGACTTTTAGGATCAATTACTTCACCTCAAAATGGGGGAATTTCAATGGGATTTTTGTACATGAGATTAGCCTTTACAAAGAGAAAAATTAGTTTTTATATAAAATATAGTTTCAAAGGTTTCAAAATGGTTCAAAATTTAATCATTGGCATAGATTATGGGGGCATATATCATGCATATACACTCACATTTTAAGATCAAAGTACAAATTCATATCTTTTTTAAGTGCATGATATAGGTTCATGCACAAGTTTCAATTAAAATTCACAATTTGCATCTACGCACAATTACACAATCTACACGCTTTGAATTTATTTCAAAATTTAAGTGGCATGATAAAAATTCATGCCATTCTTTTTAATACTACTTTATATCTACAAACATGGTAGGATCATGGATGTTCTCCATCTTATTTTGATCTTACATTCAGAAACAAAGTAAAAATTGAATATACATGCCATCTATAGTAGTTGAATTGATTAAAGTGCATAATTAATAACTTAGAGGTTTACCACCCTCTAGCATTATGTCTAAAAATACATTATGGATTTCAACATGTTTCACATCTTGGAGTTATAAATAACAACATAATAAATTGTGTTTTTTGCATCTTTTGATGGGTTTTATTTTATATACAAGTTAAATTAAATTTGGGTCTTGATCACCCTCAAATTATCCATTTGTTGAGCTAAAGAACCAAATTTCTCCAAGTGCTTCATGGGAACTACCAACTCTCTAATGCTTCAAGGAAACATCATCTCTAATAAAAGCCACAAGAGCATCATTGGTTTCACATATACATATGTAATCCTTCCTTGTTCTTTTTTATATTTTTAATTCAAGTTAAATTTCAATTTTTAGTTTCACATATGATCATTAAATACCTTTACATCATTGAATTATTTTCCATGGAACACCTTGCATGATTTGGACCTATTACCAAAGGCAAAGTTTGTTTTACACACTTTCAATACTATTTTTCCATTACTCTAGTTATTCAACTTATAGACTAACTCAAATTTGGTCATGAATACTTGATAATATAATTTTTTTGCCCCATTTCACTTTAATTGATTTGTTCTCTTATTCAATACATATTTCTCCACCTCACCCTATTCTAAGTACCTATTTGGACCTATTTTTTTTTAAATTTTAATTGTCACCTATATAAATGTTCTAATGAGTAAAAACACCCATATGCATCTATTCAAATATATCCAAACTCAAAATTCATATGTTTACCCAAAGGACAAAAACATCTAATAGGGGACAATAGTGGTAAATGTTATTTTCTCCTATGGGACACTTTTGTCCTTAGCCCTCTAATGATCATATTTTAAATTTGAACCCTCACTTATATTGTGATCCATGTTTTTAGGATGTTTAGTTTGAGGTTATCCATTTTGTATTGTTATAAAGGCACACTTAATTCACATATTCTACCACATTTAAATAGAGAGACATACTTACAATATTAAACATTGAGCAAATTTTCCCTATTCTTCTTAATTTTGATTCTAATCACTTGAATTAGTCCTTAACCAAGACAAAGTCATATTTTATGCAAGCTAAATAAAAGCATGATTAAGTATTCAATCCATTTCTAGATGCATTCATGTAGTCAAAGGAACACAATTTCATAAATCACTCTAAATAGGAAAATATGAGGCATTGAATTACCTCTTCTGAGTATTAGATATGTATACAACGTTCAATCATCATGAGGTTGATTGGGGTCATCCCAACCCATTACACTACCCTAATTTCTATTTGTAGATTTTCACTTATTGCAAAACCCCATTAGGGTTTCCACCTTGAAGAAGCTATTTTTAGGTCTTTTACACATTTTTGAAGGTTAAATATCCACAAATATACCCAATTTATGTTTTTTCAAATGAGAATGACATAAGTTTCATGTTTTTTATAAAAGGTCAAAATTGACGAGTTAAGGACTGTAGTCGGTCCTGTCTCAAGTTAGATGATTATGTCCTTCACTAATTTCAATCTCATTTTTTGTGAAATTATAGGGATAGTTATTATTCTTCATTTTTAGGTTTTTTTCATCTTCACATAATATGATCTCAGTTAAAAATATCTAAGTTTGTCATTCCTTTCATAGTTAGTAGTCTTTCTTTCGATTACACTTTTTGGAATTCAAAATTTTACCTATATTCTACTTGTCACAAGTTGATTTACAACATTATATTGCATTCCATTTAATTAATGTAAATTAGGGTTAATTTACCTATTAATTCAAATTCTAATTAAATAGTTTTCTTCTTTCCATATGGAGCTTCACCTATAACATCACTTACAGATTTCCACTTTAGCCAAAGGAAATATTAACGAGATGATAAGTTAAATCATGGTAATTATTCATATCCCTATACTAATTTATTTATTTACTTTGGTGGATATATGTTTATGGGTGTACTATATTATTATAATATTTCTTTTAAGTATTATATTAGTATATGCATGTGAGTTTATGTTATCCTCACATGGTTTTATTATATTATTTACACCTCTTGGTTACAACCCCTATTTTACATACATCATGGTTATAACCCCTATTTTAGATACCTCTTGGATACCACCTAATGTAATTTATCTATCTCTAGCTTATCTATTTTACATCTTGGATCTAGTTTAGTCTTTTACCTTTAGTTCCTTGTAGAGATATCCTAATTATATCCTTTGCACTCTCATTATACATGACCCTTGTTTATTACCTCCTAAAACTTTTTGGAATGATATTATTATATGTATGTTGGATATAATATGGTCTTATAATTTAGTGTATATTAGAGGATATTTATATTTTTAATCATATTTTCCTTACATACAATGGTGATAGGGGATTTATCTTTCCCTATCTATAGTAATTTCTACAGAAGGGGATATATTACTAATGCATCACATCATGTATACATAGCAAGCCCTGTTGAAGAAGCACATGGCCACTGTAGTTGTTGGGGTAATGAGAGAGCATGTTGATGGATCACATATTTTAGAGTTAGAGAGGCTATTATTTTTGACCCATGAATTACATTTTAGAGAGTAATCCTTGGCTTAATCCCTTATAGAATCTAAATATGTTGTGTCACCATAGATAGTAGCCCCTTGCCCAAATAGGAAGGAAGGTTGTGCATGATATTTTATATATGATGTATATTATGATGTTAAAAAAATTAACACATACACACACACACACACATGACATTGGATTCATATTGTTATCTACATGTGTATGTATATGATTTTGATTTAATTTGAGTAGATATAGCATTGTAGCATGATTTTATGATGTTGTCTAGTGTGTTTAATTCTTTCATATAATAAATGTGAGCATATATATGTCATAACATAAAATAACAAAAGATAAGGGTGTAAATGGTATAAATTACATATGATTTAAGTAGATACAAAAAACTTAAGTCAAAATAAAGGATATGTAAAAGTGAAAGTTTGTAAGACTTCAACTATAAGTAGATGGAAAAATATAAGCAAACAAAGATTTGTAAAGAGAATAAGGTTATAATACATCAAATGTAAATAGATAATAAAATATAATCAAACAAAAGAAATGTAAAAATTAAAATTCATAAGATATCAAATGTAAGTAGATAATAATCATATAATAAAACAAAATATGTGTAAATAATGTAAGGTTGTAAGACATTAAATGCATGTAGATAATAAAATCTAAACAAACAACATATGTGTTAAAAATCAACAGTCAAAATACGTAAAATCTAAGTAGATAGGAAAATATAAAAAAAAATGATGTGTAAAGATGAGTCATGGTTATAATAAATCAAAATTAAGTAGATACAAAAATATAATAAAACAAATGATGTGTAAAAATAAAATTAAGGAATTAAAGAATAACCAAATCAATGCCTATGCTAGATTTTTTTGTAGAAATGACAAGACCATTTAATGTAAAAACTAATATGATTATAATGAAATAATTTAAATAGATAAATAAAAGTCACAACAATAGATGTCAATATAAATATCATAAGTAAAATAATAGTAGTGAATAACAATAATAAGAGTGTAGAATATAAAAGGTCCACATAAATGATTCATATTAGTGCAAAATACTATAAATATTTGACTTATCCACTTCAAGAGGGAAACCTACACAATAATGAAATAAGAATAGAATTCATAATTTGATATCCCAAAAATAACCACTATCTCCTATATATACCCTACTTAGGCTATGGATAATCCATAGGCCGATGCTACTACCAATATGAAGATATATAAATTATGATATGAATTGGTATAATATTATTATACAATATAAATTATGATATGAATTGATATATTGCCAATATGCTAAAAAACTTGATATGGGTCATATATTCTGGTCAAATCTTGTTATCCTTATTTTTTTGTTTCATTAAAGTTTTTATATATGGTTGTAATCACACAAAAACCCAATCTCCTAATTTAAAATAATTTTTAATATGGTGTTGTTCAGCTTACCACTTTATTCAATTTTGTGCCATTATAAATTTTTATCTTAGACTAGAATAGAATTTTTATTGGTGTTGATTGTGTTATTTAATTATTTGAACCTTTGGCTGAACCCTCAAGGATGAGGTGATGGATGATTGATGGCACGCATACAATACCAAAATTGGATACATTTTGGATTAGGTATGGAAAGAAGCCTTATGTAACCATTCTAAAGTGGAAATCATTGAATCTATCTCTAATGTTCATCCAAATAAAAAACTAAGATAAGCTTACAAACACTTATTTACCACCTTAGTTTGTCTATTATATTGGAGATGATATGATGATGTATGAGCCATCTGAGTACCCAAGCATGAGAATAACTCGATTAAAAAATTGCTAGTAAATATAATATCACAATCTTAGTGTATTTAATTACTCATACACTATTGTATGGTTTTAATATGCACTTGTAATAGTCAGTGTAATATAATTCAATGATAATCACTAATTGGTGCATGATTATTCACAAATTATTAATAAATAAGAGTATCAATCAAGTTATTGACTTGACTGACTTTTGCCATTAATAGTAGTTCTTATCTTAAGAATACTTATACTACAAGTTAACTACTCTCCAATCCTTATCCCTATCCTCCTCTTATCTATATAATAGCATAGAGAGCTAGTGATTGAGTCAATTCATTGTGGAAGAGAGTTATCATTATTTTGGCAATTTTGGCTAGACCTTTTTAATCTAAGTAGGTAGTTATGGTACTTGTGGTAATTTTATGTATCATTGATTTATATTATTGAATGTATTTTGGGTGTTTCTCTAATGTAAATTAATAGTATTATGGACCCTATCCAAAATTTTAATACACAATCACTAACTACACCTATGGGTCTCGTGTAGTTTATAAGTTCTAAATCCATAAAAGTTGATGCTACTGTACTTTCTACAAATATATATGACAAGGCAAAAAATTGGCATATTTTTTGATTTTGTCCATGACTTTCTCTTTGGACTTGGACAAACCTATGATCAAATCCATGGAACGTCATCACACCTGTAGTTAGGAATAGTTAAAAATTACATAAGACTCAAAGTCTTACTTGTTTTGATAACACACCCTACATTATGTGACAAATTTATATACTTCACCTTTGATCCCTTCCCAAAAGAATTTTAGTTTTATTCTATGATAAGTATTCAATAAGCTTGAGTTCCCCCTAATAGATAAGCATAGATCTCCAAGAGAACCTTATGTTTAAGGGTTTAGTTCTTTCACATGCATAACATATTAGTGTACCATAGAGTGTCCCCTTTTCATACATTTTTTTTAACATACTTGGATCTTGTCGGATATTTTGAATGAGAATACATGTGTTTCTATCTTTCTCCCATTCTGACCTTGATTCACCCACCCAATCTTCTTGTAGTATGGATGTGGCACACAATAATACTTATATGGACTCATCCTTCCTAGATAGAGCATCAACAGCTACACTCTCCTTTCCTTTATTGTGGATGATCTCAAATCACATCCTAGCATATTTATTACCAATTTTTTTAAATTATTTTGATGAAATTTTTGTTATAATAAGTATTTTAGACTATCAAGATTTGTCATTGCCTTAAAAAATTTCCCATCAAATATGGTCTCTATTATATGATTGAAATAATAGTCATCAGTTAATTCTCATAAATGGGATTCAAAAAATTCTTACCCTTGATTTTTTGACTCTCAAATGCAATAGGTTGTCCCTCTTGCATGATTACTACCCTTGTGCCATACCCTAAAGCAATACATTAAATAATGAAAGTTTTGGAAAAATATGATGTAGCTAGAATAATATTGGTGCACATGGCCTCCATTAACCTCTCAAATGCTCGAGTGGTTGCCTCATTCTAATGGAAGGATTTATTATTTAATAAATGTATCAGTGGTGTTATGATGTTGCCATAATTTTTTATAAATTTATGATAGTAACTTATGAACCCTTAGAATCCCCATAGGTTCTTCAGGTGTCTAAACATTTTCCATTCAATCATGGCCTTGATCTTGTGAGGGTCCACATTTATGCCTTCCTATGAAATAATGTGACCTAATTACTCCACCTCCTTGACTCCAAAATAAAACTTGGAAGGCTTGGAATAATTTTGATGTTGTCCTAGAGTTTCCAAAACCCTATACCCATGTTGTAATTATTCTTCCCATGTTTTTTTTTCCATTAAAAAGTAATAAAAAATGCCAAGAATTTTTTTATCAAAATGGCTAAAAGTTAGAGTTCATAAAAATTTAAATTTTAGATGGTGCATTTGTAAGGTTATATGGCATCATTTTATATTCATAGTGGCCCTCATGGGTTTCTAAAGTTGTCTTATCCATATCCTCCTCTCTAATTATAATCTAATTATAACATGAGTGAAGATAAATTTTCATATAATATATAACAACATTTAATTCATCTATAAAATTATCAATTACTAGAATTGAAAACTTATATTTGATGGTATTTTTGTTAAGTTTCCTATAATCTAGACACATGCATTAGATGTCATCATGTTGTGACCAACACACCCCATTTTTATAATTTCAAATGAGGATCAATTTATGCTAAAAACTTCATGTCCATGTATTATTTTGAATAAATTTAGTGTAATCCTAGGCTAAGAGTTATTATCTTAAGTCTAAGTCAAAATCAAGGATGTTTTTGAATTATAATCATTAATCCTTGATTCCCAAATTTGAGTTTTATTGAAATAAGATCTTTAATTGATTCTGGACTAATAAGTTGACTAAGTGTTTCCTAAGTTGTTATATCAATTTGATTGATTTATTAGTTTAAAAATATTAATGGGTGTTATTTCCTTGTGCATCTATTTGGCTTTTGATTTTATGTTGTTCATTAAATTTAGATTTTATCTTCATAGACTAACCTGACTAATTGATTATTTACCGAAGATTCTTTGCTCTTTTCTAGGTCTTATTTTCACCACAAGGAAACTTTGCTAAATCTTTCTTGATCTCATTTAATGATTTTAACACTTAGTCATTTATATATAATTTACCTTGCGAATACCTTTATCACACATCTCTTTTACACTTAAAACTACCATCAAATTTAAAGAGTGGCTATGTAGTTTGATTTCTAATGGGTAAGTCCTAAGTAATGGAGATTGTACCAAGTGGCTTCATCTAGCCTCCTCCCAAGTGATATATAAATGAATAAGTATTTTTATTTTGATGAGTATCTAGATCTCTGAGATTTATACACATGTATTGATCTCAACTTTATGCATCTTGTTTGAAGTGGTTTCTAATTTAACTTTTAATTTGATCACCTAAGTAAGCGAGGACCTCCACATGTATTCATCTTGGTCACTCACTTATATCAACTCAAATGGATAAGGCACATATCTCCTAAGACCTTGGATTAATGAGAATATTCCACCTATGAGCATCTAACTCATTTACTCCCCATATATAATAATGACTAAGGTAAATATTCTTTAAGTAGTTGGATTAAATGGATCATACCACATGTCTCCATCTCATTAATCGACAACAAGGCAATAAAATAGATAAGTCTTGAACATCCCCCAAACATACAAATAAGTAAGATCAATAATTCCACACATCCATGATTGATAAAAATAATGTAATTTGGGCACGTGGACAAGTGACATTCATACATTTGTCTTCATCTAGTTTACGCATTTGTATTGACTCCAATGACTAAGTCTTGAATGTCCTTGACCATCCATATAGGTGAGATCATGTCAAATGGCATCATCTCACTCATCCATGACTAGTAGAGGCAAGAATGACTTCTGAAGACTAGTGATCATCTAGATAAGTGAGAACCATCCATGTGTCATTAACCTATTTACTTGCATCTCGTGTACAAAGATACATATTCCTAAGTTAAGTGATCACCTAAAGAAGAAATAGTTTTCCACATGGTAACATCATGTTAATTCCTAGCCTATAGATATAAAAATGGGCATTCAAAGTTGAGTGACCAAGTAGAGAAGTGAGATCACTCCATGTGTTGGCATCTCATTTTATCATGACTAGTATCCCAAGGTAAAGAATGCAAAGGTGACTAAGTAGCCAAAAAAGGTGAGGGAAAGTCACATGGCATACTTTGGACAAAATTTATGTAGATAGAGGAAATTAAGCCTTAAATGTGCTATAAATGGACATGTGGAGGACTAAGTGACTCAAAAAGGTGACTAGACAAACATATGAATGACATAGTTTTCTATTTCTCCCTTAGAACAAAGTAGATTCAAGACATGAAAATGGGCCTTATAATCACTATAAAGAGATATATGTCATTTTAAAGGTGATTGGACAACCAAAAATAGTAGTGATGAACCACATGGTAAACAAACATAAATAAATGAAAGATTTTAATATTCTTTTAGACTAAGCAATCTATGGGACCAAGCATTGCCACAAAGTTTTATAGTGTTGACATAAGACTATTGGTTCAACCAAATATGATCCTCTAAGGGCCACTTGTTAATTTCACCAAGCTCAACCAAGAAGATAATGTGGTGGCCCAATATTTGGTAGCTCAGTAAGGCTTACCAAAATATTTAGTAAGTGACCCACCTCAAACCTCTTCTTAAAACTCCCTTAGTGGTCTCTAAGCATCTATTTTATCTTGTTTATTTTGGTTCAAAGAATATTTTGACATAATTATGTCTAACCATTTCATGCCATGATAGCCAAGAGTGGGATATTGTGCCTCTTGGAGGCAAGACCCATCTCTCTCTTCTATATATACTACTATATATTATGTTAAAAGGGTTGACTCTATTGTAAACAAACATTGTCAAATTAATGTTAATTTGGTTTTTTTATCTCTATGTGTCTTGTTTTCATAGACATCTTCCATTTTATTTCAATTTCAATGGATTAACACTAATGTTAGGATTGTTAGCTATGCTTTTTTATAAGGTTTATGCATTAATTAGGATGATATTTAGTTGTTCTATTTTAGTTATTTGATGTTTTTCACTTTGTTTTAAATATGTTAGGATCAATGTGTGATTATTTATAACCCTATTCAGAGTTATTCATAAAATTCATCATTGAATTAAGCATTCACTCCTCCTTAGACTCTTTCCCTATGTGATTAGAGATTGAGTCATCACAAAACTTATTATATAGTGGTATAAATATAACTAAGCACATTATCGATCCTCAAATAATTGGTGTTGCCATTTATTAAGAAAGATCCATTTTCTGCCTTACCCTCTCTCTTTTTATGTTTTTTGATATTATCAAGTGATCTTTGTCCCCATTTTTAGAAATTATGGAGTGACGTAAAGGAAGGATACTATGAATATTTTGAATTATCATTATTTTTAATCTTTTTTCCCATCCTTTATGCTTTCTAGCCTAATACGTGCCTAAAACTCACTACAATATCTATCACTAAAAGTATATAAGCTTTGTGAAGTGAAATAAGTAGATCTCAGAATCTAAATCTATTAAAATTGGTTTAGCTCAAATTGTACAAGTTTTGTGTTAGTAATAAAACTATTATTGAGCCTCTAGTGGTAATGTTGCATCTCTTGGAGATATATTCCAAGAAATCTATTTAATGGATCCCAATACATATGGATCATACCCTAGATTGTCTTAGTAGTAATCCTAAAATGAGAGGATGCAAGTTACAAAATTATTTCCCAAATTCACTTAATGATTCTAATCTAATACATGCACCTAGGATATAGATCATGGATCAATTAATAACTAACACTAGAAAGAGGGCACCCCTTCTCACTAACTAGTATAGGTTTAAGCTACTAGCCTACCTGAGAGTAACTTAGAGCCTATTGTGCAAATCACTAGATCTCAAGCTGGTCTTGGGAAATTAATAATATCCCATTTGAAATTCTATAAGAGAACTATAACTGAGAAAGGGAGATGGATACCTTTGGTTACACCTACTATCTCATACTCTTAGTCTACCATCTATGGTTTCACTAATGGCATTGTTGATTGGGTTTGTCATTAACATTCTTATAGATTTCCATGACCTAACTAGGAAATCAAAAAGGCACCTCTCAATAAATACACCATGTGTGGGACATACCATTAAGGAACGTGTGACCTCATACAAAATTTATCTCATCTTATTGAATGTATAACACGAGGATGTCACCTATAGACTATTCCCATTTACTTTGATATATGTATCATATGATTGGTTCTTAAACCTACTTGAAGGTTTCATTATGAGTTGGGATCGATTCAACAATACGTTTCTTGCCTAGTTTGGTTAATTCATTGACCTAAGTGTGTTGTACCAAAAAATCACCTACATCAAAAGAGAGCCCAATGGACCCATAAGGAATTTTAATGCTATGTTTCATAAAATGTACAACCAAATCATTGTGTTATATAGGATAGATGCCTAATTATATCTTGTAAATATATAAGAATGTGTTATAACCTTGGAATTATATGTTCTTATGTAGAGACCCTTTAGTTTTGGATTTTCTCATATCTTATATTGAAGCCATCAAAGTAGACAAGATTTTGATTCCCCAAGGTATGTTGGCACCAGTCATTCCAAATATATAGCCTCATATGACTATCGTGAATCCTCTATTTTTCACTAATTAGAATGTATCCATGTCAGTGATAAACTAGATTCCCTTGAGACATACTACACCTAATCAACCCATAGACTTCCATAGCCGGGTCAATATGAGAAGTAGCATCTTAAATGCATAGTCAAACATTGGTTCCTATTGTAAAAAAATGTCCAAAGCCTACCCAAAGACTCTACCAATATTGAGTTAGATGCTATACAACACATGGTACAGAACCTCAATAATGACTTTTTGGTCCTCCAAAGATAATTTGGAAGCAATGGTGGTGAGATTTCAGATAGGAACTGCACCTATCAGAGATATAATCATCCCCAAAACTATTATAATAACTAACCAGATCCCTCACCTAATAAAATTCCTAAGCTAAACATCTACAATTTGGCCTTGTTAAATTGGCTACATGTTCACAATATAGCCCAACATGGGGAGTTAGACTGCATTGAATTCTACACTGTAATTGACATCTTCCAAATAGAAATGAAAGAATACGAGGAGGTCATGAATCACCATAATGCCAACAATCAGATTGAGGACCCTAACACTTCGAGGATTTCATGAACTACCATGATTTTAGAAACATTAGACTTCCCTATCCAAGAGGATAACAATCTATAAGAGGCCAAATATAAGGTGGATGCATTCCAACATTTTCAATGGATTAACTTTGTTATTAGGAATCAAAGGTAGTTGTAACCACTTACCATAACCACTCCCACTAACAAAGGTGTGACTCTTATTTATCCAAATTCTTGAAATGATCCCCCTAAGGCTAATAATCCCAAGCCCCCTAAAGAGATCTAGCTTACCACTAAAAATATTGGGTATAACATAGTAGAGGAGATAAATAAAATTAAGGTAAACATCACTTTATATGAGATTGAAAATATCACTAAATAAAGATATCTCCTCCTAAAGTCCCTCATAAATAAATTAATTCATCCCAAGCTCAAGCTTGTACACATTATCATGCTCATACACAAGAATAAGGCTGAATTACCCCCTTTCCTCATTATTTTTAAGTTATTTGAGAAGACCTTCATAACTATTTAGTTGACTTATAATAATCTATGAATGTCATGTCTATTGGAATTTTTGAAAAAATAGGGTTGGTCCCTACTAAGTTAGATATGGTGGTAGTCCAATTGGATAAGTTTTAGTTTAAGGTGGTAGGTGAGATCTTCAACATGCATATGCAATTAGAATATAAGCTCAAGGCATATAAATTTATTAACATCTAAGTCGTTGGCATCCCAAAAGCTTATGGGATGTTTTTTAGTAGAGACTGATCCAAAACCCTTAATGGGTACATGGATACTAACTTTTCATAAATGTGGTTACCTTAGAGAGGCATATCCAATCAAATCCATGTTTACATAGAGCCTAAGATGAAACAAATGATCATGAAAGATAATTTAGTTAATGAAAATATAATCTTAGTATCCTCTGACATAGGTATTTATACACTGTCTATAAAATGTGTTAAAAACTAAGTTGACAAAGACACTGAATTGCAAGGTCTATGGTCCTTATACTTTGATGGCACCAATTATAAGGAAGGTTATAGAGTATTAAATATTTTTATTGACCCATTATGTAAATGACACCTAGTTTCTTATAAACTACAATTCCCTTGCACCAACAACCTTGCAGAGCATGAAGCCTTGATCTCAAGGCTACAATTTATGTTGAAACATAGGGTCAAAGAACTAAAAGTGTTAGAGACTCTGAGTTTATAATAAACCAAGTCAAGATAAAAATTCCAATGTAAGTCTTAATGTTTGAGGAAGTATAAGTATAGGGTGTGGGATATGATATAAGTTTTCAATGTTTTCGTTGGCATCCCCTTCCCTAGAGAAGTAAACTAGATTGTTGATTCATTATCAACCTCTGTGGCAAACCTAACACCCCTAGATGACTCAAGATTATATTACATTTTAGTAAATCTCATCCCATTCCTTTAGTCCCTAGTAATGTGAATAATTTCTAGGTCTTTGAGGATGACCACCAAATTTCAGAATTCCTTAATAAATATGGAATATTTGAAACCCAAGTTATTGATGAGGTGGAAAGAGAAAATACTAGGGAAAAGGAATATGATTAGGATGGAATTATGAAATTAAAATAAAATTGAGTTTCAAAATGAATGATTTCCCTTAAGAGGATATTTGATCTTGACAAGTTTACAATAAACCTAAGAAACTAGTTCACCTAGATCAAAGGTCTAAAATTATCAATCTAGGATCATTAGACCAACCCTAAAATGTTCATATTATCCTAGATTACACTCCTATTGAGATAGAATGACTCAAAAAACAAATTTATAGTATTGAGACATCATTGCCTGGGACTATGGAGACCTCAAGGTCTTCAATCAAAATGTGATCACACACACTATCCTACTCAATTAAAAATAGAAACATTTCAAATAGAGGTAGTGATCTATGAACCCAATCCTAGAGTCATATATGCATAAGGAGGTTCATAAGCTCCTCTCGGTTGGGATTATATTCCCAATCTACTTTACATGGGTAGATAGCTTAGTGCTAATCCATAAAAATAATGGAGAAATATGACTTTGTGGATTTTATAAATTTGAACTAAACTTCTAACAAAGATAACCAATCTTTACCTTCCTTAGATGAGGTAATTCGGATAATAAGTAGATCCTAGATTATGTATTTTTTGGATGGATTCTTAGTATATAATCAAGTCTTGGTAATTCTTGAGGATAGAATGAAGACTAAATTCATAACAAAGTGGGACACCTTTGCTTATAAATGAATCCCATTTGGCCTTATCAAAGTAGGATCTACCTTTCAGATGGCCATAGACTTTGATTTTGAGGGTGTGAAAGGTAAATGCATAATTATTTACATGGATGACTTGACTATTTTTTCAAAATGTAGGTTTGATCATACTCACCATCTTCAAAAGATGCATAAGATATGGTATCTCTCTCAACCCAAATAATATCATCTTTAGCATCACATATAGTGATATCCTTGGTCTTGTCATCACCAAGGAAGGTATTTCTATTGACTCTAAATATTCGAATGTAATTTATAAAATTCCCCCTCCTAAAAGTAAAGGAATTTAAATATTTATTTGGAAAATCAACTTTGTACACACATTCGTATCTAGTTATGTAGATATTGTTAAACCTTTGAATGCAATGTTGAAAAAAAAATCAAAGTTGGAGTGGACTCCCATAGCTAGGAAATCCTTCCAAGAAATCAAATAATCCATCATGAAGGCACCATTGTTAGTTAGTCTAGACTACACGAAGGTTTTATACCTTTATTCCTTTGATTTAGAGGACACCATAGCTATTTATTTACTAAAAAAATAGATGAAGATGAGCATCTAATAACCTTCATGAGAACAAACCTGAAGGATGTAAAATGAAATTATTATACATTATACAAGTATATCTACACCCTAGTCAAGGATGTGAATAAATTTAGGCATTACATTCTCAGAAATAAAGTAAATGTTATTGCCTCAAAGCTATCTATAAATATCATGTTGGTACATAATTAATTAGGAGAATACAAAGATTGATGGATGTCCAAGCTACAAGAGTATGACCTTGAGATAAAAGTTGTCAAGTTAGTCTAAGGCCAAGGTCTCACCCAACATATCACTGAAATTATCCAAAAATAATTTTGGTGTAATTGGACCAATTATAAATGGTGCATTAAGATTGGTATGATCCAATCATACATTATCTCTTTTATGAGAATCCTCATCTAGGATTAATCCAAACACATAAAATAGCTATCAAGATGGAAGCAACACACTACATACTGAATAAAGGAGTGGTTTATCAAAATAACTATGAAGGATTATATCTCAAATGTATATTATAAGAAGAATTAAAATAAGTAATGGCTAGTTTATATGAGAATATAGGTAGAGGCCACCCTTCAGGGACTACAACTACTCATAAAATTCTATAAATTTGGCACTATTGCCCAACTATATTCAAAGTTTCCCATACTCTATTGAAATTTATCATTGATGTCATGCATTTATGTGCTATAATTAATGTCAATAAGGATCAATAAAGTGAGATTTGTCTTGGATTTCATGTCTAAGTTATTGATTTCAAAGTAAGTTTGAGTTCAAGTGTTGGTTCACAAGAAGGTGGCTATAGTCATTGGTATGAGGTTGATTATTTGAACTTGCTAGTATGGTTATGAGTGATCCAATGGAATGTCTTGTGAATCATAGTGAGGTATGATGAAATGAATGAAGATAGGTATGTGGAGTTGTTTGGGGTAGTGTAAGTTTCATGTCGTTGGTGAAGCTCTTCAGATCTTCATGATTTCAAAGAGAGATATTGTCTTCATGTCTTATGTGTTTAAGAATGCTAGTTTAGTCTTGGGTAGTGACCTATATGGTCTAATGAGACTTGGTAAAAGGAGAATGATTAGAGATAATATGGATCCTAGTTCATATGTGTGGAGGTGAGTAGTGAGATACATAAGGTTTCTTGAATATCTCAAGTTCGTATGATACCTAGTAGGTCTATGTGATGGAATAGTTCTTGATCATGAATATGGCTTGTAGAGGTATGATGATGGTGATATATATGTGTGTATGAGCTTGAAATTATGAAATTTAGTGTTAGAGATTGTGATAAATGTGTTGAGTCAATTATATGACTCTCAGAGTGAGCCAAAGGGGTAATTTCTTCTTTAGTGATCTTCTCATAGACCTTATCTTAAGACCCTAGGTGGCATGATGAGGCATCATGATCAACTTTAGAGGATTTTGAGATCATGTGACCATGATTTAAGGTTTAAAATATTGTTTCAAGTGTGTTGGTGAAGTTTTACATCTTGAGGTGAATAAGAAAGCATAAAAATTGGATTTGAAGTCTCTTGTGTGTGCAAAATGAAGAGATGAAGACCCGAGAAGGATTTTTTCATGATTTTTGGAATGTGTGACTATTGAATGGGAAGCTAGTATATTTGAGAGAGATTGAAAAGGTTCATAGAAATGATTTATAAGTGTTAGGATTTTGTTTTAGGGGTAGAGTTTTATGAATAAATGTTAATAATGGAAATTGGTCTAAAACCCTTATAGTGACTTGAAATGGAAGATCTTGATAGAAATGGATCATAATGGATTGGATGACCTAGTTTTATGATTGGATCATGTAGAGTACTCTCCTAGGTACCTATACATGGCATTGTTCTATCAGATGAGTGAGTTATAGCTATAAGAAATCTCTTGTTTCTCATAAAGTTTGTATAGCAAGCAAGGTTGACTAAGTCAAAGTTACACAATGGATGTTAGTTAAAGATTGTGAATTATACTCCATGACCATGGTGGTTTATGATAATTTTAAATAATTAAAATATACTAAATCAATCATGGAAGTTGGCCTATCATTAAAAAGACCAATAGTGAAGACAGTGAAAAAAATGAGGCAAAAGTGAGAATTAGATTAGGGATAGGTTGTCATGGATTAGGGATGGATAAAAATGCATGGGGTTATTTTTAAACACCTATAACACAATTTCATATTTGTTATATTTTTTGGATGTTAATTAAAATGTTGAAAATGTTGTTCACAAGATGACTTGTTTAGTGAAGGTGAGACAGTGAAGATGTAAAGTTGAGAGATTGGTCTGCAAGACTAATATTGTCATTAGACCATGTTATATTTCTATATGATAGTTACATAATGATATATTATGATAATTAACATGCATCAATATTCCATAAAATTATCCACATAAGTATGTAAATTCATAATCATCATGATTGATCTTTAAGATAGATTGATAAGTTTTGGGTATAAAAGATGGAGTGAAGAGTTTGAGACTCTATAACAAGATTAAATGTATATAGTGCACATGTTGATTTTTTTGTGATATATATGACCTATCCATGATTTATATAAGGTTTATATTTGGTATAATACGTTGAAATATGGAAGCCAAAATGGCATATCTTGTTTTGTAAGGATTATGAGAGAGAAGGTCAACAAATTGGTCTACAAGACCAATAGTTGACACTAGATATTGTGACATAACTATTGTAAGATGTTATAGATATAACATAGAAAATATTAACATGCATAATAATTCTTATAAGTTTCCTTATAGGAATTGAAAACAATATTCATCAAGACTATGTTTTTAGGATCTTTGGTAGTTTTTTGTGTGTTAGTGAGATTGATGTTCCTATGTCATTATGCCCAATTTGGAAGTGTTTTAAGAATATTATGGTTTTATAAAGATATAATTGTATCATTTTAATTATTTATTATTCATGTGAAGTGTTATCTCAATTTTTGGAGGTCTAAGTATGCATGACTAGTTTCTAAAGTGTTTTGACAGACTTGAGTAAGTTGAGTGAAGAGTTGTTCCTAAACCATTATATCTTGATTAGAGCTATACCAAGCATGTGGTGATGTGAACTACTAATTTTATCAAAACCCAATCTTTAGTAATCTAACCTCAAATATCATTATATTCACTTTAAAATAATCTAAATTAATTTATAATATCCCATATTATATATATATGGGATATTGTAAATTAATTTAGATTATTTTAAAGTGAATATAATGATCTTTGAGGTTAGATTACTAAAGATTGGGTTTTGAGCAAATTAGTAGTTCTAAGTGAGATTTTTGAAGAGGTGTTCCTGAGTCTTTGGAGCTTGAGTCATGGAGTCTAATGAGATTGATGATTACATTGAATTCATTAATTTTATATCCATATGTTTATTTTTCCTATAATGTTTTTATATAGGTTTTTTGAGCTTCATCTTTGAAGATGGTGTTTTGGGGGTAATTAGGCCTAATAGTTCTTTAAAGCCTAATGGTGCTTTCAAGGTGTCAACGAAGGATTTGTGACTTATTGAAAATAGAGGAGGTTAGTTAAGGTTTATGTATAAGTTTTTAAAATGTTTTATTTCTTTGGTGAGGGACATATGGGCCATAGTGGTTCAAGTTATTTCATGGAAAGGATAGACCTAATTGCAATTAGGTCTCTAGTAGGCATAAGAAGAGAAGGTGGTCTAAATGTGTTTGGCCAAAATAAAAGTGATCATAATTTGATTTATTATTGTATTTAACATGTCTTAAGATATGTTTTAGGTCTGACCCTGATGTATTAGTATTTTGGTCGATCAAGAGTGTAAATAATCTAGTGATATGTATTTATACAAGGCCTAATTAGGCTAATTGTGTGTGATTCAGAAGACACCAATGAGAAAATAAAAGGATAGATTATGTTGATAAGGAGGTATTGAATAACATAAAAATAGAGGAGAGAGATAATTATTAATAAATAACCTAGTTTTTTCATGTGGATGTCAAGGTCAGTTAACCTAATAAGCCTAGTAAGAGGCATATCGAGCAAGGAAGCCTAAGAGGCTATTTTAAAAGGGATAGAAGGTTGAAAAGATTTGTGTGAGTTGATTTTATTTTTAGATAATATCCTATATGAATTAGACATGTGTTCCTAATGTATTATATTGAGTGGAATTCAGACAGAGAAGATAGAGCGCTGAAGAAGAGGTCACCATCTATTGGCTGAGTTGGTGCTTTATCAAGGAGTTATAGATGAATTGAAATTTTATAGTTTAAAAAGTTTTCTTTAAGTGGATAATTTGGTGTTGATTCATTTAGGGGGTTGGTGCCTCCTTTCAAGTTGGTGCTTTTTAAAGACTAGTTGAGTTAGTGTTTGACTAGTGAGGGGTCGGTGTTCCTTATTGGTTGGTGCCTCACTAAATATTGATTAATTTATTCTATGACTATATTCCAAGATTTATGTCATTGGATTTTATCTCCCATGAATTTTTTCCACATATCTCATGTGTTCATATGTTGTATGTTTATGTGGATGCTTGTTTATGCATTGGTTAATATATATATTTGAATGAATGTTTCATGAATGATAAGTGGAATTGAATAATTATTTTAAAGGAACTAATTCACTCACCCCCTTCTCAGTGGCTATATTTCTAATAATTTATATCAGAGTAGGTCCTTTGAAAAAATCTTGACATCTTGAAGGTGATTTTAGAAGCACAAGATGTCTAAGCAACTAAGGAAAGAGAATCAGGAGTTGAGATCTATGGTCATAGATATTGAGAAGCATGTATGTACCTTGAAGATTAAGCTAGATAATGGAGCCAAAGAAGATGAGATGAATATTAAATATCTTAATAATTAGTTAGGGGTTGTAAATGTAGATCTAAGATCAAGATAAGTTGAGTGTGATCGGTTGAAGACTAATTTTGACTCCTTGAAGGTTGAGAATGAGCAGCTCATGGATAAGATGAGAAAGATTGAGAAATAACATGAGAATTCAACTCAAACCAAGAAGAATTTAGATCATCCTAATAAAAATAAGAATGTTAACATGAAGGAAAATAAAAAAAATCAACTCCAAACAAGAAACCCAATGCAACAAGGTATTCAATTCATTTCATGGTTATTGCTTCACTTGTTATCAATTTGGGCATAGAGAAAGGGATTTTAGGAGGAGAATAAATTGGTCAAAAATGGATTACAATCCACATAAAGAAAAAGGTGTGAGTAAGGTTGTTTGCTTTAGTTATCAACATATTGGTCACATTGTAAGTTTTTGTAAGATCAGATTAGAGAAACCCTCTAGTCATATCAAGATGACTAAGGCCCAAGCCAAGTCTCTAAGTTGTTGGAGTAGAATGCTTGTCAATTAAAAGACCTTAAATGGAATGATATCTCACTTCGTGTGAATGGATAGTTATTATATCACTACTTCTCGATTGTTCCTTATAATGAAATTTCATAATATTCCCCCAAGCAAAGGTGGTGATGTAAATATTAGTTTATAATTAGTTATTTTACTTTAGTTGTGTGTTTGATTCCATTTTATTTTTATTTATGTTATTTCTTTGTGTTTATTTTACTAGTGTTTATTTACTTTGGGGGATTTGTCTTGTATGCCCCATGTTTTCCCTTACTAATATTGTATCAATTTATCCATGTTCCCATAGTGATACCAACTAAGAGGTAGCCATTTCTATAAAATTAAAGCTAAATCCAAGCATTGGTATCCATACTTCCAGATTTGATCACTTTAAAGCTGATGAGGTACTAAAAATGTAGTCCTAGAAGTGGAAGGTAGAAGGCAATATCCCATTATTAAATAATATGATAAGGAATCCATATTGATACATTGACAAGATTAGGAGTCATTAATTCATAATTGAGAAAGTGATTTAAAAAAATCTCTATTTTAACAAAGGTCATCACAACACCTAAAAAGAACATATCAATCAAGGTAAAATTCTTAATCAAGTAAAGGATCTTTTTGGTGCAAAGAGCTCATTAAACCATTCCTACACCTTGGCTATATTAGTCCCCAACCCTCTTGGATTTAAATAAACAAACATAAAATTAAAATGAAGCCTGAATCTCATGAAAAATACAAGTTTCTTCTTAAGAAAGTGGGATTTGGGAAATCTCCATCATAGGCTTTCCAACTTGGTTGGTAATGAAGCAAGGTCTATAATGGGACCTTATACATCTCTATCAAGGATATAAATTCTTATTTGGATATATAGTAATGCCTAATATTTTATTTCCTTATCAAAATTATATAAATATTTATCTTTTAAGGATATCTAGGTACTTAAGATGTGCCTAAGTTTGCCCAGTGAACTCAAAGTAACAACAAAAAATAATGAACCACTCTTCATATAAAATGATCCTTTGAATAATTCAAATCCTAGTATGTTTTTTACTACAACATAATTGAGCACTTTATTTTTCTCTAAGTTTATCTAAAGGAGCTTCAGTTACTTATCTCACAGTTCAATAATAGAGGCCCATAGTGTGGATTATAAACATTGGGGCAATATTTTCCCAGCAGTAGTCACCATTTTTTGTGACCAACACACCCCATTTTCAAATTTTCAAATATGTTTTTTACTACAACATAATTGAGCACTCTCTTTTTCTCTAAGTTTATCTAAAGGAACTTCAGTTACTTATCTCACAGTTCAATAATAGAGGCCCATAGTGTGGATTATAAACATTGAGGCAATATTTTCCCAGCAATAGTCACCATTTTTTGTGACCAACACACCCCATTTTCAAATGAGGATCCACTTTAAGCTAAAAAATTTGTGTTCATGTCTTATTTTTAATAAATTTAGTCCAAGCCTAGGCCAAGAGTTATTATCTTAAGTCTAAGTCAAAATCAAGGAATTTGTTGAATTATTCTCATTAATCCTTTATTCCCAAATTTGAGTTTCATCAAAATGAAGTCTTGTTTTGATTCTGGGTTAACTAAGCTAACTAAGTGTTTACTAAGTTTCTCTATCAATTTGATTGATATCTTTGTTAAAAAATATGAATGGATTTTATTTCCTTATGCATATATTTGGCTTTTGATTCTACGATGTTCATCTAATTTAGATCTTAGCTTCATGGACTACCCTAAATAATTGAGTATTTATCCAAGGTTGTTTCCTCTTTTCCATCTCTTATTTTATCCATAAGAAACTACTAAAGTTTATTTGATCTCATTCAATTATTTTCATACTTAATCATTTTAACAAAATTTTCCTTGCATGGACCTTTATTGCACATCTATTTTTCACTTAGAATATCCATCAAATTTAAAGAGTGCCCATGTTATTTGATTTCCAATAGCTAAGTCCCAGTAATTTGATTTATAACAACTAAGTCCCAAATAATAGAGATATGCCAAGTGTCTTCATCTAGCCTCCTCATAAGTTATTTTCAAATGACTAAGCCTTTTTATTTTAGCAAGTATATGGGTCCATGAGATTAGACACCTATCTTGATCTCACCTTTGCATGACTTGTTTAAAGTAGGTTCTAAGTCCACTTTTCCTTTGAGCACCTCAGTAAGCAAGGATGGTCCACATGTATTCATCTCAGTCACTCCCTTATATTAGCTCAAATCACTAAGGAAAAAAGCTCTTGAGCACTTGAATTAAAGATATTATGCCACCTATCATCATCTTTCTCATCTACTCCCCATGAAAAAAATGACTAAGGCAAAGACTCTTCAAGAATTTGAATCAATGAGATCATGCCACATGTCTCCAACTCATTCATCCATAACAAGGTATCAAAATGGATAAGTCTTAAACATCCCCTAGTATTTTGAATAAGTAAGATCATTTCACATGGCACAATCTCTCTCATACATGACTAACAAGAACAAATACAATTTGCCAAGTCATCTAGGAAAATTTACATGCAATAAACATCCACATGTCTTCATCTAGTTTACTTTCTTGTATCAACTCTAATGGCTATGTCCTAAACATCCTTGAGTATTCAGATAAGTGAGTTCATTCCAAGTGGTATAATCTTGCTCATCTGTGTCTAGTAGAGGCAAACATGACTTATGAAAACCATCGATCATCTAGATAATTAAAGACCATCCACATGTCACAATATTGCTTACCCATAACTTGTACATAAAGACATAAATTTTGAGGTTATGTGATCACTTGGAAAAGCAATAATCATCCACATGGAAACATTATGTTAACTCATGGCCTATAGATATAAAAAAGGGTAATCAAATCCAAGAAACCAACTAAAGAATTAACGTCAATCCACATGTTAGCATCTCACTTTCTCACAACCAAACACCTAAGTGACAAAATACAAAGGTGACTAAGAAACCATAAAAGGTGAGGGAAATCCATGTGGCATACTCTAGATAAATTAATGTAAATATAGGAAAGTAAGCCTTAAATGTGCTATAAATGGACATGTAGAGGATCAGATGACTCAAAAATGTGGTTGGGTAAACCAAATTAATGACTTACTATCAAGTTTATCCCTCATAAAAAATAGGTTAAAGACATAAAAATGGGCCTTGAAACCACTATAAAGAGACATATGCCATTTTTAAGATGATTGGGATACCATAAATAATAGTAATGTGTCATGTGGCAAACATTAATAAAATGAATGAAATATTTAAATAACATCTTATACTAAGCAGTCAATGGGACCAAGCACTACCACAAAGCTATGTCATGTCAACATAAGAATGTTGGATCAATCAAAGATGATCCACTAAGGGCCAATTTTTAACTTTGCCAAGCTCAACTAAAAACATAACCTAGTGGCCCAATCATTGGCATCTCAATAAGGCCTACCAAAATAATTAGGAACTGGCCCACCATAGACCTCTTCTTGATGCTCCATTAGTGGTCCCTGGGAATCTATTTTGTCTTATTTGTTTTAGGATGAAGAATCTTTTGACATAATTTTGTCCAACCATTTTAGGCCATGGTGGTCAAGAGTGGTATTTCATTCCTCGTAGAGGCAGGACCCATATCTATCTTCTATATATATTGATATGTAGTATGTTTTAAGGGTTGACTCTATTGTAAACAAACACTATCAAATTAATGGTAATTTAATTTTTCTTTCTACATGTGTTTCATTTTCATTGACATCTTCCACTTTCTTTCATTTTTTATGAATTGGCACTGATGCTAGGATTGTTAATTGTGTTTTTCTATAAGATTTATGTGTTAATTAGGATGATATTTAATTATTATAGTTAAATTCTTTGATGTTTTTTGCTTTGTTTTAAATATGTTAAGATCTATGTGTGATTAACTACAAGATTGTTCACATTTATTCATAAAAGACATCATTGAATTAAGAATTCACCCCTCCTCGTTAGACTCTTTGCCTATATGACTAGATCCCAAGCCATCATGAAACTTATCATATATTGGTACAACTATATTTGAGCTTGTTATCGATCCTTGAAGTATTGGTATTGCCATTTATTCATAAATCTTTGTTAGAGTAGGTTATTTAACTTAGTGTTGACAAAATTTGACCCTGCAGGTCAAATTGGGCCCCTATAGGTAAAAACATGAACCTTATATGTTTTAATGGGTATTGTATTATTTCATAAGGTGTATTATAGGTCATTTGATGTCATTCTATGTCATATTAGCCTTAGTCATTAGTCATTTTAATATTTATGTCTTTTTGAGTCATTTTAGGGGTTAAAATAGAGCATCAAATGACTTATACAACCTCCTTGGTAAAATTTAAAGTGTAAAGGGGTGATTTAACATTCCATGTGTCCAATAATGCCTTAATAAAGTATTTATAACTAAAAAATGGTAGGTTCTTCAAAAGAAAGAGTAGTTTTCTTGGAAAAAGGAGGAGTTTGGCACTTGTACGGCCCATAAGAGAGAGTGACACATGGGAAAAGGTTTTGAGATGATTATTCAGCTTCTTCATACTAATTTACATGCTTTGCATGCTTTGTAAGTTCCAAATTTGAGTTAAAACCATTCTTCTCCTTCTTCACCCTTCTAGACACACAGAAGTGGTCAGTAGGTTCACGCTTGGTGAAAACAATAAAAGAGGTTTCAAACCAAACACATTTGATGGGTGATATTAAAATTATATATATCCATTTACATTACAAGTTTTCAATTATTGGTCAACCATGCTTTATGAATCATCTCTAACAAGATGACTATGTTTTTTATTCACTGTTTCATGCACCCTATAAGTTTTGCTTTGGGTTGGATGATTTCATACAATAAAAATATTTTAATTGACTCCATAGGACATTTAAATATTCACATCATTCTCTCCATGCTTGGTTTAGTGTTTTAAGGTGTTTTGATGAGCAAATCATCTTAGGCTTGTAGATTGGTCTCTTTAAAGATAACATACATGTTTTCTCCATTTTCAATATTGTCATGATTTGGTAGTGTTTATAGGGGATGATATGGGTTAATTATAACTTTTTCAATGATCTCTTTATCTCCTCCCATTTCAATCTCATTCTCAAAAGTAACATTCCATGAGTTTACAGTCATATGCAACATATACAGTTAGGTAGCCATGAAGGTACATCTATAGGCATATTTATATGAGGATATCATGTTTAAAATGGGGTTTGAAATATTTAATTAAGATTTTAAACATCCTAATATTTCATTCCAACATAATGAGAATATATCAATTGACTATGAAATCATATCCCTTAAACACATGGACCATTTCAGATATACTACCTGCATACCATTCAAGGTGTACACACAAGTATCTCATGTTGATGTCATGCTATAATGAGAGCCTTAGTGGAGGTTTAAAACTATTTTATGTATTAATAGTTCATTTTTAGGTTTTTAGATAGATATAGAACTCATAAAAGGTCAAAAATAGTGCACATTGTGATATCTCACTCTCACTGTCTATGCCATATTTTCATATGCCTTCATAGAGGTTTGTAGATGGAAATGCAAAAATTTAAAATAGATTATGAGCTTCACCAAGGTTTGGAAACATGAATAATATCCATAACATAATTTATGGAGGTCTGATATCAATTATGAAACTAGTTCATTATAAGAGATACCTCAAGCCATATCCTTATAAACCCATCTGCAAATAACCACCTACAGGTGGTGTTAATAGAGAATTGGAGATACTTGATGGAGAATTTGGATAGGATAGAACTTTATTGAAGTTATAAGTTTGAAATAAATATAATTATAGAGATTTTTGAAGGTACCATATTGGAAATAGACCTAGAGTTTGTGTCTTTAAGGCAATGACTGTATTCAAGGATCAAATCCCCAAAAGTGCAAAATAGAGCACCTAGCCCATTTGGAGAGGTCTTATAACAATGCCATTTTGATTTTTGATCACTAATATTTCACCTATTATATATCCTCTACATATTATAAATAATTTTCAAAGTTTTGAAGGTTGATGATTAGTATAAATTTGTTTTTGAAGGACCCAAAATCACACTTTTATGCATTGAATTCCTTCACTATTATCTACAGGATTTGGATAACTAAGTGACCTTACATTCCTATGTGATAGTGTATAAGAATGAATTCATGATAATTTGTCTCAAAATTTGGGAAAGATCCTAATTATTTTCAAATGGTAATCCTTTAAAGTCAAAAATGCAAGTTTTGACCCCATAATACTACTTATATGTCTCTGTTCATCACAAAATGTGTACCTACAGGCTGGTTGTAGGGTTACCATGAAGAATGGGCTATATAGCCTTAATAAAAAAACCTCACTTAAAACATAAAATGAATAGGTATGGATATATCATGGTGTGAATATATTAAATTGGGACATCAAACATGAAAACAAGGCCTAAATCATATGTTTTCACCTACATGTCTCCTTACACAATCAACTGCAATTGACTGTGACATATCAGTAGGATAAGTGACGATGCTTCTTGAGGATGACATGAATTGAATGATATATATGAATTAAGTTTGATGTCATAAAGATTTAATAATGTTTTAGGCATGTTTTCTAAAGTCTAAACTATATAAGACTATCTACATGTGGGCCCCTATTTTGAAACAAAACACAATCAAGAAGTTGACCTCAGTCTAGGTTAAGCATGCTAAGACATGAACAAATCAAGGTTTAGAAAAGTTTTGATGGTTTAAATTATTTAAATATACCCCAAGATAGGTAATAATGTCTCATAAATATCTTGTGGTGGATATAAAATAGAGAAGAGGCTCCAATAAAGCATCACATAGTCCACATGGTAGATGCCTACACAGTCTCTTTCCTCATAGTTTATCTCAGTTTCTAGTGATTTTGGAGGGTATAATCATATGAAAAAGGGTTGAAACTTAACACATGATATCCTTATCACTTTTAGATATCATTCCAATATTTTTTTATCTGATAAATAGGGATACCCTTTCTTTTGTCTCAAATAAAGGGGACTCCCCTTAGCACAAATAGATAGGTTTTGAAGAAGGGAAGTGATCAAGTGAGTTAGGGGATGGTTTAACCTTGACATTATGTGTGTAAGGTTTAATTAAATTTACATCAACATGATAAACCTAGCACATAAGGATGAAACTCAATAGGATGGTTTGGGCCCTTGAAGTTGTAGTCAGGCTCATTAGGCATGGTTAGGCCTAGAGTCCAGATGAAAGGTCAATTTCAATTCTAGCCTTATTTAATATTTTTAATGTATTATAAAATGCTTATGGAATCATAATAGACTTTTCAAATCTCTTTTTATGCAAATAAACTAAAAAGAGGGCCACTTTTGGCTTACAGGTAGTTCAAGCCTGTAGGAAATGGAGAAAAGAGCTCAATATTGAGTGCTCACATCTCCACTAAATATTTTCATGAAGATAAAAGAAGTTTGGAGGTTTTGATAAGGGTCATAAAATTTTTATTTTTGGAATTGGTTGGCATTTCCAACATCCTAGCTTCATGAATAGAGATTAAGGGTAAAAATCATCTAAAACCCTTACAAACCCTGGATAATGAGCTGACTAAGAAAACAAGGTTGGAGGGATATCTATATAAGATGTAAAGGGAATGAAAATGATTTAAACCTATAGGATACTCTGAAATTATACTTCCCATCCACTTGATGTGTTTCATACCTATATGGATAGGGTACAAAATTGATTTTCTTATTTGTTTTATGCATTGTGTAGCTTCTATGAGATTTCAAGATATGAAACCAAGTTTGGGAGGAAACTAGAGACTTAATTTAACTCCCTATTTCCATTTAATGTTTAATAAAAACTCCTAAGTGTGCCTACTAGAGCCCTCATCTTAGCCAGTCAAAATTGGCATAGTGAGCAAGATAGTGAGAAGTGTGAGAATTTCATGTGAAAGTGATTTTAAGATGTGTCTAACGTCCCTAAGGTGATGGATGTTCTTGACACATGTAATTCACTTCTTTTTATGGATTTTTATGATAAACTAAATCCATTTTTGGGGCCAAGTGTATAAGGTGTGTGAAAGAAGAATTTTCTTTGACTACAGGCAGTGATGGCTCACTTCTATAATGTCCCTAGTTATTTTTGGAATGTTCAAATATGGGTGAATGATGAAGGTAGTTTATTTATACAAAATGATAAATGTTGACATGGTGGATTTCACCCTCTAAAGTGAGGCTCATCTATCTTCATCCATGTGACACAATAGAGACATACATCTTGATGTGGGTGGAAAATGTGAGGGATGAATCTCTAGATTAAGGGCTAGCTCCCCTTGATGCACCTTGAGGCTTTGGATCTCCCAATACTAATAATGGGGGGATGAAAAGGGAGATAAAATATTGAAAATGGGACCTAATATAAGAGGTGATGCACCAAAACAATTTGTCTACTTAGCTTTGGCATACACTTTAAACCATGGATAGCAAGTATACACTTCATTCAAGTGAGAAAAACTTCCTTGCATCAGTATTTTAGTAGGGGGTACTATGAATATATAGGGAGGAATAAACTAACACAAGAGGTGTTTTGAGACACACTGCTACATAGACTATTCACTTGCCTATACTTCTTCAGACACTTCTTGTGACGTGCAAGAGAAGAAAATCACTATGCACTAGATATTCTAGAATAAACTTCTGAAAGCATGAAAATAAAATGACTTAACACAAGATAAAACCATAGATATATACAAAATTTCAAGCTCAAATGGAGTTAAAATGCTCTTTTTAATTCAAGGTAAATTCTTGCAAGGTTTCACCATACAAGTTGAGAGATATTTTCTCAAATGAGAAGTTACAAATATATAGAACTAGAAACAAGGTAGCTAAAAAATAAAGGAATGGAAACCCATGCTGAGTTAAACACTTCTACAGAGACCAAAAGATCATGTTGTTTCCATATTCTTCAAAATTTGTATGGGAGAGCAATGTTGTAGATATCCAAGTCACCACCCTTGTTATCCTAGGCTTGCAAAATCATGAGATACTTCTTATATCAACTGACAAATCTATTCCCAAGTTATTGTGGCTGGACCATGCTCTCTTCAATGATGGGTGCAACTAGTTGTGCATTAATAGTAAAGCATGAAAACATCGGTTGCTCTCCTCTATAGTTTGAAAACCAATCTATTATATTGGTTTTTGGTAGATATATTTCACTAAATGTATTAATTATCCTTGTTGAGTTGTCTATGCCACTTATCTTGGTTTGAGTGGTCATTAATTCTATCTTTTGACCTTGTCAGCTATTGGAACTATTCTATGTTTTGTCTTTTTCCATTCTTAACTTTTCCCATGTTTTATCTCTTCCTTGCCTTCTCCTTCTTGGCTTGTCTTTGGCTTATCGGTCCTTCCTTGTTTCAAGTTTTTTGTCATGTTTTCCTTTGAATAAAATGTCTAAAGGAATTCCTTCAAACATTTTGTATAAAGAAATTCTTTCTTTTGATTGCTTCTTTTCTTAAAGGGCACATGCCCCTCAATCCTTTTATCTTCTTTATTCACTTTCTCAAGGTGCCCTCTGTAAGGGCACTTTATGCCTCAAAATGCCCATGTAAAACTTTTGATTTGGTCCTACCACCGACCAAGGTGCCCTCCATAAGGGCACATACCCTTTGATAATTCTGCAATTACCCATTGAAAAAGTGAATAAGTCCTCTTTCTTTTCCCAAGTGCCCTCTGAAAAGACACTTACCCTTCAGAGTTTTTGCAAATGTCCTTTAAGCCATCAAATTCCCTTTGAAGGAAATTTATTGCCTTTTACACACTGCTTAGACCATTTCAAGTTCTTCAATCACTTCTACTTATAAAAGTAGACAAGTAATACACCTACAAAAACCCTATTTGCACTAGATAAACCATTTTAGACTTCCTACCAGCTTCTACTTTAGGTTTTACATCAACTTCAGCTGATAAGGCAAATAAGTAAAGACATTTACAAAGTTCAAATTACACCACCAAGACCAAATCGAATTTATCAAGTGACTTGAATTATGAAAATTTCATAAGTAAAGTCATTTGGGAAACTTGAAATGCACTACTATAGGTGAAGTAATTGCTCTTGACAAACTTGAAATACACTTGGCAAAGTAGAATGAGGGAAACACCTAGATTTTTCATGAGAAAGGTTCGGTAAAGAATATTTTGCACATGGTAATAGAGGGATAATCTAGCCAAAATATGGATTGGATGACTCTTGTAAATAAAAATGATGGGGTGCCCAATTTTGGCTTATAGGACCAAAAATTGGTCAACAAGAACTCCTATGCCAAATTTCAAAAGTTTCATGACTTGGAGTGACAGTTGTGCTTCATGACCTTGCATGATCAGTTTCACATTCCCTTTTCATGCACATGTAATTCATTTGATTAGCTTAACAAGTGTCCTTATGACCTTTGGACTTCTCTCTTCTCTTCTCTCTCTCAGGTTCTATAAGAACTAGCCATTTTGGCTTTTGTAAAATATGTTTCACCTAATTATGGTGAATCCTTGCTCATTTGTATACCATAGATCAATAAAGGCTACTACTTTTACCTCTTCTATGACTATTCATAGTATGTTCACTTGAATGATTAAACTTTATTAATGATGACTATTATTTTTTTCGCATTTTTGTTTCATTCTTTCACCTATTTACAATTAGAAAGCTTCTTCTTGTAGGTCATGTGAAGTGTTATATTGATTTGTCGAGGTTGAGTGAGTTAGTCTTTTCAAATAGTGCCATTCTAGGACTCTTGTCCAGTCCTCCTAGATTAAACATTCATCACAACCTCATATTGAAATATTGATGTGAGAAGATTAATATTAGAGAAGTGTATGCTTAGTTAGTCTATTATTTTTATGTGTGACATGTAGTTGGTTGGTAGTCATCAATCAATTTGGTGTATCACCTCTTTTAAGATAATTTACTTTCAATTTTTTCTCTATTTTCCCTTACAAGCATAGGTGAAGTAGTGATCTACAAGTGGTACATCAATGGAGCTAGCCCTATCTAGATATTCACCTCATTCTGAAGCTACCCACAACTTAGAGGTGTTTCAATTGTGCCACTTGGATGAGGAGAGCTAAGACATCTCCTTAAAGGATGCAAATCCAAGTGACAACACTTAGCTCATGTTCACCTAGATACTTTATTATTTCTATCCACTTGTGTGTGGAAATTTTATTTATCTTATTTTAAATATTATGATATATTAAATATTTATCTCTTGAATATTATGGGGATAATTTATATTTATTTTTATCTTTTAGGGATAGTTATCTCTTAGTCCTATGTTTGATCTATGCTTAATTTCTTAATTAGGATTGATCTCTTAGTTAAGATTAACCACTTATCTTGATCTTTTAGTTAGGATTGATCTTCCTTTCCTATATATACAAGGTTCATTCATTATATTTTCATGAAAGCTTTAGAGATATAGAGCATTAATCATTGCATATTCTATTTATGTATAATATATTGAGATATTATTTGAGCAATACATCAATGGCTTTTACTGTGGTAATAGTTTCTAGATTTGACTTTGGATGAGAGTTCTATAAACTCTTTCATATTATTAGATCAGTCTCTAATAGTTATTACTTAGCACCTTAGCTTTTACTTTCTCAGTATTTGGTATTCTCTTTCCTAACTATGGATACTCTTCTTTTGCATCCTCTTTGGATGGTCCTAAGAATCAGAAAGGTATGCAAAAAATTATATTTTTTTTGGGAAATTTCTTATTTTATGTTTTTTTATTGTAGGTAAGTTTAAGAGACTTTATGAGTAAATTAAAACTTTCAATGCATCCATGTTATCTGAGAAATACATAATCATCTCCAATTTCATCCCAGTTAGATATCAGAGATTAGATCTACAATTTTTTTTCAAATCTATTTTTTATTAAAAATGATTGTGATTTTTTAGATTGTTTTTGGGGTTTTTTCACCTTGTTTTCTAATTTCTAGAACATTTTAAAATTTTGAATTTCATTAGTAATTGCAAAATTTATATTAGTTTAACTGAGTAGTACTATTCTTAAGAAATGATTTTTCTTTATTTAATTGTGAGAAAATTATAAATGATCACTTAAAGTAATTTTTGAGTTTTGAGTGCCTTATTTTCATCTTATCTAGATATTTTTAAATTTTGAATTTTATAAATAATTATAAAAAATTTCATAGTTTCTACTAAGCAGTACTATTCACACAAAAAAATCCTTGTGGGAAGATTTTTTTTAAATAGATTTTTTTTATTGTTTTTTTATAAAATGATATCTCTAAATGATTTTTTGATTATTTTTTATTAAAAAATATATTTTTTACCTGGGATACATAAGGATATATTGTATTTGTTTATTTCTTGGCCACATACCTTTTTTATCTCATTAGTTGAAGACCAGAGGGTGAGGCTTAATTTGGCAGGTGGCCAAACCCCTTCACAAAAAAACAAAATTTATCATTTATTGATTTTTTTATATTAATTGCATTTCATCATGGATACATTTTTAGCTAATTCTAACGTCTTTTTTCATGTTACTTCACATATTACTGTTGTGAATTTTTTCACCCACTCCTATGCAGACATATTCATCCACCATTCCTATTGATATGAGATGGATTTCACATTACCTATGGTGGCATCATCATTATTTGTGAGGATTTTACTAGTATGGTTCCTCCATTGTTCATATTCCCTCATAAAAACACTTTATTTCACTCATGCTCATTTATCTGTACACTTACAGACACTTTTTTGGTAAAGCTTGACATCTTGCATTATTTGAGTATGTTTTTTGTGTCACTTGTGTTTTTGGCCCATATTGCTCCCTTATTTTTGGAGCAAATCTTAGGATTTGTGTTGGCTTCTTTGATAGGTCGACAGTCTCCTTGTTTTAAGCTATTATGGTGTATACAATGTCTTCATTATTTTTCTTTGGTGTTTTTGTGTATAGGATATATTATACTTGCATAAGATTATAAAGTGTCATGAGGGGTTTGATTTTATAGCTTAGTTTAACTTTATGTGTATGTACCTTAGTTTTTGCACCCTTTATTATTTTAGTTGTCAGCCTCTCCCATCACCACCAAGACAATTTTCTTGAGAGATCTTATCTACATTTTCTAGATTTCTCCTTTGTACATGGGTATCTTATTGAAGCACTTTATTTGTCAAAACCCTTATGAGGATTTTTATGTCTCAATGACATTTTTTGTGTATTAACACCAGTGTGTCATCTCTACCAGTATTTACCCTCACTTCTCACCATTTTTAGTCCACTTATTTAGAGACTTTCATTGCCATCTTCTCTCAGTTTAGCACTAAAAGAGGGTATTTATTACAACAATTAATGCTTAAGTGGTGTTATGTATGTACCCTTAATACAATAAATTATATTAGTTAAATAATAGTATATTTTATTATTTATCATGAGTTTATCCTCATGTAAATAAATAATAAAATATATTAAATGACCTTTGGAGAGGTTATCCCCATTAATGTGGTGGTTGGAAAAGGTTGCATTATATGGTCAAATTACCTTGCCTATATAATAGAGAGTTTATATTATAAGTTGAAATGAAAAAAAGAAGAGTTGAGATAAATGAGAAAATGTGGAGAACACATATTCAAGTTATGTGAAGATTGATTGAGAAGAAGGGAGAGGAAGAAAGACTATATTGGGTTCTTGTTAGTTTCTCATAATATGAATAATCTTTGTGAGTTTTTTTCCTCTTGGAGGTTTTTTCACATATATCTTATTTTGGTTTCATGTATACCTTTACTCTTGATCTCATATCTAGATCCATTACTTGAATGCATTATTTTGATTAATTTATCATGGTGTTAGAGCTTATGATGTGTTGATCAAGTGATAAGGTTGTAAATCAGGATGATTAAATTGTATTCAAGCATTTTTTCTCAAAAATATACCTATTTATCGTATGACATGTTTATGAGAGTGTTGTTAGGTGTCTCACTTCATCAAGTTTTTAATTTGTATACTTCGAGTATTCTTTGATATATCTGACTAAATAGAACTATTTTTAGGTCATTTTCAACCATGTGGAGGACTTATACAGCCTATGGCATGATCTTTTACCCAAGGATCTGATAAAAAAATGATTTCAATATTATTTACTATTATTTGGCATCTAAATTAGTCAAAAATTAGTCTCTTATCCTTTCTAAGCTTCCTTAAAGCCTTTAAAATAGTTTTTGAAGATTTTCAATTTTTATCTCTCCTCCCAACTTTTTTTTTTTAGTATGTAAAGGATAAACATTAGTATATTTTTAGTCTTTGGATAGAAAATCTTAATTTTGAAAACTTCATTAGCTTAGTTTGGTAATTTTCATGCATTTTTTACCTTTACTTCACCTGATTTGGACCCTTGTAGGTGATTTCAAAATTTCTTTCTTTCCAAGCATCTTTGTATGACCTGTGAGGTATAATATTAGACAAAGGAAAGTTGACTAGCATTTTTTGAAAAACACTTTTAGATCCAATGTCATTAAATCAAATCTCAATCCCAATATGTTTTTTTATGAAAATTAATTTATTTATTTTAAAATAATTAGTTAAAAAGTATGGTATTAGTCATGCAAAATCTCACGTGTGAAGTTTATGACACTTTCGACACCCTTAACTTGTCATATTTTTTGTCCAAGATGGTCATGTGATCAGTCGATCTTTAAGTTTTTACACATTTCAGATGCATTGGGATAGTCCTTTGTTTGATTTTAATCCTCCTTATATGACTTTTAATGTATAAGTTGTCTTATGATACTTGCAATTTTTTCCCTTGTTTTGGTTCTTTGTGTTTTTTGAATTATTTTGCAATAAACTAAGTGGCTAGTGTTGTTTACTCACTATAATAGTTGTTTTTATTACAAAATCAAGTATAAAAATATGTTAAAAAATTTGTTTTATAAAAAAAATGTTGTCAATTTAGTATAAAATGCACACTTGTGTGTCAGCGTTTAAAAAAAAATCTTCGGGACTCAAATTATAATATGCATTATTTATAATAAGATATCTAATATTTGACTAACTTAGTATTAGATTATTACTGAATTTATTTTATGTGCATCACATAACATGCTTGTTAAATTTAACATACTTGATTGTAAACCTACATCTACTCTTATTAAAGTTGGTGTTAAGTTTGATCCAAAATTTGTGTGCGATAAAGCTAACCCCTTTTTATAGACATTTTTTTGGTAGATTGATTTATCTAACCATTACTAGGATAGATATTTTATATTATGTGAGTGTTGCTTCCATATTCATGCAAGATCCATACTTGGATAATTAAAAATTAGTAAAATAGATATTGCAGTATATAAAAGGAACTATAAATTTTGGTTTATATTATTCTTCATTTAATTGTGCTAATTTATTTTTTATTGTGATGTTATTCATATTATGATGAGTCTACTTCTATATATGTGTTTATGTTTATTTTAGGTGTTATCACTTAGAGCACTTCATGTGAAAGTTGCTAAATAAGCCTTGTGGCTATGAAGGATGATAGAAGAACATCATGTGAAAGTTCTTCATTGTACTACCTTTTTTGGTGATAGTTAAATTTATATAGCTTTGGATAAAAATAAAATACAACACCAATGAACTAAATCTTATTGAAGTTTATTCAATGTTGGGCCTATCAAAGTTACCATTGAGAGGGAGTGTGCATGATAATGTCACTTCTTAATAGTTGTGTGGGCCATGTGTATCATTCTATCTCTCTATAATTCTCATTATAAACCATTATAACATATCAATTTATTTGATTTTAAAAAACTTCATATGTAAATATACATTGTACCCAATACATAGTAGCATGGTACATTAAATTGCATTGGTTAAATAATAATAATATATTTTATCATTTATCATGGGTTTATCCTCATGTAAATAAATAATAAAATATATTAAATGACCTTTGGATAAGTTGGACTCATTAAGATGGTGGTTCTAAAAGGTCACATTATAATGGTCAAATTACATTTCCTATATAATAAAGAGTTTATATTGTAAGTTGTAATTGAAAAAAAAAGTTGAGACAAATGAGGAAATATGGAGAACATATTTCTAAGTTATGTGAAGATTGATTGCGAAGGAAGAGGAAGAAATATTGTATTGGATACTTTCTAGTTTCTCATAATATGAATAATATTTGTGGGTTTTTTGCCTCTTGGAGGTTTTTCCATGTACACCTTGTGTTGGTTTCATGTATACCTTTGCTCTTGATCTCAAATCTAGATCCACTGCTCATATGCATTATTTTTCCAAGTTATATTGTAAGTTGTAATTGAAAAAAAAAAATTGAGACAAATGAGGAAATGTGGAGAACATATTTCCAAGTTATGTGAAGATTGATTGAGAAGAAGGAAGGGGAAGAAAGACTATATTGGGTACATGCTAGTTTCTCATAATATGAATAATCTTTATGGGTTTTTTACCTCTTGGAGGTTTTTCCATATACATCTTGTGTTGGTTTCATGTATACCTTTTCTCTTGATCTCGTATCTATATCCATTGCTCATATGCATTATTTTTATTAATTTATTAGTGTTTAGGCAATGCTTCCTCAGGTTTATCATTCTACCTATTATTCTAGAGTGTAGTGTTTATGTTCAGTAATCTTTATATTCAACACCATTCTTATTTTGACTTGGAAATTACAATGAATTGACATCAATGTATTCTGACAAGATGGATTGACATCTATAGGGACCCTTGTCTTCATAATATATCTTTTTTTGTGCATGGGTACCTCATCAGACCTTGTTGTCAGAATCCATTTCCTTCCATCTTTTCTCTCTTTTTGGGGTGGAGTTTTATTTTCCTATGTATTTTATTTTTTTATCTATTTTATGAGATTTAAATTCATAGATATATTGTACATGAGTACCTGATCAGTCTTTGATGCCCAAACTCATATTGTAGATACACAACTCTATTTTTGGCCCCTAGCTTCACTTGAAGGGGGGTGTTAGATTAAGTTATTTATCTTAGCTCATGTTCACCTAGGTACTTTATTATTCCCACCCACTTATGTGTGGATATTTAATTTATCTTATTTTGAATATTATGGGATATTATATATTTATCTCTTAGATATTATGGGGATAATTTCTAATTGTTTCTATCATTTAGGGATAGTTATCTCTTATTCCTAGGTTTGATCTATAGCTTGATCTCTTAGTTATGATTGATATCTAGCTTAATCTCTTAGTTAGGATTGATCACTTAGCTTGATATCTTATTTAGGATTGATCTTCCTTACCTACTAATACAAGGCTCATTCTTTGTATTTGCATGGAAGCTTTAGAGATATAGAGTATTCATCATTGTATGTTCTATTCATAATGTTTTGTAGATTTGACTTGGGGTGAGAGTTTTCTTAAATATTTAAATCTCCCTTTTCTACCTTACCCTCTCCTTATTTTTATGTCTTTTGTACTTTCAAATGAAATTTCCCCCATTTTTAGAAACTATGAAGTTGATTAAAGGAAGGATATTGGGAATATTTTAACTTATCATTAGTTTTAAACTTGTTACCCATACTTTACACTTTTCAATATGTTGCATGCATAAAACTCACAACAATAGCTAGCACTAGAAGTATATATTCTTTATGAAGTGAAGCAAGTAGATATCAAGATATCAATCTATTGAAATTAGTTTAAATAGAAGTGTACAAGTTTTTTATCATAGATAAATCTAGTATTGAGCCTTTGGTGGTAACATTGCATCTCTTAGAGATTTATTCCAAGTAGGATATTCAATGAAGCCTAATACCTACAAGTCATGTTCTAGATTCTCTCAATATAAATACTAAAATAAGGGGACACAAGCACCCCATTTGTTCTTTGAGCTTGCTCAGTGCATCTAACCTAATAGATGCACTTGGGATAGAGATATTAGACTAACCAATAGATCCTTATTACATACCATTACCAATTGAGAATAACAAACACTTTGGCTATGCAATATAATACATGCCTTGAATATCTTATGTATCATCTTCACAATCTCACTTTTTATAGATATGGGTACTTTTAAGATCCAATATTGAGGGATTGGATCCCTTATACCAATTTAATGGCATGATCATGTTCTATATTTTATGGTGTTCTTTTGTTATATCTTTTTAAAATATTAAGTACCCATTTATAATTTGTTGTGGATCTAATGGAGTAGGAACATTTGATGGTTATTCTTCTAAGGAAATACTTTGCACCACAAACCCATCAGATTCCTTTTTAATAATATTATGCATCTCATGGGACTGACTAACTAGTGGTAATTATCACACAAACCCATGTAATTCAAATAATTCTTCCCTCTAAATGAAAATGCATGAATATCTATTGGAAATCCATCTCAATTATTCCCAAGGTAGTGAGCCATGGAAATCCCAACATAATATATGTTTTACCGATGGGAATTATGACCATAGGTAAATATAGTAGGTAGTATCCCATGGTGAGTTTAATACTATGTAAATTCACTGTACAACTGATTGTGCCACCATCTATAATCATTAGCAAAAATTAAGGAGTTAGATAAATAAAAAACTCTAAGCTTGTATCCAACTTACTATAGTCATATAAAATGTCAAAATTGGTAGCTTGAGTGTGGCTTGTGACACCCAACACATGGGTATTTTTTGCATGCTCTCATGATCCTTTTATACACCTTTATTCTTATTCATAGTCATCCTGAGATTTTCAAATGATGATTCCACCTCAACCAGGCATTATTCCCCAAGCCAATCCTATCCCTCCAGGTCCTATACTGATGAGCACCAACTACTTGCAACACACAGGCTAAATTGAAATTTTTAGCAAACTTTTAAATTATGAGCAGAAAGCCTCAAATGGCAGGCACAAACATATACCTTTGACAAATTATTTCTCCTTTACTCAGAATATCATCTGGATTCTTCTCCTTTTTGGATAGTTTATTCAAGATACATAAGGCTAACATCCCATAATTTCTTGAACAAGACAAAATTTTGTGTTTAGAGATGCAATTCACTGTTCTGGCCTATCTGGCAAGATTCTGTATGTTTAACTCAAATTAAAAGTATAAAATGGAACCGGTGACTCACCTGAGCACAAAATCTTTTCCTTACATTAGAACGCCCAGCATACATATATAGTTTGATATGACAAAACAAATAAAAAGAAAAGAATCGTTGCTTAACTTCACGTTTCAACATAACACATATACGTTGCAAGACCAGAATTAAATTTTCCATGAACTTCTAGCTCAAATTGTGGCACGTTTCAATAGTAGTATGCGTCCTAGTAGATAGGCGACCCAACAGTAGTATGCATCCCAGCAAATAGCACACCCGAGCAAGAAATTTTAGTCTTTGTCTGTGCACAGCAGCTCTTTTGCCATGCCTCCTTTTCTCATTTGTTGATACTCAGACAAAACTTTAGAGCACCTAACACCACTATTGGGAGGCAGACATAAATATAGGAAAAACAAATCAATGCAGGAAACAAAATTACACTATATTATATTCATATAGTAAGAAGACATACATTTGGTGTTGTCTGCGAATTGCAGATCCCCCTTCACTGCGTCCTGCCTTTAATTTTTCAACATATACAATATATATCTCCCCTGCGCCTTCTTTTTCAAACCATATCCCCTATTTTTCCCAAATGCATACAAAAACAAAGCTATTGTTCCTAACATAGTTAATGTGTTTAAACCTGGGCTGGGCGCAATAATTTACCCAAAATGCACAAAAATAGACTTTTAAGATAAGGAGATTCCAAACAACTGACTACTCACCCTACAAGCTATTTTTTTTACAAGATTTAAAAAAAATATTAAGAAAAATAAATTTTCAAAATGCAAAACAAAATAGAGGGAAAATAAAACAACTAGCTCTTCAAGTGATGCTCTTGCATCATTCTTCCAACCAGCAGAAGAAGTGTTCTTCACTTGTTTTTCTGCATCACTTTGTCTATACCTGTGCCTAGCTTAAGGATATCATCTGCAGTCAACCATGTTGCATCTTCAGCTGGTAGATTATTCCACTTAGTTAGATACTAGAAGTATTCTTTGTTTCTTGTCTTTTTAACTACTTTCTTCTCTAAAATACTCTCAATTTCCTTTGGCACTTCCTTTGGTAGCTATTGCTCCCATTGGATAACTTCATCTACCTCTGTTTCAGTTTCTTGGTCTGGTTGTCCTTCATCCTTGTATGGATATAAATCTGCAACATTAAAAATTGGAGAAATTCCAATCCCCTTTGGCAGTTCTATTTCTTATGCATTATTTGAAAACTTCCTTATTACCTTACATGGTCCTATTTTCTTTACCTTCAGCTTGTTGTATTCTTTCTTTGGAAACCTCTCTTTTCTAAGATGAGCAAGAACAAGGTCTCCAATACTGAAACTGACCTCTCTTCTCTTTTGATCTGCCCTTAGCTTGTACTTGATGGTGTTTTCTTCAAGTTTCTTCTTTACCTGTTCATGCAAATTTTGCATGGCATTAGCAAATTCTTCCACATCAGCACTCCTTGTCTCCATGCTGCTTAGATTTCTTAACTCATACACGCCTCTTGGATGCATTCCATACATGATTTGAAATGGGCTCAATCCTGTACTTCTGTTAGGAGAATCATTATAGGCAAATTCAGCTTGTGCAAGTGCAAGATCCCATTATTTCAGATGCATACTTACCAGGCTTCTCAAGATGTTGCCCAAGCTCCTATTGACAACCTCTATTTGGCCATCCGTTTGAGGATGATAGGATAAACTAAAACTTAGTTGTGTTCCCAATTTCTTCCATAAGGTTCTCCAAAAATGTCCAACAAATTTGGTGTCTCTGTCAGAAATAATACTTTTAGGCAATCCATGCAATCTAACAATATCCTGGAAGAATAGATTAGCTATGTGAGTAGCATCACTTGTTTTGAAACACAGAATAAATTGAGCCATCTTTGAAAACCTATCTACCACAACAAATATGGAATCATGGCCTTTTTGAGTTCTTGGCAAACCAAGTACAAAATCCATGCTTATTGAATCCCAAGGCCTATTTGGAATGGGTAGTGGCTGGTACAAACCTGTGTTTTGACTGCTTCCCTTGGCATATTGGCATATTTTACATCTTTCAAAAAATTTCTTAACATCATTACTCATACCTGGCCAATAGTAGTGAGCACTCAATTGTACCAATGTCTTGTTCTACCCAAAATGTCCTTATAAGCTGCCACTATGTTTTTCCTTCAACAAATTCTCCCTCATGGAACTCTTGGGAATGCAAAGCTAGCTGCCTCTAAACAACAGACCCTCTTGGACCATGAAATATATCCAAGGACTTCTTTCAACCCCCACTGGATTCATGCAAGCTTCATATGGTTCCTTGAAGTCTGGATCTTCCTTATATAGCTCCTTCAAATCTTCAAATCCCACAATACTTACTTGAGACTCTTGTATGATCAGATTTCTCTTGCTTAAGGCATCTGCAACCTTGTTAGATTGTCATTTCTTATGTTTAATAGTGAATGTGAAACTTTTTAAGAATTCAATCCATTTGACATGCTTTTGATTCAACTTATTCTAATTGCTAATGAACTGTAAGGCATAATTGTCAGTGAATAAAACAAATTCTTTAGGCAAAAGATAATGCCTCCACTTCTTCAAAGCTTGTACAAGAGCATAGAATTCTTGATCATAAGCTGAATATTTCTTCTTAGCATCACTTAACTTATCACTAAAGTATGTTATAGGCTTCCCAACTTGACTTAAAATAGTGCCTATTGCAATTCCACTAGCATCACATTCTACTTGAAAAAGCTTATTAAAATCAGGCAAGGTCAAGATTGGCTCTTCAGTTACCTTCTTTTTCAACAATCTAAAACTCTTATCAGCAGCCTCAGTCCAACAAAAACTTCTTTTTTCACCCTTGATTGTATCTATCATTGGAACAACAATTCCACTAAAGTTTCTTATGAATTTCCTATAGAAGCTAGCCAAACCATGAAAGATTCTTACCTCATATGTGCTCCTGGGTGTAGGCCACTCAAGTATGGCTTTAATATTTTCCTTATCCATCTTCAATCCTTCTTTTGAAATCACAAATCCCAAATATATCAACTCTGTTTTCAGAAAACTGCACTTTTTGACATTGATTAGCAACTTCTCCTCATGTAGTTTACTCAACACCATCCTCAAATGTTTCAAATGATCTTATTTAGTTTGACTAAACACCAAAATATCATCCAAATACACTATCACAAACTTACCAGTGAACTCCTTCAGCACTTCATTCATCAGCCTCATGAAGGTGCTTGGTGCATTGGTTAGTCCAAATGGCATAACTAACCACTCATAGAGTCCATCATTAGTCTTAAAGGTTGTTTTCCATTCATTCCCTTCTCTTATCCTAATCTGATGGTAACCACTTTTCAAATCTATCTTAGAGAAATATGTAGCTCCACTTAAACAATCAAGTAAATCATCAATTCTTGGCAATGGAAATCTATACCTGATAGTAATCTTGTTGATTGCTCTGGAGTCTGTACACATTCTCCAACTCCCATCTTTCTTAGGACTCAACACTGTAGGGACAGCACAAGGACTTAAACTCTCTCTTACCAATCCTTTGTCTAACAATTCTTGAACTTGATGTTTGATCTCTTCATTCTCCTTTGGTGTCAACCTATAGGCAGCCTTGTTTGGAAAATTTGCTCCTGGAATCAAGTCTATGTGATGGCTAATACTTCTCAATGGTGGTAACTCATCAGGTAAATCATCTACCACAATGTTAATGTATTCATTCAAATATCTTGAATCTCTAATGGCAAATCAATCAACTTAGTACTAGTGACTACACTCCTTGGCTTACCAATTACAGCAAAGTTTACCTCTTCTTTCTTCATTTGATGTAGAAACTCTTTGCCACTTACTATCAAAACTTTATAATTCTGTCCAACAATAGCAGCAGCCTCTTCTTTCAATGGTGTAAGTGTATGCTTGATTCCATCCTTTTCAAACATGTATGTATTCTGCCTTCCATCATGTATGGCCTTCCTGTCAAATTGCCAAGGCCTTCCAAGCAAGATATGACATACATCCATGGGCATAACATCACATAAAATCTGATCTTTATATGTTCCTATCTGAATATATACTTTGCATTGTTCACTTACCAGAAGTTTGTGTCCTTTTTGTAGCCAAGAGACTTGATAAGGTGTAGGATGTACCTCCTTCTTCAAGCCTAGTTTCTCCACCATCTCAGTTGACACAAGATTGTCAGTACTTTCACTATCAATAATGACCTTACAACATTTCCCCTTACTCTTACATGTGGTTCTAAATAAATTTTTCCTTTGAGGTGGTTCTACGACTTCTTTATTTGGCTTTAACAGAATTCTTTTCATCAAAAGAGACTCACCTTCTTCTGGAGTATCTTCATAAGCTGTTGTAACTTCTGCATTTTGTTTTTCACCTTCAATCACATGTACACCTCTCTCATGGCTAGTAAAGGGTTCTCTAGACACTCATATGCCCTGTGTCCTACGTACTTGTTGCATTTAAAGCATTTGCCCATGAATCTTCCTCTTCCTCTTTGATATCTGTGGTATGGTCTTTTTCCTCTTGGTGTATAGCTGTCTCTTGAATTTTGTGAGTTGCTAGCCTCTTCATGAGATGTTTGCAGCTATTTTCTACCTCCTTGAAATCCTCTACCCCTGCTAAACCTACCCCTTCCTCTTGAGAAGGATGTTTGTTTCCTTGCAATCTTCTCCTTAGATTTCAAGGCAAATTGATATGCCTCCTCAACTGTCTTAGGAATGAGAAGACTAATTTCATCTTGAATGGCAAATTTCAAGCCATTTGTGTATCTGGCTACCTTTTCTGTGTCATCCTCAATATGACCTGATCTTATAGTCAACCTATAAAACTCTTCAATGTATTCTTTCACAGACAATTCTTTTTGCTTCAAATTTTGTAATTGTTTAAAAATATTTGCTTGATAATCTTTAGGCATAAACTTACCTTTCATTTTTGCTACCATTCTATCCCAGCTTCTGATCTTTGGCTTCCCTTTCTTTCTTCTTTCTTCTTGCACTCCATCCCACCACAGGGATGCATGTTTCTTTAGCCTTGTCATGGCATACTTGACTTTCTTTTCATCTTCTTCAATTCCTTCATACTCAAAATATTTGTCTAATGCATTAATCCAATCAATTAATTCTTCAACATTCAAATTACCTTCATACATTAGAACCTCCATTTTCGGCTTTGTGTTCACCTTCATAATGGCTTTGATCAACCTCTCTTCAATTGTTTCTTCTTCCACCACCAATTCATCTTCTGGTGGCTCCTCTTCTCTGTCACTGACTTCACCCATGTCAGTGCCCCTTCTTTAAGCCATCTCCAAGTCTTGTAGCCTAGCTGTCAGGTTCCTAATCTCCTCTACCAGTGTAACCTGTCCTCCAGGTCTCCTTCCTCCAGCTCTACCTCTGTTCTTGATTCTCATGGCCATCTTGCTTTTTGTTCACAAATCTAGTTCTGCTTCTCTTTGGCTTGGATCACAATCCCTTGTGCTCTAATACCAAAATGATGAGCACCAACTACTTGCAACACACAGGCTAAATTGAAATTTTTAGCAAACTTTTAAATTATGAGCAAAAAGCCTCAAATGGCAGGCACAAACATATATCTTTGACAAATTATTTATCCTTTACTCAGAATATCATCTAGATTCTTCTCCTTTTTGGATAGTTTATTCAAGATACATAAGGCTAACATCCCATAATTTCTTGAACAAGACAAAATTTTGTGTTTAGAGATGCAATTCACTGTTCTGGCCTATCTGGCAAGATTTTGTATGTTTAATTCAAATTGAAAGTATAAAATGGAACCAGCGACTCACCTGAGCACAAAATCTTTTCCTTACATTAGAACGCCCAGCATACATATATAGTTTGATATGACAAAACAAATAAAAAGAAAAGAATCATTGCTTAACTTCACGTTTCAGCATAACACATATACGTTGCAAGATCATAATTAAATTTTCCATGGACTTCTAGCTCGAATTGTGGTGCATTTCAACAACAGTATGCATCCCAGTAGATAGGCGACCCAACAGTAGTATGCGTCCCAGCAAATAGCATGCCCCAGCAAGAAATTTTAGTCTTTGTCTACACACAACAGCTCTTTTGCCATGCCTCCTTTTCTCATTTGTTGATACTCAGACAAAACCTTAGAGCACCTGACACCACTATTGGGAGGCGGACAGAAATATAGGAAAAACAAATCAATGTAGGAAACAAAATTCCACTATATTATATTCATACAGCAAGAAGACATACATTTGGTGTTGTCTGAGAATTGCAAATCCCCCTTCACTACGTCTTGCCTTTAATTTTTCAACATACACAATATATATCTCCCTTGCGCCTTCTTTTATAAACCATATCCCCTATTTTTTCCAAATGCATACAAAAAAAAGTTGTTGTTCCTAACATAGTTAATGTGTTTAAACCTGGGCTGGGTGCAACAATCTGCCCAAAATGCACAAAAATAGACTTCTAAGATAAGGAGATTCCAAACAACTGACTACTCACCCTACAGGCTATTTTTTTTACAGGCTTAAAAAAATATTAAGAAAAATAAATTTTCAAAATGCAAAACAAAATGGAGGGAAAATAAAACAACTAGCTCTTCAAGTGATGCTCCTGCATCATATACTTATAGCATAGAAGCACCCAACTTGGAATATAATGTCAGACCCAAGGGTCTCTTATTTTGGTGCTCTTATCCAATTGAATTTTGAGATCCAATGGTTATTTCCTTTTGATTCATATCCTTCATCTTATAGGCCTAACACAAATACATTCAACCCATGACTAATAAATCCTTATAAAATCCCATTCAAATTTAACTTAAAAGGAGGTTAGAAAATATTATAAAGCAAGCAAGAATACAATTAAAACCACTTAGGCAAATTTCTCTATTCTCTGCATATAACCATCTAATACAATTACAAGCATATCCAAATCCTCACACCAGTCTGTAGCCACCTCAAGCACACCTAGTTTATCATTTTTATATCTACATAACACTATTGAATAAATCACATCAAGTGGGAAAAATACATATGGCTTGATCCCTCTTTGGAGTATTGGTATGTAGGCATCGTGCCTACACAAGGAGTGTGGATACACGCTTAGTACATCTTACACACACTAACCCTCCTTTCACAAGTTTTATCAAAGCACAATAAAGTCTACAGTTTGAATATCAAATAAGTTCTACAAGGAATTCTATATATTTTCAATAGTTGATTTTTCATAGGTAGGCTCACACAGGGATAGCAAATAAAACCTACAAAACTCAGGTCTCTACGAGTAGTTTGGATAATAGCAACAAAAAAGGACTATAATACCAGACCCTAGAATGTCCTATTTTGGCACTCCCATACTATCAAAAAATGAAATCTAGATCTTGATTTGTGACACTATCTCAGTCCTTCACAGTGAATTCTAGACCTTATCTTAATCATTTCATCCTATTTTTAGCTAAGTCTTATTTTCTCAATATTTATTGCCATTTATAGAAAGGTTAAAATACAAATAAAATTATACAAATTAGTAGTTAAATTATTAAAATATTATTTACTGATTTAGTCAATTCAGACCTTTAACTAAATTAGGAATAAGACTCTAATATTTTCAAAACAGTTAAATCATTTGGTGAACTTGACTTACTTTGTTTACGCATAAAAACCCTAGAAACTCTAAGATAAATTCCTTGTTTATTTTTCCAATAATATTTTGATTTTTCTTACATATTTTAAATTAAAAACTTGCATTTAATTTTTAAATTAAAAACTTGCATTTAATTTTTAAATTTACCTTAGTAATTTTAAAAATCATTTATTCCAAACCCTAGTTGAATTTACTAGGCCCTTTTGTGCATAAAACCCTAAGGTAAATTCCTTCCTAATTTTTCCAATATTTTTCTAATTTTTTACCTGCATATTTAAATAAAAAATTCATAATAATTTGTAAAATTCCATAGTAGTTTTTAAAAAAATCATTTTCTTCCAAACCCTAGTTGTATATACTAGGTCCCTTTAAATCAAAGGTTTTGCCAATATTTTTTTGATTTTTTACTAGTATATTTAAAATCAAAAATTCACATTAATTTTTAAAATTCTATAGTAATCTTAAAAAAATCATTTTCTTCCAAATCCTAGTTGATTTTACTAGGTCCATTTAAATCAAAAAATTTACAATATTTTTCTAATTTTTTGCCTACACATTAAAATAAAAATTCACATTAATTTTTAAAATTCTTTAGTAATTTTTAAAATATCATTTTTCAAAACCTTAGTTGCATATTCTAGGTCCCTTTGTTTTCTTGAGGTATCACCTTACATCTAAAATTAGATTCTACATAAAAATAAAAATGGATCTCACTTATTTACACATATTTCTTGCATTTTTTGCAAACAATAAGGAGACCATACTCGGTCTTATCATTTACTTGAATGATGAAGTTTACCATATGTTAATACAAAGCTTCATTCTTTACATTTCATGCTTACTTTTTATAATATGGGATGATATTAAAAAATTTAGTGTTAAACATGTTAAGATACCTCTTGCCTCACCTCCCTTGGTACCTCTATCATGTGCCAAGTTATGTTACATGGTCCATTTTACTCTTCTCAAGGTCAGTACCCATCACCAGAGAGATTAGTGGACACCCTTTATCCCTCCACCACCTTGATATATCGATTATCTTTTTTCTCTTCCTGTAGCTACTACTAGTCCTATATAGATAGTAGATAATATGGTTAGAGCTATTACTCAACATGCTACCATGCCTCCCTTGCCTAATCAGGAACTCCACCACCCTCCTATTCCCTCCCATCCCTAGCCCAACCCACCTACATAGGTATATCCACATAAGGCATATGATATTTTTTATCAATTGAGAAACACACCAGCTGAGATTTCTATGTTAGAATTACTTCAAAAATCCAATGTGTTCAAGGACATTCTTTATCAGGCACTCACTCAAACTTTTATGCCCATTGATTCAAAGCCTTCTTATTTTGCATCAGTGGTCAAAACATTAAAAAATATAAAAGATGTTATTTCTTTGGATCATGAGGACATACCATCTTAGACAGTTATTAATCAAACTTTATCACTCTTCATACAAGCTCAAGTCAAAATCAGCGTAGTTAAGAGAGTTCTAGTTGATAGTGGTTATAGACTTAATTTGTGTAATACTATATTCTTATAGACCATGGGCATCAATATAGCATCCATGAAAAAATAATATAAGAATATTAGAGTGTTTGATGATATACCATGATAGACATTGGGCACCATTGCTTTAGATATCATGGTAGGGCCCAAAACCCTCTCTACATAGTTCTAGGTCATGCCAGGTCCTCTTCATTATAATATTTTACTTGGATGACCTTGGATTCATGATATGGGGGTAGTTCCTTCTACTCTTCATTGATGTGTTAAGTTTCTCCATAAAGGATACCTATACACATGCCTAATAGATAACCAACTATTTAGATAATATCAAATTATAGAGTCATCTTTGACTATTTCACCAGATGGGACACCTCATATCATAATTCACTCACCACCTCATCACATTTTTATTGATCAGATACATGCATATGAGGTATCAGAGACTAGCACATCTCGAACTCATCCACTTACAGTTATGTCCTTAGCTCCAAATACTCAGCCAATCATAGCATCTTCAACCATTCTAGCTACTCCATCAGTCATGGTTCCTACACCTATTATAATTATACAATCACTGACAGTAGTTCTAGTAGTATTAGTTAATTTTAAAAATACATCTCCTTTAATAGTTATAGTTACTCTGACAATTATAGATACTGTCATAACACCACCATCTTTTACTAGTATAGTTGATGAGACTCCCATATCATAGTTACCCCTTATGATAAATTCTAAGTTATCATATGTATATTATGTTGATATATATTTCCAAGCTAATTTAAATGACTATTTGTGTAGATTGAGCTTTACACTAGTTAGCCCAGGAGAGTACTGAGATGACTCTAGAGCTCTCATTACACATCCTACATCACTCTTAGCATCTTGCACTACACTCTCAAGATATACTCCACATTTATGTTCGTAGACAAATCACTTGGCACATATAGTTCACATGGTTACCTCTATAGATATAGAGCCAATCATTCAAATTTAGGTAGACAACACATAATATCAACCATATATTATACTATAGATGTTACTTGACCATGGATTAATCACACTATCTATAGTATGACATAGATCTATTAGTAGTTATCATGGCAAGATGGTTACCCATTTTATCTCTATCATAAGATCATAGGCCATGATACAAACTCATGTACAACTTTACAGTAGAGATTGTATAAATTATAGGTTCATGGTACCATTCAAATTACATCACCACTAGCACTAGCTTTACCACTTCCACTGAAGCCATATACTACTAGAGCTAAACATCCTAGAGGAGAATCAACATCTTTACCACCAAAGCAACCTTTAGTTCACCTTTGGTAGGATGACACCATGTATACAGAATTTATGGCATACAATGATACTTATGATGATGATATTGAGGCATTTGAAGATGGCCATGATCCATTCCTCCATCTCCGTCCCCAGTGAGCTCCATCTTTGGACCCTTTACCCCCTCCAACCTAGTCTTTTACATCATTACGTACATATTACTTATTTTAAATTAATTTTATATAGCTTTCTTTCAATTACTTGTACATAGTTTCTTTTTTCTTACTTGTACATAGTTTCTCAATATTTCTTATACATAGTCTCCTCATGATCAACTATACATAGCTAATTCCAAACTACAAAAACATTCAAATAACTCAAAAATACCAAAAACATTCAAATAATTCAAAAACATTTCAATTGTATGCATTATCCATGCTTTACATTTATACTACCATGCTAGACTTACATTTTGTTATTCTATGCTATTGTTTATCAATTTATCTACGTTACCTTGCTTATTTCATTTGTATGTGTATGTGGCATTTGACCATGCCTTAAATGCTTACTTTCTAGTTTGAATGACATGTGGCCATGTCCCTTGTTTTCTTAACCCCTTGGCCACTATTGTATGCTTCTTTCCTTGTGTGCTTATTATTTGATTGATTTCTAATTGTTTGCAATGCCATGATCCACATCATGCATTATCTTGCTTGCTTGGATTCCATGAAGGACATCATGCTCCATCCCTCCTTGACAACTAACAACTAACATTTTTAGTTTCAATTCATTATATTTCACATTTTATTACATTATTACATCTGTCTAGGCATACCCTTGTTGATCTAAAAATATCCATTACAAACCATGCTATATCTTAAGATATCTTTTTGATTATCATTATTATATCAAGTAGTTTCATAGAATAACACACTTGCAAGGTTCTTTTTCTGAGGATATTCATTACAGGGTCTTCATTCCTACCCTTAGAAGAGGGGACAACAAATAAGGGTCTTATCATAAATATCAAAGCTCTTACTAGTCAAAATATCAGCTTTCAAAACACCCAAAATAGTATTCAGACTTCAAATTAGGTAGAATAGACCAGATAGACAGTGATAATTACATAATATTCTTTAGAATCAACATAGGATAAGAGTGTCGAGTTTGGACTATAGTGTTAGATAGCAGGGTGTCATATTTCGATTCTCTAATCTAAATAGCAAAAAAACCAAATTTTCCAAAAATAGATAGAAAGGTAAGATCAGTTACAATTTTGTTAGCAATTGTTTAATTTAGAATCAACAATTTTAGTATAGTTTTTCTTAGAGTATCCAAATATAAGGGGCATCATGCACAACATGATGGCTCTCGCTTCTAGTTTCAAATATGTAAATTGGTATAACTTTTAAATCATAATCCATGTTGTAGATATCAGTGATTAAGGGTAATGTATATGGTACATTTGACTTATTTTCTTTTTGAGTTCAATACATTACCTTGGCATTCTCAATAGTTCCATGCCTTATTCCATCTATAGATGGTTGGCATCATTCTTGAATGGCTTCCACATAAGCCTATTTCCCATTTTTGAAGTGGATTTCATACAATCCTAATCTCCACTTTTTCCAATTGGCCAAGAGTGGCTTAGTTTCTATCACACATTCTACTATCCATGCCACATTGTTAGATTATAGAACATTTATGGGCTTCAAGAGCCATCTCATATGATACACATTCATACCAATATTAGTGTATAGCTTCACTTCACAAGTTAACAATGGAGTCAAAGGAATATCTATCCTTTGTATTCTTGAGCCACCTACTCAAAGGGATTGGACACACAGTCCAAACATTGATTAGCACACACATGATCACATAGCTTCATTTAATGGGCAACGATAGAGCCAAAGGGATAGATTTTGTATTCTTGAGCCACTCTCAGGGAATGAGCACTCAACTCCATTCATGATATTATTTTTGGTTCAGCACATACCTAGCATTATCTATCATTACTCAATAGCACAACAAGTTTTGTATTGTTCTATGTACCCAATGAGGTGTATTCATTCTTTTCTCTTCCTCTCTCTCTTTTACCCAACTTTTGTACATTTTTATTTTAGATATAATGTATCTAGTAATAACTAATCTACTCTTTGTTTTCTCTTGTAGATTTATACTTCATAATGTGTTCTCTCTATGTATACCTAACATCACATAGCTTCATGAGCTTCACCCATGTGGGTAAATTTAGGTACACTTTCTACTTTTCATTTATCCTAGTATTTCACTTTGTTACATTACTAGAATAAAGGAGGGAAAATGTAGTCATATAAAATGTCAAAATTGGTAGCTTGAGAGTGGCTTGTGACACCCAATCCATAGATATTTTTTGCATGCTCTCATGACCCTTTTAGACACCTTTTTGCTTATTCCTAGTCATCCTAAGCTTTCCAAACAGTCATTCCACCTCAGCCAAACAACATTTCTCAAACCAATATTATCCCCTCAGGTCTCACACCTATAGGACAGGTTTACCCAACTTGGACTATAACATCAAACCCTAGGGTGTCTTATTTTAGCACTCCTATCTAATTACATTTTAAGCTCTAATGGTTATTTCCTTCTGGTTCTTATCCTTCATCTTTTCAGTATAGCATGAATACATTTGACCCATGACCAATAGATATATATAAAATCCCATTCTAATTTCATTTAGAAGGTTGGAAAATATTACAAAGCAATCAAGATTACAATCAAAATCATTGAGGAAAAACTCCCTATTCTCTACATACAGGCAATTGATATAGCTACAAGCATATCCAAATCCTCACACCAATCCCTAGCCACCTCAAGAAAACCTAGTTTACCATTTTTACATCTTCATAACGCTATTTCACAAAACACATCAAGTGGGAGAACTACATATGGCTTGATCCCTCTTCAGAGTATTGGTATGTAGTTAGTGTGCCCACATAATGGGTGTGGATACACGTTCAGTGCATCTTACACACACTAACACCCCTTATTTCTCAATTTTTATCAAAGCATAATGAAGCCTAGCGTTTGAATATTAAATTATCTCTATAAGGAGTTTTGTACACTTTTAGCAGTCAAGATTTCACAGGTAAGCTCACATAGGGACAAGGAATAAAACCCAAAAAATGTATGTCTCTACAAGTAGTTTGGATAATAGTGGCAGAAAAGGACTATAGCACCAAACCTCAAGTTGTCTTATTTTGTCACTCCTATCCTTTCAAAAAATGAAAGTCATATCTTAATTTATGACACTATCCCAATCTTGCACAACAAATTCTAGACCCTATCTCAGTCAATTCATCCTATTTTTAGCTATGTCTTATTTCTCAATATTTATTTCTATTTATAGAAAGGTTAAAGTACAAATAAAATTATAAAAATTGGTAGTTAAATTATTGAAACATTATTTACTAATTTAGTCAACTCATACCTTTAACTAAATTCGGAATAAGACTCCAATATTCCTAAAATAGTTAAATCCCTTACTATTGATAAAATTTCAAGTACTTTTTGAGTCAATAAATATTATCACCCTCTATATTTTTAGTAAACCCACCACCTTAAGGGTGTTTGGAGTGTTAACTCATAAAATTGCATGATAAGAGATTGTTAGATATCACTTGACTCTTCATCTATGTCATCAAAAACCTATAACTATTCCTCTTCATCCTTTTCTTCATTGGAACCTTTGATGTAAAACAACTTATTTTCAATATTGTTGGCCAAAGTTGGACTACATAAAAAAAATTTGCCTAGATGGATCAGGAAACTCTCTTGGACCTTTCAGTAACCTTCTACCCCCATGACTAGTCCCTTTGTGGTCTTGAATTGATGATGTAGTGCAATATTTTGGGAGGTTTTGGTGTGGTGTGAGAATCTAAGTAGATTCTTGTTTGAGTGAGTGATATAATGGTGGAAGAAGGAGATAAACCTCATGACCCTACCACATGTCACTTTCAATCTTTTGAAACACTTTAAGCAAGTTTTAAGGTAATTTTGGTGATTTTGAGGAAAAGGTCTAGAACCGCAAGTGAAGGATCCAATAAGTTTACATGGTGTTCAAGCATCCAAGGGCATGAATTAGGTTTTTAAAAAGTCTCATAGATTCTAACGAGTCAAAAGTGAGTCTTGGATAAGCTATAATGCTCAAAATAACCCCAAAAGTGCATTAGATGACTTAAGTGTCCTTAAAATAGAAATTTCAAGTGAAAAAATGACTTTTTGAGGAAGTCAAATTGTTTTTGACTTCCTCCCACCTTTATATGGAAATTTTTTACCTTTTATACATGTTAAAGGTTATTTGGAGTCATTTGGAGTGGAGGGAAGGAGTTTGAGAGCAAAAGGATGCAATTTGGAGCCTTTTGGAGCTTTGGCAAAATAGGGTTTTGAAGGATTTTCTTTATGAAGGGAATAAAATATCATATTAAAACATCCATGGTATCCATAATATCCCCTCATAGGCTCCTAAAATCATATTCCAACATAGTAACCATCAAAGGTAAGGAAAACCTATTGGTTGCAAACTAGGCATGAAACAGGTTTTTTTTCCATTAATGGAGGTCCAAGTATTTTATGAGGTTTAAATAAGGAAGTAAAGGTAATTTACAGCCTAAAAAATCTTTCCCAAGTGTTAGATTACATAGTTATACTTTTGGTTCTTCATGCTAATGAAAAACCATTTTGGGCAGTTTGGGATAGCTCTAAGAGAGCCTTAGATTTTCACTCAATACGGTTAGGAGAGAGAGAGTTGGGAAAGAATATTTATGGAATTAAAAATGACCCTAATTTCCTTTCACCTTGTGGAATTATTGGTCTATTTCATCTCCCCATCTTTATTAACAATTGCTAATAGTTTAGGGGTGTCTAGATGGCCTACTCATCCAAATAGGGCCCAGATTTTCCCTTGTTTCTTCACTTCATAATTAAATGATAAATAATGTTTTTATAAGATTCATTTAAAGGTACAATATGACATATTAAAATTGGTTTCATCATCTAGTTCATTACAGGAAGGTACTTATAGCATAAAATAGGTTTTCCTTATTATCCTTGAGAAATGGTCATTTGATCAGTTTTAGAGCAGAAATTGTGTTAGAAGGCAATGTACCTCATCCTAATTATAAAAAATCAAATTACACAACTTATATTTCTTATAAATCCTTAGTATCTCATTTAAGCCTTTATAGGCTAAACAATCAAGTTGTTAGTTAGAGCTTTTATGGAGTTAGAAGCAAGTTTATCAAGTATAAAAAAATTATTTCTTGTAGTGGGTTCAAAATAAAGAGGATATGATGTTTTCAAATATTTCATACCATGGGAATAGTTTTTGAGTCCAAAGGTGCCAAGCAGGTTGGAAGAAACCATCTTCAAAGTTGAATGATTGTGTTAGGGACAATTTCCCTAAAACACAAAAATAAAGGTCCCAAGCACTTTCGTTGATTCCATGAAACAATGTTGCAAGGAGATTTAATTCATCCAAATTCAATAATATTATATCCCGATCATATTTTAAGATCCTTGAAAAATGAAAAGGGTGTGTTAATAGAGGAGAGTATTGTTTGAAGGCCTCCAAGATTCACTTTTGTTCATTGTGATCATTCAGTGTATTTTATAGGATTTGAGTATCAAATGACATTCACACCCCAAGATAGAAATTAAAAGTCTAAAATTAATAATGGGACATAATATAATATTCTAAAAGGTGAATCAAACTTTTCCCAAGAGTTTTCATACATGCAAAGGATAAAAAATACATTTTTTAATTTTCTAGGCCTAGAGAGCTAAGAGAGGTATAGAATGCCAGAAGAGAAGGGGGTGATAGCAGTATTTTTCTTGGTATTTATGAAATAAAATTTATATTATATTTTTGGGTATATATTATCCACAAAAACCTCTTTCAATTTCCTTAGTTCACCCCTAGAACTCAAGAACCATCATCAATGCAAAAATAGGGCAACAAGTTGGCACTTTTTTATTATATTTTGTTTAAGAGATTGGTGATGTTTTTATGATTTTTTTCAAATTATAAAAGGTATTACCCAATAATACCTATCAAATTAATCCAAAAAGAGAGCTAGGTGAGGCCTATAACTCATTTTAACCCCCCGATCCAAAACAAGGTCTTAGAAAGAGCATGAGAGAAGCCCTAAACTAAGGTTTTGAAGATTCCAAGAGTTTTAACCTCGAAATTTTTCAAAAAAGGCTAATATAATGTATTTCAAGGTGATATAAATGATTCAAGAGTTTTTGGGTTGATTGGAGGCCATTCAGTATTGATTTGGTTGCTGAGGGTTTGGAATAAGGCTAATTAGGCCTAAATGAGGGGTGGTTTCCAAAGGAGGTGTGATCTAGGAGTGAAATCAGGTCATGAAAATTGTCACACACCTATAATGAGATTGAGAGTAGCTATAAATTGTCTCGTATTTTAAAGATAATTATTAGAATGGATAAACCAGGGATAAATGTCCACAATAAGGGCTACAAGCCTTAGAAACCCAAGATGAGCCTTGTATGTGAAATGGGATGCTGAGATCAATGTATAGCTTTAAATGGATTAAGACAAGTGTAATGAGGTCACCCTAAACCATCCATGATAAAAGGTTAATCTCTTGAAACTTAAGCCAAGATTTGACCCTTGAGACCAAGGGAAGTTGCCTAGTGAAAAGCTAGTAAAGGTGAGAGACTTGGATTGATGGAGTGAGACTGAGAGATCATGAATGAGGTGAAATCTAAGGCAGACACATCGCTAAGGTCATCACTCACCTACAATCATATGATATGGAGGGTTATGGCATAATATTCCATGATGAGGTCTTATAATCCAAGTATGCTTTGAGGATCAATTGAGATCAATGTATAGCATGTAATAGATGTAAAGGCATATCATAAGGGTTAAATGAAGGTTTAAACACCTAAGACACAATCATACACCTCAAATACTTGCACCTATATACCTTTGTACAAAGGTTGTTTGTTTGAATCCTAATTACCTTGCTACAAGATCTAAGCATGTTAGAGGAAGGGTGATAGATGATTTCAATAATTTTGAGAGAAATATTGATCTATTTGAATATGAAATTGATCTTGAAGGCTTCCTTTTCCCATGAAATCATCACCATCAAGCAAATAACACAATCATGAGGGGTCTTTTGAGAAGGTACAAGGTGGCATGGGAGGTTGAACATAAACAAATGAAGGGTGGAATCATGAAATGGAAGGTATATGACCTATTAGAGTCAAATTAATCATGCTAAGGAATCAAATCAAGTAAAAAAGGAAGAAAACTTAGTTGTGAATTTTGACCATGCAAGCACATGTCACTAGTTTTTGCCAAAATGGGCCTACAGGGAAAAATATGCAAGATCCAATCAAAAAAATTGGTGGAGAGTATAATTATGACATATTATACCTATTCAACATCATTTATAAGTTTTTTGACAATGATAACTATTCTTTTTTTTAGTACAATCAACTTTACGTCAAATCACAATCAACATTGGATCATGCCTTAGAGGAATTAACCATTTTTGGGAATCTATTGTTGGAAATATTGTCATTGATGTCAAAGGTCTAGCATTATTGGTGATAAATGCCCCATTGCATTTAATGTTGTTTGTAATAAATATATCTAGGCTAATATGAGTTAATATTTATTTAATATTAACGAATATATTTTTGGTTTCATATGAGACAAAAGAAGGGCCCATGGAGAAGTTGAAGAGCCATGGGGTAAAGACAAAAGAAGGATGGGATGCTTGTATCCCATGAAGAGTCATCTTGGGGAATTCCAAGAGTCACCAAGTGAAGACAAAAGAGTAAGGGCACAATTTCTCATGAAGGAACACTTTAAGGAATATGAAAAGTCACCAAGATGAGGGAAAAAAAGGGAAGGACATTTTTTATCATGAAGGGTCACCACATGACTTTTCAAAGGCAAGAATATGAAGGGTCATACAAGTTTGGTGTCATTTTCCATGAGGATTGAAGGGTCACAAAGGGGGAAGACTAAAGGTCATTTGGAAAGCTATAAATAAAGGCTTGAGAAGCCATTTTTAATATGAGAGATAGAGGTTGATTTGATATTGTAATATCTAGCTTAGAAGAGCAATTGTGAGAGATGAATATGATTTGTATTTGTTATATCTAGCTTAGAAGAGCAAAGGTGAGAGAGAGGAAAGAGATGTATTGAACTATCATTTATTGAGATAGTAACATTGAGAGAATGGTGTGTGGTATACACAAAGGGGTTGGTGCTCCTGTGGGTTGGTGCTCACAAATTGTTGCTGGGTTGGTGCTCGGCAAAGGGGTTGGTGCTCCTATGGGTTGGTGCTCACGAATTGTTGCTGGGTTAGTGCTAGGCAAAGGGGTTGGTGCTCCTGTGGGTTGGTGCTCATGAATAGTTGCTGGGTTGGTGCTTGGTAAAGGGGTGTGGTGCTCCTATGGGTTGGTGCTCATGAATAGTTGCTGGGTTGGTGCTCATCAAAGGTGTTGGTGCTCCTGCAAGTTTATGCTTGTGAATATTATTTGGGTTGGTGCTCATTCATATACTTGAGATTATTCTCTGTGGTTTTTACCACATTGGGTTTCCAAATTATATCTAATGTCTCTCTCTATCTTGTGTGGTGTTTATTGTTTGAGTTTTATTACATATCTTGAATGTTTGATTAAGTGGAATTTGGTTAAAGGAAAGTTTTATAAGATATATGATATACTAATTCACCCCCCCTCTCGGTATATCCCATGCTTAACATATATAAATTGAGTCAAAGAAATAAATTTGGTATGTATGCTATCCATGACCTAAAAAATCATCCCATTCCACCTAAAGTTCCTATAAATAGTGAAAGTTCATGTTGTTCTTACTCAATCCATAGGCACTCAAGAAGGCAGCCATTGGAAACCAAATAAAGTTTCATCAGTTCTAGATGCCAAAAAGTAGTTTAGGACTTGGATAGGTATTAAAATAGTATAATATTATGTTTTAAACCTATATTTACATATTATAGTGATAAAATTCATGTGTTTTGTGAAAAGTTTTGAATAAAGATAGGTTTAGGCACGAAGGAAACATGCAGGCAACTCAAGGTATTTTTTGGTAAAAAGGGTCTACAAGACAAAGTACAAATCCAAATTACTTAAAACTTGGTAATATTGGTAATAATTACCTATTATATCCATCCATAATATATTTATGGTCATGTGATTAGTTTAAGTTCTCTCTATTTTGTCACAGTCCCCCTATGTCTCATAATGATCAGTATTCATGCAGGCACACTTTTTGGAGTTTCAAGGTGTATTTGAGGTTTTAAAGATTAATGAAATATTTTAGAAACGTGGTAATATTTTTTAATCCTCTTAAATACCTTTAAATATTGTTCACACTCTAAACTTCATGCAAACTCTGAAGGTGGGCTCAAAACCCCACAGACAATCTCAAAGGTGAAAAAGGCAATGTTGAGTTTTGATAATTTAGAGAGGTGTTATGAGTTGTTTCAAATGTCATTAATATGTTTTAAATCAATTAATATCATTGATAAATTTCAAAGTGGTCATTTATAGAAAATTCAAGATTTTTAGGCCTAAGACACCTAGTTTTAGCCCTTCTTTAAATATTCATTTATTTCATACCATGAAGAGTTGGGGCAAGTGATTCTAGTATGTTTTGAGTGACCATATTTAATTTAAATTAATTATATATATATATATATATATATATATATATATATATGTCTTAAGTTTTATGAGCAATTGTTAAGTGTGTAAGCATGTCCAGAATACTTCCAAACCCTGCAAGCAATCATCTTTACATGTGTATCTTTTCACACCTTCCACATGGGAGTCCACTATTTTTAGGGGTTTTTAATGGGTATATGTATCATATATCCATTTCAATAAATAGTGTAATGGGTTTATTAATTGTATGAACAATCATCTTGAAAGTGAGCTTGATTAAGCTTGTAAAGGAGATTTTTGACCAATTTTGTGTTTTTGAACTCATAGGTCCATAAAATAGCCCATAATTTCTTGGAAACCACTTATAATGTGTATAATACTCCCTCCATATCTTGAACAACCTATCTTGTAGAAGAATATGGCATGTTTGGATGCCTAGGAATCCCAAAATGGCTCAAAATTACATATTTTTGTAGGTCTTCAAAGAAAGAAATGGTAAAAAATAATATAAGGGGTCTAATAGGACCTAACTCTTCACAAGAGTTTTCATGGCATCTTATTGAGTGAAAAGGTAAAAAACCCATTTTTTGACATATTTATGCATTTTTGTAGGTTTAATGGTGATTTCCACCATTGTTGCAAGTATTGAAGGTTTTCCAAATATTTATTTTCTTCATCATACATATGACATGGATGTGTGAAAGTCTTTTACAAGTCCATAAGTGGTCTTCAGGGTGCCAAATGGCCTTGGGAGTAGTTTTTAGGGAAACTGGTTGAGGGTGGCTCAAGATTGTGACCTCCATTAATGGGGTCTATGGGAGTTACAAGTATCATGAGTTTATTTCAAGTTGGAGGATGAAATTTAAGTTGAAAATAGAAAAGAACCTCAAAAACCAAACATGAAAGATAACCTCCATGGTCAGTTAAGCATAAAATGCCAAGTTATCTAACCTTTTTCCTAACATATTTTAGAAGATCAAGTGGAAGGGGGGAGTAGAAGTCTATGGGAGAGAGATTTGGAGGTTGGAGAGTGCAAGTGGAGAATTCAATACATTTTCAAAGTCTTTGAATACTTTTCCTTTTTAGTGGATCATGACATCATCATCCTCAACAAGTTTTTGTCTTCTATTGTGTTTCTCAACCAATGAGAGGGTTTGAAGACTATTAGAGCTAATGGAGGTTAATTTGTTGAAGAAGGATTAGTTATAATTAACCCAAATGTGAGTGATAATCCATGGAGAGTGGTTGGATCTCATTTATTGAATTATGTTTGCTTGTCTCTTCTCTCTCTTCCCCTTTTCTCCTATATCTCCCATTTCTCTCCTATTTTTTGTAAGATATTCTCATTTGACAAGGATAAACCCTATCAAAATTTATAATAAAGACCTTTTGAAGTAATAAAGATCAATTTTTACCTATTTCTTGCCTCTAAATTGTGCTTAACAAGCTTGTGTATGATGGTGTTGTGAAGAAGTGTTCTTCCATGTCCATTGTCCTTCTTTCTTGCCTATTTTTAGGTGTTTTTAAGTTATTTGTAGGTCTAAACTTGATCTCTTTCTACCATTAATGGATGCTTGGTGTGAATTTTGAAATTCCTCTTTTCTTCATGTATTGTTTGGTGAGCCTAGTTTATGAAACACTTATGCAAATTAGCTAGTTTATGAGGTTTTGTGAGAAAGAATTATCTTATGTTGAATTAGTGTTTATTTCATGCTTATGTATCAATAATTTTTTTGTATCACTCACTTAGCTCTCTTAGTTTCCCTATACCCCCTCTCTACCTCTTTTCCAAGTAGAAACATTAATTTAGGTGATCTACTAAGAGGGAGTCAGCCTTCTCTGGAGGTTCAACCTGACTACAAGATACCCACAGCCTGAGATTGCTCCAATATTATAAATGGGAGTGAGAGAGCTTGAAAAACTCTCCCACAAAGGTGAAAATATCTGCTACAACAAGTACACTTATGTCCTCAATTGTATTTTTTATAATGGTTAAAAATAACACCTTTTTAAATTTAATTTGTTGAGGATATAACCTTGTAGGTTGAAATTATAGAGTTGGAGTGTTCTAATCTCTCATGTTCATGATGTATGTATTTTATCAATTAGTGTTTTTTCCTATACCATACATGCCATGATAACATAATCAAATATAATAAGTGGATTAAACATGTGTAATTCATTTTGGATGTGATCCTTGATCCCCCCAAGCAATTGATCATTAAATTTCTCATACGTGATCATCACTAATCACATGGATAAATTCTATAATTTATTAATATAACCCTCAACCAATTCTATTTATCATAGTTTTATTAGTTTTGAAGTAATTATCCATCATATTATTGTTATAGTGTGATTACAATAACTAAGTAAAAACTAACCATGTGAGACTAAGATCTTTCTTCTTATTGTGAGCATAAAACTATTGATACCAAATTCATTGCTTATGTTCCAAATATAAGGATGAAATTACGACCTTATATCTACATGGAATTTGATGTACATCAAAAAAATGTTCATTTGGTTGATCTAAGTAATTGAATGCTTCTCAAAAACATGTATTTAAACTTTTGGTAGCATGTTTCAAGACTCCATATTGGACTAAGATGGGGGTTGAGGTTGTGTTGTATAAATATTTGGATTGGCTTGGCTAGAAGATCCACCATGATTGAGTTGTGCATTAGTAAACTATGGTTTATTTTTATGACTTTATTTCAAGTCCATAATTATGATCGAATATATTCACAAGTTACTCCAATTATTAATTGATTCTATATGGATATCCTTTTTTATCCATTTTACATTTTTCATATTTTAATCAATATAGTTCACTCTATGATCCATCAAATAAAATCCTATAACAAAAACTTCACTAATTCCCATTTCTTACTACAACTCTTCTTTGCTAAGATTTTTTCCTAGAGTAATGTAACCCTTACCTCAACCCCTAGTGTGCAGACGTACTATGTAAATATTTTAAGGATTAGGCTCTAATGTTCAATGTTTATCATTTATGGTTTAGGTTTTAGGTTTTAGGGTTCAAGGTTTATGGTTCAATGTTGACTAGGAATAAAAAAATATTACTAGGGTCTTATAATTATGTGGTCATCTTGTCAAGACTAATCCAATGACTTGTATATTGAAAAATAGTAAAAAAAAAATGGGGGTTGATAAGGGTTTATGGTTTTTGAATCTTCTTAGTGTAAATGAAAACCTTAAATTCTTTCTAAATAAAAGTTGTGTTTTTTTACTCACCAATTGAAAATCACTAATCAAATTTAATATAAAATATTACCGAAATTGAACCTTTTATACCACTTATAATGAAATTACTTAGGTGGATAAATCAAAGCCACAATAATGGATGGCACTATAATTATCATGAGAAAAAAATTAATAATAAGAGTATAATTAAACAAATTCACACAAATGATTGATAGCAAAGCAGAATACTAAAATTATATGACTTAGTTACTTTGAGGTAGTAACCTCCACAACCTAGAAATAAGAATAAAATTCATAATTTTATATCATAATACTAACCATTATCTCTTATATATACCTACTTAGGCTATGTATACTCCATAAGTTGAAACTACTGTTAATATGAAGATATAGAATTTATCATATGACTAAGTAATATTTCATGCTAGACATAATTTGGCCACACATATTCAAATACACATTATGGTGTAAGGGTGTACCAACCATAAAAATGATGTATATGTTAATGTGATAATAAATGATGAGCATTTGTGAGGAAGGATCAGTTCATGCTATCAAATAAGAGTATAATTAGAATAGGATATGTTAAAATAAGTGGATTAGGTGTTTCAAGGGTGATGTGAAAATATTTAGCAAAGATAAAATGTTATAATCAAGTAGATAAGACTAAGAGATTTTTAGACATCAATGGCTTAGGAACACTACCTATCAAATCTAAAGCTTGGGATAACAAGTGAAGTATATTTATTATACCATGAAGGTTATGCAAGGAAATAGAAATGTGTTTACTTTTCAATGACATGTTTCTTATTCTTCAGGAACTTGATAGAACCATAAGTAAAATGTGAGTATTGGATACTTGTGTGAAAATGCAGGTGAAACAAGTGATAAATATGAAGCCTCATATCTCAGTCTATCATCCTACCACACTCTAATATACCTTTAACTTTACTATGAGGTCAATTGTGGAGTTTGAGTTTCAACTAGGATAGGGGGTGAGTCAATTATTTTGATCATGTATTTAATTTGATTTGAATTTTGATATTTTCATTTAGATATTTTTTATTTGTCTTTTTGATATGATATTTTGGCCTTTGATTTTTTCAAAATTTTCTATTTTCCTCTTCCATATGGATTCAGAAGATCGATAATGGGTTTTTATGATGACTAGCATAAGATATTTTAAACCTAGCTACTAAGTAAACCAATAAATCATAGTGATCAAATATTTTAAGACCTGCACTTTAAAAGAGAGTGTGATATTATCTCTAAGCTAAATGTGACTCAAGTGAAAAATGTAATGAGAAAGATAAGGAGTGTGAGTAGTTTGTAAAATGGTAAGGTGAGATAATGATGTCATGCTAGTAATTGATAATGAGAGGGGAATTTTATTTTAGAAGAGGTTAATAATAAAGGTATTTGTAAATACATATGAATGTACATAAAAATCATATAATAAGTATGAGTATGGACATAATCCTAAGAGGGATGGTGAAAATGAATTTAACTGATAGTAATGTTACTAAATATATAATTTAAATTAGTGATAGGTCTAACACAAGAAATTTAGAGCTAAAACCCAAGAGGGGATAGGCATAACATGTGAGGTAAATCCAAGAGGAGAAGCATGAAAATTAGTTCACCAATGTAACCACTAGGCTAACAAGATAAGATACGCCCAAGATAGAAGGTATAGTAAAACTAAATTACCAAAGGATCACAAGGATGCAATAGTTGAATAAAACCAAGAAGGAAGATGCAATAAAATTAAATTACCAAAGGATCACAAGGACCTAATGGTTGGATAAACCCAAGAGGAAGGATGTAGTAGAAGTAAATTACCAAAATATTACCAAGATGCAGTAAAATTAAATTACCAAAGGATCACCAGGATGCAAAGGTTAGATAAATGGAATAGGGAGGATGTAATAAAAGTAAATCACTAAAGGATCACAAGGATGAAATGACCAAACAAATCAGAGAGATGATACATGAAAAACTAAGTGATATGTAATAAATAAAGAATGAGAAATTACAAGTGGTAAAAAATAATAATATAACATTCAAAACATAATGAATACATGATAATATATATAATATCTCAAATCTCTAAGAATTTTATTACACACTTTATCAACAACTTCATTGGTTTCTTGTTGTAATTGGGTACGTGCCATGATCATAGTTTATTCTACACTAACTGAGATCTACACAAGGATGCCCTTGTGAATAGTCTCAATAGAGAAATTAAGTTTCATAAAATTAAGAATATGTTTATTTTATGACTGTGGATAATATATGTGGGTAATTTATGCTTCCATCCATCTAAGGTTTTCTTGTTTTAGGGGAGGTCATTCCTCCAACTTCTAAAAATAGTTTTGCTTATCTAGGGGAGGATACTCCTCTAACCTTTGAAAAAATTAGATATATTATTGATACGATCAACACTCATTAGTGGAGTGTGAAGATAAATCATGTTGTATATAATAGTGATCCCATTTCTTTGGGATATATATTGTAACTATATTTGGAAGTTGATTACCAAATGAATCAATTGTGATGGTGACTAGTTACATTAGGTAAGGAGGGTATCTAGATTTTTTACATATGCTAAATAATATACCATAAAATAAGTAATAGTGATATAAATCCTCAACAACACCTCTATCATAAAATAATTAATAGTGACATGAAACTCGTAAAAACACCTAAGTGGGGAAAGAGAGTGCGCTTGTCAATTTACACCATATAGACTTATGCTTATGAAGTTTGTTGCTCTAAATGTATCTTATGTGCTTGAAAATTCTGAACCAAGTGCCCATAGGTCTTGTGCCATGTGCAATAATGTGGTAGATGATCACATCTTAAATCTTACATGAAATGTTATGGTGTTGGTAGGCATGGTGTCAAATCCAACATGGGATTAGGAACAATATAATCCATAATGAGGAGGATAACATAAAGGATCTAATTGGAACAATAATCATTAGATACATCATAAGGAGTGTCACCATAATAAAATAAGTCTTCATCATTAGTGTAAAAGTAAGAAAGAGTGATCATGTTGATACTAGTGTTGAAATATTTTTGTACTTGTGTCTTTTAAAGGTAGGTTTAGTAACATATAATTTTTATGTTTTTTAGATTTGGAATAGATTAAAAAATAGGGATCATCCAACATATAACCATCATCATAATCTAGGGTGGTGAGATAAACATTGGGTGACTTGAGTATGATGTCACTAGGAGAATAAATTTCATTAGGGGATTTCTTCTCAAAGTTGTAGTTGTGGTAATTTTTTCAATTTCTCTTTTATGAAAAAATGTCACAAACTAGGAAAAAATTGAGTGATGATATGGGTTGGAAGGTTGGAGGTTTTGATTTTTATATTAATTTCATTAGGATCATCATCATTATAATCAAGGAAGTTTGGTGGGGTTCTCCCCATGAACATTGGGTGGCCACTATAACCTTCCATTTAATCAATATGATAATTAAAGCATTGATATCTACAAAATGAAACACTCAATAGATCTTCAAGAGCATATATTTTAAAGACAATGTGTTTTTGGAAATATTTAAAGTTTGCCTTGGACCTTGTTAATAGCTTCTAAGTAGGGGAATTTGATGCATTGGCAAGAAAAAGAAGCTATGGATCTCATAAGATGAGTATAAGCATTACTATGAAAATATTATAGGAAATGGGAAAGTTTAATATGATAACCTCACCCAAATATTTCTAATAGGTACTACAGTTGGAATCTAAATGCACCCCATGGGAGAATTTTTTCTTCAGTCATATCCTTGGCACATACAATGAATGGTTTTGAGATTGTTTTTTGAATAGCCTAGAGATTTGATAAAGAATAAAGAGTAAATGCAAGTGTTAGAACCTTCATTAATGAGGGATATTTTTCCTTAGACATCACTAGTACATACATTAATAAAAAAATGAACATCTACATGAAAAATGATTTCATCGAGAATGATTGATTGAATGGAAAATTTGAGATAATGTTTTATTTCTTTTTTGATATTTTGATTAGCACCATGCAATTGAATTTATTTGTTTGAATATATAACTATTTTCATTATTGTATGATATTGTGATTAGAACCATGCAATTAAATTTCTTTCCCTAAAATGATTGTTTGAATAATATTCATTAAGAAAAGTGTTTTCATTAATCACTTCTAATGTTTAGGAAAAGTTTGCATGAGCTCAAATAAGGGAATTTTTATTGGAAATTTAGAGAGTTCCTTAATGAGATCCCATTCCTCAAATCTAGGCTATATTGATACTGATTGTAACTAAGTAAAAAATTATAAATGATATCATATTTTTCCTTGGGAGGGGATGAATCTAAGTTTTTATTTTAGTGTTATTGTTTGACATCATTTCTAAAGTTGGTGGCATAGGTAGACTCAAGGAATGACATCACTCAAGATGATGGCATATGTAGACTCAGGGAATGTTATCGATCTAACTAATGACACTAAAAAAAGCTTAATCAATTCCATCTACATGGTTGATGATGTTGGATTAGATAAAGGGACCACAATCACCCTAGCCAATGACATTGGCAGAGAACATTTGAAAGTCTCAACATCATTAACTTAGTAGATGAAATTATAATTTTTCAAGATTTTAGATTTTTTTTGTTTTAAAGGGGTTACAACAAACTTTTAAATTTTAGGATAGGCATAAATATTTACATATGTTCTTTAAATGGTCATAGGATTATTTTAGTGTTGACACAAGCTATGATGCACTTTATACTATTCATGTGAATTAGGTTTTCCTCATGGTTGAGTAATTGGGGTTAACCATAATTTCTATAGTATTGGTGATTGAAGATAAATATTGAGACTCTTGAGGTGGTAGAAGATTGATGTTATCTTGGGATGCATTGTTGATATTATTAGAATGATCTGGTGAAGGGTTGGTGTAGATACCTAAGTGGGCATTGGCTTAGTGAATTGATTCATGCTTGATACAATCTTACTGGTATCATTCTTTTTCTATAGCATCATGGTCAAATTTACTACCAAGTAGAATTTGTATGCTAAGGTGTGAATAAAATAACAATTTTCATCAAGTCACCTCAATTAGCATGATACCAAAAATAACTTGTGTATCATACCTTTGACATATCAAACAATCCATGAGTAAAGGGCCTCCTATTGTGTTATCAAATATATAACATATTCCTTATTTTTTCAAAATAAATACTTTTTTTATTAGTCAAACCCTTTTCCATTTAATTTTTTATTAATTTACATGTTACATTATAACCCTACTCTACCAAAAAATAATAAAGTTTGATCATTTTACTAGCTAATATTGGTTAGAGGTGAGTTGAGGTTGAGTTTACTAACAGAAAAAATTATAATTTTTCATCGCTCATATATATTATTGTATAAAAGTCAATTTTTTAAATAATAATAACCATTTGGAAAAAACTCATTATTTTCTATTGAAATTTAAAAAATTTATTGGAATGTGCCACACATTTTAACATTTTACATGATATTTCCCTGATACATATTTGATTCTTACATAATGTTTACCTGATATTTTCCTCTTAAAAATCAAATTTAACGTATAACATGTAAATTTAACATATGATATTTCATTCTAATTTGTGTTTTTTATTCATTAGACACTTCAAACAACTATCAAATCTTCACTCAAAAACCTCTGTTATCAACATGTTAAACCCATGCTAGTAAATGTTGTGAAACACTCTTTTTTAAAAATATTGTATTGATCATCATTTTTTGTGTGAATTTTATGATCATCGATCATCCCTTATAGAGAAACATAATATGTTTTGTATTTTATATTCATCATTCAAATAATACAGAAAACCAACATATCAAATTTTTTTCTCACATATTTTATTTTTTGGTTATGAGTCCATTGCAAAAAATATTTTTTGTTTTCATTTTTGTTCTCTAGTCAAACAATGTAAGCACACTATTATTTATGTTTGTCAGTTGACTGATACAAGTATATTATTAGTTATGTTAGTTGGTCATATAATACAAAAACACACCAAATCTATCATTTTATCCATTGGTTGGCTAATAAAAAAACACAAAGAATGTCTTTTTGTTCATTGGTCATATTTTTATTTTTCTTCCCTTTTGTTTAATACTTTTAGTTATTTATTGAAAATATTTCTGTATTTTTATAAAAGTATCCTTTATTTTTATGTAGAAAATTCAATAAATATTTTGTACTAAATTATATTCATATTGCTAATATAGTTTCACATAGCTATAAAAATTTAGCATGACTAAATAATATTCATCTAATTATATTATATTAGAGTTTTAGATTCAACAATATATGCATTTACTAGTAGTAAATTATATTATTTTCCTTTGAATTCTCTTGTCATTGATATATTTTTATTTAAATTCTCTTATAATTGAGTTTAATTTTTTTAGTAGTTACTCTACTATGGAAAAAACTTCAAACCAACACTTGTATCATAGATTCCTTTATTAAGAAGAGAAAGATCTAAGGCTAATGCAATTTTTTATCTTCCCATGTTTCCACAAATCAATATTAAACTAGACTACACTAAACCTAGATAAAAAAAGAGTTGTTTCCCATGGTGCTTGTGTTTTTTGTGGTGCTCATATTACTCATCAATAAGAAAACATTGTTGATCAAAACAACTTGGCTACTAATTTTAAAACTCCACTATCATCAACAAATTCCAATATAATGATTGGAAATGTAATTGACAAGAAACATTTAAATTTTATTGATGTGAATTACACATGTCTCCATCTTATTCATCTGTATCAAGGTAGAAAAATGGATAAGTCTTGAACATCCCCTAGGCATCTGGACAAGCAATATCATTCCACATGGCACAATCTCACTCATCCATGACTAATAGGAGTAAACACATTTTACGAAGTCATATGGGTAGATGTATAAGTAACATCCATCCACATGTCTTTATCTAGTTTACTTACTTGTATTGACTCTAAAGGTTACGTCCTAAACATCTTTGACTATTTGGATAAGTGAGTTCATGCCAAGTGGTAGCATTTCACTCATCTATGACTATTAAAGGTAAGCATGAATTCTAAAGACCATTGAACATCTGAATAAGCAAGTACTATCCATATGTCATAATCATGCTTACCCACAACTTGTGTACAAATACACATATTCTGAGGTTATGCAGTCACTTGGAGAAGCAATAGTCATCCACATGACAACATCATGTTAACTCATAGCCTATAGATATAACAAAGGGTAATCAAAGTCAAGCGACCAAGTGAAGAAGTGAGATTACTCCACGTGTTGGTATCTCGCTTGTTCACAACCAAGGGCCCAAGGTACAAAATACGAAGGTGACTAAGCAACCAAAAAAGGTAAGGGCAAGCCATGTGGCATACTCTAGATAAAATAATGTAGACAGAGGAAAGTAAGCATCAAATGTGCTATAAATGGACATGTGTAGGAGTGGTAAATTAGAAAGGTGCATGGATAACCCAAATTAACAATGTACTATTAAATTTCTCCCTCAATAAAATAGGTTCAAGACAAAAAAAAGGGGCCTTAAAAGCACTATAAAGAGACATATGCCATTTTTAAGATAACTGGCCAACCATAAATATTGGTAATGTGACACATGGAAAACATTAAATAAATGAATGAAATATTTTAATAACATCACATACCAAATAGTCTGTGGGACTAGGCACTACCAAATGTTGTCTCAAGTAAAGATGCTCCTCTGAGAAACACTTTTTAACTTTGCCAAGCTCGACTAAGAAGATAACCTAGTGGCTCAATCATTAGTAACTCATCAAGGCCTACCAAAATAATTAGGAACTGGCCCACCTTAGACCTCTTCTTTACACTCTCTTAGTGGTCCCTAGGAATCTATTTTATCTTATTTATTTTAGTATAAAGAATCTTCTGACATAAATTTGTCCAACCATTTCAGAGCATGGTGGCCAAGAGTGGTATTTCATGCTTCTTGGAGATAGCACCCATCTCTCTCTTCTATATATATTGATATGTATTATATTGGAAGGTTTGACTTTATTTCAAATAAACACTATCTAATTAATGGTAATTTATTTATCTTGGTATGTTTTCTTAAATAATGTGTCAATTATAGATTGGGCATTTTATTTCATACCTTCTCTTGTAGCATTTCCCAAGTATAATTTTGTGACTTGATAATCAAAATATGTAACATCATATTTATTCTTATCAATAGGAGGAAATGTTATTTCTACATATATGTCTACTTTTTTATTAATGATTATTCTTGAAACTATTTTGGCCTTCTTTTCTTCACAATGATCGACAATGATCAGGATGATGAAATCATTTTCTTGCGAATATTTAATCTTATTTATTTTATTCACTAATTTGTTCAACCAATTTAAAACTTCAATAATGGGAGATTGTTGTAAAAGATAAATTTTAGACTCTTTTTTAATTTCAAGAGGAGGTAGATGAGTTTGTAGAACTTGAAACTTTTCTAATACTATTTCAGCTTCTTTTCCTAATATATCAACATGAGTCTTAGGATAGGGTTTAGTAGGCAATTAAATAGTTTGATAAAGAAAGAATTGTATGCAACTATCATGTTGAGAAGGGATAGAAGACTCAAATAACAATGATGTATCAAAATTTAAAAGCTATTGTGTAGTATTGGTTACTAGGGTTTGAGGATGGGCAAGATTATCAATAGGAATTTCTTCTAAAATAGAAAGACTTTGAGTACCTAGGATTTTTTCACCTAAGCTTATTATCTTCAACTTGAGTGGTTTTTTGACTTTAATAGCCTTTGTTTTTTCTTTCTAAATGTGTTCTTTTTTCATAGACATATTCCACTTTATTTCAATTTTAATGGATTAACACTAATGCTAGGATTGTTAGTTGTGCTTTTCTGCAAGGTTTATGGGTTAATTAGGATGAGATTTAGCTATTATAGTTATGTTATTTGATGTTTTTTTTATTTTTTTGAAATATGTTAAGATATGTGTGTGACTAACTATATTATTGTTCACAATTATTCATAAAAATGCATCATTGTATTAAGAATTCACCCCTTCTCCTTAGATATTTGTCTATGTGACTAGACCCCAAGCCATCGTGAAACTAAGCATATAGTGGTAAAACTATAGCTAAACATGTTATTTATCGTCAAATTATTGGTGTTGCATTTATTCATAAATCTTTGTTAGAGTAGGTTATTTACCTTAGTTCATGTTCATCTAGGTACTTTATTATTCCCACCCACTTATGTGTGGATATTTCATTTATCTTATTTTAGATACTATGAGATATTACATATTTATCTCTTAGATATTATGGAGATAATTTCTAGTTATTCCTATACTTTAGGGATAGTTATCTCTTAGTCTTATGTTTGATCTCTTGGTTAGTATTGATCACTTAGTTTGATCTCTTAGTTATGATTGATCTTCCTTCCCTATATATATAAGGCATATTCATTGTATTTTCATGGAAGATTTGGAGATATACAATATTTATCATTGTATGTTCTATTTATGTATAATATAATAAGAGATTATTTGAGCAATGCATCAATGGATTTTATTGTGGTAATGGTTTGCATATTTGACCTTGTGTGAGAATTTTCTAAACTCTATTCTAGTAACAAAATGGTCTATAATAGCTATTACTCAGCTCCTTATCTTATTATTTCTTAGTATCTAGCATTTTATTTCTTTACTAAGTATGTTCTTCTCTTGCATCTTCTTTGGATGGCCTTGAGAATTAGAAAGGTGTACAAAAAATTATAATTTTTTTAGGGGAGGGACTTTTCTTTTTTGTGTGTTTTATTGTAGGTAAATTTTGGAGATTGTATGAATAAATCAAATCTCAAAAATTCATCCATATTATCTAATATAGACATAATCACCTCCAATTTCATCTTAGTTGGATATCAAAGATAAGATCTACAAGTTTTTTGCAAATCTATTTTTCTTTTTAAATGAATTTTCTCTTTTAGATTCTGAGAAAATTATAAGTGGTTACTCAAAATATATCTAGGTTTTGTGCACTTGTTTTCTCCTTTCCGTAACATTTGGAATTTTATTAAGAATATGGATAATTATTTAGAAGTTCATTACCATCCCGTAAGAGAAGATGGATAATTATTTAGACGTTCATTACCATCTTCTCTTAGTTTATCCTTGAGGGATGGTGTTTAGGCAATGCCTCATTGGTTCATCATTTTACCCTGTATTTTAGAGTATAGTGTTAATGTTTAATGATTTTCATATTCAACACCATTCCTACTTTGACTTGGCAGTTACATGAATTGACATCTATGTATTCTTGAAAAATGGATAGACATCTATAGGAACATTTGTCTTCACATTAGATCTTTTTTTATGCATGGATACCTCATCATGCCCTATTGTGAGGACCCATTTCCTTCCATCCTTTCTCTCTTTTTAGTGGGGGATTTCATTTTCCTATAGGCTTTCTCTATTTATCCACTTTATGATAAATTGTATCTTGGATATATTATACATGAGTACCAAATCAGGCCTTGATGCTCAGTGTTTCACTAAATTTTGAGTCTATTTGATGTTTAAGGAGAAACAGAGATGAAGGGTAGGGATTAGAGATTAGAGAGAACCTAGATTAGTTGTGTGTCATATCCAAATGATGTTGAGCACTCCTCTTTCTCTATGGAGGACTACCTGTGAACAAGAAAGTACTACCACCAAAAATATTTGTTAACAGATATATGAGTGGGCTGCCAAACTACACACTTGTTCCTGAAAGTGTCAAACTTCTTTAGGAATGATAGTCCACTTTTTGAAACAAAATTTTTAATGAATAAAAAATGAAAGAGAGAGTAAGAGAGATATATTTGTACCATTCTTATAGTTTGAGTGCAATAGAGAGTGATACAGTGCAGGTAATATGAGTTGTTGATGTTTTTAGAAGTTGTTTGGGCAGGCTCAAGGAGGTTAGTGAAAATACGTAGTTGTCAACATCGATTAGGCTACCGATATTGGTAAGGGGATACGGTTGATGTTAGTTTTATAATCGATGTCAATTATGTGACTGATGTCAGTAGGGGTAGTAGGTTCTCAAAGGGTTGTAGGAGACTTTTCTAAGCTAGGTGGTAGATGTTGGTCGATTTTATGAGGTTGGGAAGAGTCGTAAGGAGGTGTGCAAAAATCAGGTGGGTCTAGACAGAAGGTTGGTATTTTTGGAGCAGAGGAAAATAGTTGAAGTATTTTTAAAGCTCCTTCATAGGGAGAATTGGGACATTCATAAAATGATAAATAGTACAATGTAAAGTAATTATAAAATGACTATTTAAAGGAATTACCAAAACATAGAGATATACTTAGCTGATGAAATGGATAAACCATGGGTGTTAAATAGATGGTTCTGATGAAGTGTGTTGAAGTAATAAGTGAACAAAAAGACAAGCATGTGTTGTTGGTTTAGAATAATCTAAGCTCTATGTAGTATATTAATTCATAATCTAGATTGATTTGTGCAGAGTAGCAATAAACCTAGATGTAGAAAGTTGAATGTTAAAGAATGTATGCAAATAACTAAGTTTTTCTAATTTTTGATTACCTAAACATTAGTTTGGAATTTGGCTTAAGTAACCACTGTCGGTGATCTCGCTGATGTCAATCATGGGATGATCAACGTCAGTGGCATGAGAATAGGTAAAAGGGATATTTTTATCCTATTTTCTATTTTTTCTCATGCTAAGTGTGGTATCTATTAGGAAAAAATAGAAATATGAGGTGTAGAAAGATGTAGTTAGGGATTTATTTTTTGGGGTGAGAACAAGTCATGGGTAGTTAGGATTAGGGCACTAAATCTTGAGGTGACTCAGAGGGTAAGAATTAGTCTTAGGATGAGGTGGCTAGGTAAGGTGGCATAAGTAGTTTTTAATTAACTTAATTAAATATTTTAAATTAATTAAATGTGTGAGGGGTAAAATCATAGGTTATGAAGGTTAATTATTAAATGGGGCTCAAGGGGGGTTTGACATAGGGAGCTATGCACGTGTGTGACATTATTTTAGTGTCTATATTTTCCCTTTTTTATCTTTCAATTTGTACTATCAAGTTGCAAGATAAAAACAAAAGTTGGATGCCCTAGGTTTTGGATGAGGTATCCCTCCTCAAAATGGAAAACAATAGAAGAGAAAATGAAATCAGGTACCAGTTTGAGAAGGAGTTAATTGGGTGGGTGGATGTTGAATGAGAATGTGGTATCATTACTTACATGTATACTATGATGAGTTATAGTCAAAAAAATCAAGAACAGATAAAGGGAAGGAGGACTTAGATAGAAATAACTAAATCATAGCTTGTAAGTGATAGCTAATAAGGTTAAAATGATCAAAGTTGTAGCTCTAATGGTCCATATGTTCCAGGTACTCAAGGTAAGAAGTGCTCCTGGTAAACATAAAAGGTTGTAAATGATAGGATTGGCTTGGTCATGATCTAAAACACCTGATATACATGCGTGTGTACAATAGCTAACATAAGTGGTCAAGACAAGCAATGTAAGGTTGGTTTAAAAGGGTCAATGGCCTAGGAAATATTCATGATTTCTAGTCAAAGTCATCATGGGTGGAGATTTAAGTGATCTTCAAGGTTGGTTGTCATAATTGGGGAGATATATGTGATCTCTAAGTTGGTTTTTAGATAGAGGGTGTAGTCCAAAAGGTTGTGGTTGTGGTTGAAAACTCTAATTTAAGGGTGCCAACATTGGTTATGTCATTGATGTCAGTAGGAAGTATTTTTGACATTGATGGCTTAGGTCAAGTCTATCAACATCGATGGATGACCAAACCTAACAAAAAGGGGTTTGAAAACCCACCAAAACTCATTTACAACACTTGATTGGAGATAAAAAGAGCTCTGAGTACTAGTGAGATGGTAGATCAAGGAGGGGACCCATCTAGAGGAGTGCCACCATAAGGGCCAGCTATTTTAGCTTAGAGGAGATAGAGAGATGAGGTAAGATTTTTTATGAGTTAAATTTGAAATTAATTTTGTTAATTTGTTATTTTAGGCTAAATTTAAATTTTGGGTGAATAAAATGCTTTTAGGGGCATAGGAAATGGGGTGGGGAAGATTTAGGTGAATTTGGGAAGGATTAGGGGGTAGTTTTTAGGGAAAAACTTAAAAGTGGAAGATAATTTTTTTGGCCCTAAGGCCAAACCAATCATCAATGTCGATGAGGTTCACTGATGTCGACTGACATAGTGTTGATGTGGGAGGGGTCCATTGGCATCGATTGATATCAACATATAAGATCAATGTTGATGACCTTGAAAAACCTAAATTATTAGAAATGGCTAATTTTGGATCCCCAATTGAGTTAGTCAACTTAGCCTAACAGTCAAGCTAGCCTCAAAAGACCCCATGTCAATTGAGTGCTACCTATATAGCTCAATTGAGGTCTCCAGGCCAATGTAGTTCTCCCAGTATATAAGGAAAAAGATCTGAGGTATGGTTAGAAATTTTTTAAGGAAAATGGTTAAGAAAAGGTATGTTGAAATAGGTCATGGGACCTAGGGATTAAAATATAGGTTGTAGGGTCGAGGGTTTGAGATATAAACTATGGGGCCTAGAGTTGTGATAGGTAGTTGGGTTTAGGGTGGAAAGATAGGTAGTGAGGCCTAAGGTAGAGATATAGGTAGTGAGGCTTAGGGTGGAGATATAGCCAGTGAGGCCTAGGGTAGAGATATAGGTAGTGAGGCCTATGGTGGAAAGATAGGTAGTGAGGCCTAGGGTTTAGGTGGGAGAATAGGTTAGATAGTTAAGTGGGTATATGGCTGAGCTAACCTTAGAAGACCCCATGTCAATTGAGTGTTGCCTACATAGCTTGGTTGAGGGCCTCAGTCTAATGTAGTTCTCTTAGAGAGAAGGGAAAAAAGTTTGGTGTGTTATATTAGAAAGTGTGTGACTTGAGGTGTGTGTGTGTGGATGTAGGCTAGGCAAGAGTTGACATTATGAGATCGACTACCTATGCTACTAATGTGGATGAGGAGGGATGTCACCTTAGATGAGTGGGATCACATGGTAGCCATAGTTTTAGGAGGAGTGAGATGATATTGTAGAGTTACACAAGATGTTAGTTTGGTGATATCATTGATAGAGAGGTGGGATCACACCACCAACACCTTCCATTTATCGATCGAAGAATTGACGGTGACACAAGAGGATGTGTATAAGATTTTATGGTTTCCACTCCAGGGTGATGATCTCTTCTCATGTTTAAGAGAGGAGCATGATATTCGCTTGGTTACATTGTTTGGAGAGTATGTTAGTGAGGTGACCTATCATTCAATGAGCTTTACATATGATCCATTGTATACTATTAATGAAAAGCATTCATTAATTGAGCATCCTAATGATGATAGGGATTACAGTATATGCACTACTAGATGCAGATGTTGGGACATTTCTTATTGCATTGATAGGTGTTATAGCATAGATGGTTGAGTAGTAGACTATATTTGCATGAGGACTAGCTTTTTTGGCACATTTATATAGAGAGTTATGGGGGTTAATGTTATGATGATGGTACAGTTTGTGTGTTGGGAATTTACTCCATTATTGGGCATATGATCACATCATGGTGACATGACCATTGGGGTTACCCACCATGATTGCAACTAGTTTCAAGGTCAAGTTTAGATGGTGGAGAGATGGTATGGCCCAGACACAAGTAAACAACATAGTGTGAGATATTGATCATTATAGGTGCATGATAGAGGTATTGATTCCCATAGATATTTTTTAGAGGCCCTACTTGACATACCCTACATTCAGAGGATAGGTATAGCATCTTTTTAGTTTACAGAGCATATTATGGGTTAGAGGGAGATGAGCTAGAGAGCTAGAGATGATACCCATGGTATGGGTCAGGAGATAGTTTGGCTTATTATAAGATGTACCTCCTACCTTTCCTCAATATAGGAGGGATGATATAGAGGCACCCCTACTCTTTCCCTAGGAGATAAAGGGTCCAAATTTTGAGGAGCTACCAACAAGCTCCGGTGTAATAAATCCTAGATGCATAGCAGCTTATCTGGCTTAGTGGATAGGTTTACATTATATGGTTTAGGTCAGGAGGCCACCACTAGATTTATAAGGAGTGATGAGAGAGAGAGAGAGAGAGATGAAACCATACAAGCTCAAGATGTAGTAGTATAAAAATAGGATGCATTAGTATAGGCCAAAAATGTAGTAGTACAAGCCTGAGATGCAACTCAGGCATTAGTATTGGTCTTATAGGGATAATTTATGACATTTTAGGGCTAGGTTAGAGATTTATAGGTTCAGGTCAGGGCATTATAAGGCTATATTACTACACTAATAGTAGAGAGGGATAGTTTGAGAGTATCAGGATAGGCTACTCTTCCTCTTCCACCATAGGGATTAGTGCAGGGTCCTTCAGTAGGTGTGATGGGTCTATCATAGACTATATCTCTAGCGAGGTACGACACTGATCTTGATGAGATTGATTACTATGAGAGGGCCACTAGGGAGTTCCCATAAATTTAGAGGTATTCTGAGTTTAGAGAGTAGGAAATATTAGTGACATGTGCCATAACTTCTAGCTCATGTAGATGCAAATAGGTAGAGAGTGGTGATGACACTACTTCTTCACAACCATGACTATAGCCTTGAGGATTCAAAGTGCTAAATTTTGTTATTGATATTTTTATATATATTGTATACATACTAGCCTATGAGCCAAAGATGAGAGATATATATTTTGAGGGAGAGATGATAGTGATATGATCCATTGATGTACATTCATATTCAGTGCATATATATGAGATGTATTATTTTGAGATGCGTTATTGTGATGGTGATGATGTTGATCTTATTATAATGATGTGGATGTTTATATAGTGTTAATTTTATGTTAATGTTGAGCATGTTTATTGAGTTATACTAGCATTTCCCATATGTGTGATGGTATATGCATAGTTGATTTGTTAGCTTCATCTTAACATTTTACCATACTTATGATGGTGTATTCTTAAAATGAATAGGTTGGTTATGTTATTTTATTTCAGTAGTTTTCCATATTTATGATGGTGTATGCTTAAAATAAATGGAGTAGGCTTGATAGTTTTTTTATTTATTTTTGTTTAGAGAAACTATGGTTGCATGTTGGATAGATTTCTCATGAGCAATGGTTTGTTAGTTTTAGTATGGTTTGGAGTATCTTTGCTTGAGATGGATATGTGATAAACACATAACTCTTAAGAATCAAGAACAATTGGTAGAAAGGTGAGATGGTGATTGAATATTTTCATGATATTCAATCTTAGAAGAGAAATCGACATGTGATTAAGATGGGAACAAAAGAGGCACAATGCTCACTTATTGGAAAAGACCATAATCATAACATAAATAAGCTTAGGAATATGAGCCTCTTTCATGCTTTGTATTATTTGACCATTTTGTTTATTAAAGAAGTGTCGTACTCACCTTGTGTCAAGTGAGTTCAAATTTCCTTGAAAGAGTATGAGGGGAAAAAGGTAAAAATAAAGAGAGTGTTTGGGTGGCGTAACCTTCTTAGTGGGGATGATACACCCCTTTTTTGGATGACCCAAGAGCTACTATAGGCAAGTCCATGACTTAATTTTTTTTTTGTTGGGTGTAAGTTGATCAATACAGGAAGTCTACAATGGGATTTTGTTTGTGTTGAGATCACATGAATATGATCAATATGAAAAGCTACTATAGGCAAGTCCATGATTATTTTCTCTTGATAACAAAGCTTGGCCTAGTCATCCTTCAAGGGAGTGGTCTAAGCTTTTTTTTTTGAGTTTTAATAGCTATCCTTCAAGGGAGCAGTCTACATTGGGAATCATGACCTGAGAAATTATAACTTGTCTATATATCCCCTTTTTTTTTAACTTTAGTCATGGACAAGACTATAGAGGCTTAGGGTTTTTCCACTTTAAGGTCAAAACCATGGCACTTCATAGGTTAACTAAGTGTGTAGGAGTAAGGTTTAAGAGGAAGGGATATGAATATAATAGGGTTGCTTAAGGGACAATCTCAAATTAAACATGAGGTGAAGCATCACTTGATCAACAAAATAATGGTCATAGGTGTAAAGCATTTAAAAGCTCAAGTTCTGGATTTTCTTCGAGAGAAGATAAGTGATAAGTTCTTGAGCCATACTTGTGAGTTATGATGTAGGGTCTAAGCCAATTAGGAGAAAATTTACCCTATTTGCTTTTCTCCATATTCATCACATGTTGATTTTACTTTAAGATGAGATCTCTGATATTAAAATCTCACTCATTAAGGTTTTTTTTGTAAGCGCATTTGATATGCTCTTGATATATTTGGAGGTGGTTGAGTGATATGAGATAGCGTTCATCAAGAAACTCAAGTTGAGCCAAACGTTTTTAGTAAAAGTCATCATTCATAAGTAGGTCTTATAGAGAGATGCAAAGAAAAGGAATCGAGACCTCAAGAGGCAAAACAACTTCCATCCCATAGACCAAGGAAAAAGGTGTAGCACCTATAGGGCTTTGAATGCTAGTGCGGTAAGCCCATAAATCAAATGGAATGTGTGTGTGCCAATCCTTACCAATATTGTTGAATACCTTCATGAGGATTTTTGTCAATGTTTTGTTAGATACTTCTACCTATCTATTTACTTATGGATAGTACAATGATGAGAAGCTTAATTTGATTCAAAAGGTGTCACAATGATTTTGGATAGTCTTGTTTTTGAAATATTTGTCGTTATCTATTATAATTTTATGGGTCATACCAAAATGATAGATGATGTAATGGTTAATAAAGTCAATAATTTTGCCAGCCTTAATAGAGATGAGAGGAATGGCCTTGACCCACTTGGTGAAGTATTTAGTATCAGTAATGATAGAATGATGACAGAGAGATGAATGAGGGTTAATCTCACCGATTAGATCTAAACCCCATTGGGAAAAGGGCCATAAGTCTTTGGAAAATTTTAATGCATGGCTTGGAAGATGAAAGAGGTTAGCATGTTGTTTACATTTGATGTAATGCCGAATGTAATCACTATAGTCTTGATGGATTATTGGCCAATAATATCTGAGTCAAAGGATATGCTTAACAACTACGTTACTATTGAAATGTCCACCATAAATCCCATCATAGACTTCTTTAATGGTGAAGGAGGTCTCAGTACTAGTGAGGCATTTAAGGAGGAGACCATCAAAACCTCACTTGTAGAGAAGTCCCCCTATCATAGTGTAATGATCAATACGTTTCATGAAGGCATGCCTCCCATTATTAGAGAGTTTGAAATGGGTAATAGAAAAGGAAAGATAATCCATGAGTTGTTTGTACCATAAGTCATGTGGGTTGTGTGTTACATTTTTGATAAAAAGGATGTTAGTTGAGACATAAGAGGGCAATGTTAAGCAATGCATAGTGACATAGATTTTTGAGGAAGAGGGTGAAGAGGGTATGTGTGAAGCAAGTGAAGCCATTGTGTCAACAAAATTGTTTTTAGATCGAGGAATAGTTTGCAAGATGTAGGAGTCAAATGATTCTAATAACGTATCTACATGATGTTTATACCATTGTAGAATTTTGTTTTTGCATAGGTAAGAACCATTAACCTGATTAACCACTAGTTGAGAATCACTGAAAATGGTTATTGATTTGATACCTAAGAAAATAGTTATTTGAAGCCCTAATATCAAAGCCTCATATTTGGCCATATTGTTATTACATTTAAAATCTAGTTTAAATGACAAAGGCATAGGCTCACCATTAAGAAGAATAAGAATGAGCCTTGCACCCCCATCATGTTGACATTTAGACCCATCAAAGATCATCATAATTTGATAAGAAATATCATCGATAGAGAGCATTATGATGGATTCATCATGGAATTTGAGGTTGGAAGGTTGGTTATCAGGTAAAGGGGTAGTAGCTAACTAGTTAGTGATCATTTTCCCCTTCATATAATTTTGTTGAATAAACTCTATGTCAAATTTAGCAAGGAGCATGAGCCATCGAGCTACATGTTGGTTATGATATGGATTGGAATGCATGTATTTGAGGTGATCAGTATGGGTGATGACATAGGTTTTGTGATTTAAGAGGTAATGGTGGAGCTTGGAGGCTACAAAGACCAATGCAAGATAAAGCTTTTTGGTATGGGTATATTGAGTTTCATAATCAATAAGTTTGTGGCTTATGTAGTAAACCACTTGTTCTCGATGGTGATCATCCTAATGTGCAATCATAGCACCTAGAGAATGGTCTATTTCAGAGATGTAAAGGTAGAAAGGTTGATTTTCCTCAGGTGTAATAAGATTCAATGGGGAAAGAAGAAATCATTTGATTGCATCAAAGGCCTCCTAGAAATCTATCTTCCAATAGAAGGAGACATCTTTTTTGAGGAGATGATGAAAGGGTTGGCAATGATCAGATAACTGGGAGATGAAGCAGTGGATTGACTGAAGCTTACCTTCTAGGCTATGGAGTTGCTTGATATTAGTAAGTGGAGGCATCTCTAGTATTTCTCAAACCTTAGTAGAGTCAACTTCAATACCATGGAGAGAAATGATAAAGCCTAAGAGCTTACCAGAAAGGACACCAAATACACATTTCTTTGGGTTTAGTAAATGTTATATTGGAGGAAATGAGTGAATATAATTTTGAGAATCATCAAGTGATCTTGATGAAGTTTAGATTTTTTGAGTAAGTCATCCACGTAGTCTTCCATAATTTTGTGTAGGAGATCATGGAAGATGTAAGTCATGGCACATTTTTAGGTGGCACCAACGTTCTTTAGACCAAAGGGCATGACCTGATAATAGAAAGTCCCCCATGGGGTAATGAAAGTTGTCTTATGTTAATCTTTGGGAGTAACCAAAATTTAATTATAACCTGAGAACCTATCCATAAGTAATAGCATCTCATGGCCAGCTGTTAGATCAAGAAGTTGGTCAATACTTGGAAAAGGAAAGTCATCTTTTGGACAAATGAGGTTTAAGTCATGATAGTCAGTGCATATGTAGATTCCTCTAATTTCTTTTGTGATAGGCACAATATTAGAAACCCATTGTAGGTAGTTGATGGGTTGAATAAAGTTAACATAAAGGAAGCATTGGAGCTCTTCTTTGGCAAGGAGAGCAATACGAGGGTGCATTTTATGAAGATTTTGCTTAATAGGTTTAGCATCTCAGTTGGTGACAATGTTATGGGTGATAATAGAGGGGTCAATACTAGGCATGTCATTATAAGACTAAGTGAAGGCTTTTCTATGGTCATCAAGAAATGTGGCATAATGAGCTTGCTCAAAGGAGTCTAAAGACTAGCCAATATTAATAATATGTGGGTTATCATGAGAGGGTAAATTAATGTCGATGGTTGATTCATTTAACATAGCCTACATTTTAGATGGGAGTGAGCATTAGATATAGGAATCATTTGCACCCATGTATGTGAGAATAGCATCATCATCTTAACATTGGATAGTGTTGATAGTGGGAGAGTCTTCATCAATCATTTCAAGATGAATGAGAGGAAGGGACGTTGTTTCCTTACCCTAGTAATAGGTGAGGGGCCCAAATGGATGGCATTTATTAAAAAAAAAATTAGGTATAGATACCTCTGATTTGGTAGGTGATAGTGGAGAAGAAGGTGGAGAAGGATAGACTAGCTCTTCGATAATTGGTATATGAGAAGTTTTGGTAAGTTTAGTTGGTTTGTCATAAACCACTCCATGCCTCTTTTTGGCATTTTCAATGGTTTTGTTGTGAAATATTCAATGGGTATATGAACACCCTACTTATAATGACCCAAACCAAATCCTTTTCAAGCACACCTATAAATATAGGTGTGAGAGAAAATAGGCTTACTCAAGAAAGAGAAATCACAAGTAAATGGTTGTGTTAAAGAGGATGGATTGCTGATAGAGGAAGTCTAATCAATTCCCCCATATATAAAATTAGTTTGAAGGTTAGAAGGACCATATGAGATGACCATCCCAATATAGGGATCATAATTGGGGTGCATATGAAGCTTTCCATACTCTTGTGGAGTATGGAACATGTCGAGTGTCAACAAATGATATTCTCTGAGCGACAAACATTTGAAATTTTCCTCCATGGGGTCTTTGTCAGGAATTTGTATTACCGGTATCTATGTAATCAAGGTAGTGGAGCTTGTGGAAGCTTCAAAAACATCATGTAGAGAAGATGATTTATTCAATTGAATGAGAACATCATTGGGACTATAAGTCATGTTGTATGTTTTAAATGGAGGTGGGTCAGGTCGAATAACATGCACTTGCCCATTATGCTCAAACTTGACATAGAAGTGCAAAGTTGAGGGCACACATGCCATATCATGTATCTAAAGTCATCCAAGAAGTATGTTGTATTGGAATTCTCCTTCTACAACATATAAGATCTCAATAATTATGTAGGGACCCACACAAATATGTAAGATAATAGTACCCACCATAGTAGCTGTGGTATTGTTAAAGGAGTAGAGCATCGTGTCAGTTTGAGACATGCAATTGTCAAGAAGAGATAGTTATTTGTAGGCATGGGTGGAGATAATATTAATACTAGCTCCCCCATCGATCATGACTCTTTTAACATGAGTTTGATCAATATATGTGGTGATAAAAAGGGTCAAATCCTGATCTTCAAGGTGTTGAAGTGGAATTTTTGAATCACTAAAGGAAATTAGAGAGATGGTGTTAAGAGAGCTGATCAAAGTTGTAATAGGTTGGGGATCATCAGGTTGTACCTTAATCGCTTGCAAGGAACTAATCAAATCTTGATGATGTTGGGGTAAGTTTTGGATTAACTCATACAAGGACATTTTCATAGGAGTTTGGTTAATTGATTTCACCATCAAGCTTTGAATAACTTCTAAAGACATTAGTTTTGGGACACCCAAGATGGAAATCTTGGGATTCAAAGTAGGAGTGTCTTTAGAGAAGGGATGAGCCCAAGGGGAAGCAACCTTTTCCTTACCTTTATCCTTTTGTTGTTGTGACCATGTGGCCACATTAACTATGTTGATCTAAAACATAGTTGAAGGAGGTGGCAAAAGGGGTATGATAACATATTTGGGTTTGAATTCAAGTAGAACAGTATGAGGCATTGTGAATTCCAAAGGTGGAATAGTAGGAAGATTAATGGGAGTATCAACAAAGAGAGTATCGACATCAACGTGTTGTCGAATGACTGTTGTGATATTTTTACAACTCTCGGTATCATGTCCAGGTGAATGATGATATAGACACACTTGTGTATCGTTGAACCAAGATGGCTTTGGTCCAAGAGGGATATAAGGCTTAATGGGAGGAAGATTTATTATGGAATATTGTAACAACTAGCATAGGAAAAAGATCTGAGAGCCTACAAGTGGGCTAGCACTTATTGTTGTAATAGGAGTAGACACCTTCTTTAATTTAGGAGTTGTAGGGGTGATTTTACATGGCACCTTTTTAGGTGGCAATGGAATCACGTGTTTTACTGACACTCTTTTGGTGTTAAGTATCATGGTGTCAAATGTGAAAGACCTACTAAGTGGTAGAGGAAATTGTGGAGGTAACTTAGCCTTTTATTTTGCTTGGATTGGTGATACTCTAACTAAATTAAAGGGGTATGGTCCTAAAATTGATGATAAAGTTGAGGGTGGAAGAGGGAAGGATCAGTGAGCTCTAGGAATCTTAACATTTTTTCATAATTTAGGTCACAAAACTCTAACTTATGGTTGGAGAGTTAGATCTAATTTCACCTGTGGATGAATTAGATTAGAGACTAGATATACGCATAAAAACTTGACCTACTTTAATGTGGTAGATGCTTGTGAGGGTGAGGGATCTAACATAGAAGGATGAGCTTTTAATGATTTTGGTGAGGAACCTTTAACTCTGTCAAAGACCTTAGGGTAAAGGGTAGTGATAGGGTTGGTGGTTTAGGTTGACACTCATTGTGTAGTATAAGGAGTTTTAAGTCAGTCCCAAAATGTTGTATGATCTAGCTTCATGGAGTCAAGAAATTCTTGACTTTTCACTAATCGTGAGAAGGGTTTAGATGAAGTTGACATGGGCCTTATAGTTTCTTCTTTATAAGGTTGAGGTGATTGAGAAAGAGGGAAATTTTTGGTCTCTACTACCTCAGGCCAAATATGAGAAAGAGTCGCAATAGGGTCTTCTTTAATAGAGATAGACAAAGAGGCATGGTCTTCCACAGGTTGAGGAGAGATAGGTGAAGAAGGCTCCTCAAGGGGGTAGAGCATAGGTATAATTTCTCCCTCAACATGTGGGTGAGGAATAGGTAAAGTATGATCCTCCATAGGTAAAATAAGTGGTAAAATTGGTGGAATCAGAGTAGGCACAATAGGTGTCTCATTTAATTTAGGAGTAGATAACATTGGCTCTTTTAGGTGTAAAGGAGTGGATTGGGGTACTATTTTCTATCAATGGAGGAGAGACAAGCATAGAGGGTTCCTCAAGAGTGTATAACATAGGAATGATGTTCCCATCAACATGTAGTTGTGGAATGGGTAAGGTGTGGTCTTCAAGTGGTAAGAGGATAGGTAACATTGGTGCAAAAGGAACTAACAATACAGGCTCCTCTTGTGGAAAAAGGAGTGATAAAGGAGGCTCTTCCTCACATGGGAGTGGAATGGGTAAATTAGGTTCTAATCAAGGAGGAAGAATGGGAAAAATAAATTCCACTGATTGTGGGGGAGGAGTAGGTAAAATGGGTAGCTCCTGTTGTGGGAGAGGTTGGACTAGAGGTAAAGGAAAGACCATATTAAGTGTATGGATATTATGATCACATGAGTTATTAGTCATGGTCTAAACAATATTTTGATTGGGTGAATGATTAGGAAAAGGCTATATATTATGATTAGTAGGTGCATTAGGGTGATCCAAGATGAGATCACCCCTATCAAGCATGTATTGAATAATGTTCTTGAATGTTTCATAGTTATTAGAATTATGGCCTTTGACTCAATGGTAGCTACAAAACTCATCCTCCTTGTACCAAGTTAGAATAGGATGGGAGGGGTCAAACTGTATAGAAGGCTTGATTTGAGGAAGGTTTATGGCTCCCTATTGTAATAGTGTTTCCAAAATGGAAGTATATGACTCCCCAATGGGAGTGTATTGTCTTTGTTCATACTATTGTTGGAATTGATTGGTTAGATTTTGGGAAGTCAAGGAATTAGGTTGGTTTGTGGTTATGGAAGAAGTTGATTTAATGACCACCACATTGGTTGAGCCTTTATATTTTTGGTTAGAAGGAGAAGTTTTAGAAGAAAAGGAGTCATTAGATTTGGATTTGGTATTTTTACTATGCAACTTAACTCTGTCTTCAGCTACAACCTCAATCTCAAGTTTCCATGCTATTGTAAAGGCTTCATCAAATGTGCAAAAAGTTTGTACTCAGAGTGTGGATGAAATTTGCTTAGCACATGCCCTCAAGAAGAGCTCAATAATCTTAGATTAGGGTAAAGATAAGGAGAATTGATTGATTAATCCTCTCCAATGAGTGACAAACTATGTGATAGACTCATCATCAAATTGTCTAATAGAATAAAGGTCCAAAATAGAAACCTTTTTAGAAATGTTAATAGAGAAATGGTCTAGGAATATTTGTGTGAGTTGGGTAAATGAGAAAAGGGAATGTCAAGTTATAGAGCTATAACAATCTAGGGCAGCACCCAAAAGAGACATAGGAAAGGTGCAAAGTAGTAACACATCATCGTACCCTATTAAATAACAAGCATGTCTAAATGCTCACAAATGCTATTGTGAGTCCTCTTCACTCTAAAAACAAGTAAATTTGGGGAGTTCTCATTATCTTGGATAAGGGAAAATAAGCACAGAAGGATGGATAGGCTCATTGCATATCTGATCATAGGATAACACATTCTTTGAACCTGACATAGATGTCTCTACATTAGACATCTTGTCCATCAGCATCTTAATGAGGTCTAGAGGGAGATTGGTTTCATAGATACCCCATAAATTATAGGGAACCTAATAGGAAACAAAGGGAATGTATAACATAACTTGTTGTGGTTGTTTTGACACAACATAGGGATAATGAGTCATAAGCTAGGGGGTGGAAACAAAAGGGGCTTGTCCCATTGGGTTAGAGACTATGCTTTGGTTGGATGTTGTTATTGTAGGTTGGGTTATTGGCATGGTTATACTGGGTGAAAGGTGAGTCGTAACTCAAGTAATTATAGGTGTGAGAGTAGATGATATAGGTACCACCAAATTTTGAAATGGGGTTAGACTTGACTGAACTACTTGTGGTTGTGAAGGCAGGGAAGTTATGCCATGGTTTAGGTGAGATTAGGTGGTTGGTGATGCTAAAATTTGGACATTGTTATGGTTTAGTTACTTGTTAAAGCAGTGGTTTGAGTAACCATAGGGAACATGGTGGAGATAGTTGAAACTAAAGCTATTTCCATTAGAGAAGTTGGTATACCATACAGTGGGTTACCCAAAGAATTATGAGTTTGGCTTATGGCAAGGTAATGTTGAAGGGATGCCACATTACAATCTAGAAATTTATCAAAATCTTGATCTCCTTTAGGCATAATGGGAATTTGGTTGGGGCTAGGAGTATGCTCTATATTTGAATTATGCTTCATGATAGAATCAATAATAAGAGGGGAAGGTGGAAGTGGTTTCCATCTTACATAATTAGTAATAATTTTGGCTTGGGTTCATGTCAATACCATACAAGAAGAAGTACAAATAATCTTAATACTCTATATTAGTGACAGAATAAGGAAAAACTAGGTTTGGGTATAGGTAAGTGGGTTATTTTAGCTTGTTATTTTGAGCAAACTAAAATTACATAATTGTTGATGTCGATCACTTGACCAATTTAGATACGTTAAAGTCTATCATCATCTATGCTATTAACCGATGTTGATAGGCTAAATTTTGCTAATATCAATGGGATTAATCAATGTCGATCACTGTGATATCCTGGGAGATGAAAAATCCAATGTTTTAGAAACCCAGAGATAGAATCTAGGTAAAATAAAGGATGCAAGAGGTTTATATAAGGAGAATGAACACTCAAAAAACCTAATATAATAGGTTATACAACCTAAGTATTATAAATGGTGTTGATTTTATAAATCAATGGAAAAATGTCCTTACCAACTCTAAAATATAGAAGGTAATAGAAAATCATAAAAAGAACATACAACCACTAATTATTAACTCCTAGGGATTAATTTTAGTCTCATGTTGGCTTATGCCTTAATTAGATAGTGAGAAGATAATTTGGTTATCAAAGGTATTAAAAAGCAATCTAGAGCTAGTTTCAAGTTAGTTTTGGTACTCAAGAGGAAATCTATGTTAGACTAAGTATGTGACTTGTTATAGGAACTTGCTCCTTGCACTTCATGAACTTGAATCCAATCCAAGTCACTTAACTAAAATATAACTTCTGCCTATAGTTTATACTCTGCCATAGAATGGAATGGGTTCTCCCCTTGGTGGTTAAATCCAAGTGGGGTAGTCGGGTAGGGTAAGGTAATCCACTAGGCGATAAAATCTTGATGGGCATTATCTCAGGTGAGTTTAGATGTTTATTTTTGTGAGTGTGATCTGGTTGTGTAACATATGTGTACTATGATTCATTCATAATGCTTGTAATTAACTAGGTGAACTACTATGCAACAAGTAAACAGTGAAGTGTAGTAAGTTTTAAACCCAAATCTAAAGTGTTTCAATTCAAATGAAAATAATGATTAAATAGGAGAAGAGAATGTATTTCACTATCCTAGTGTGCATGCAAGAAATATATAAATGAATATTCTTTTAACTTGCAATAAAAACGATAAGTTTCTTTTAGAAGTAAAAGAAAGAGAAGAGTGGCAAGGAAGAAGAAATTTTAGTTTATTGCCTTTAAACAGAAAATAAAATGTTGAATATTTAGTTTTGAGGGAGAAAAGAAGGAGAAAGTGCAAGGAATGAAATTTTCAATATAATGCACCTATATGAATGCTTAAAATAAGTAATGAACCCAAGGAAAACTCTAGGGTCCCATCGGGCATGCCAGAAATGTTTCACTAAATTTTGAATCTATTTGATGTTTAAGGAGAAACAGAGATGAAGGGTAGGGAATAGAGATTAGAGAGAACATGGATTGGTTGTGCACCATATCTAGATGATGTTGATCACTCCTCTTTGGCTAAGGAGAACTACTTATGAATAATAAATTACTCCAACCAAAAATATTTGTTAGCAGATATATGAGTGGGCTATCAAGGTACGCGCTTGTTCCTTGAAGTGTCAAACTTCCTTGTGGATGACAGTCCACTTTTTGAAACAAAATTGGTAATGAATAAAAAAATGAAATAAAGAGTAAAAGATAGATATTTGAACCATTCTTGTAGTTTGAGTGTAGTAGAGAGTGACATAGTGTAGGTAATGTGAGTTGTTGATGTTTTAAGAGGTTGTTTGGGTAGGCTCAGGGAGGTTAGTGGAAATACACAGTCATCGACGTCAATTAAGCTATTGATGTTGATAAGGGGATATGGTTGATGTCAATTATATAACTAATGTTAGTTATGTGATTGATGTCGGTAGGGGCAGTAGGTTCTCAGGGGGTTGCATGAGACTTTTTTGAGCTAGGTGGTGGTGTTGGTCAAGTTTATGAGGTTGGGAAGAGTTGTACGGGAGTGTGTAAGACTCATGTGGGTCTAGATAGAAGGTTGGTATATTTGAAGTAGATAAAAATAGGCAAAGTATTTTTATAACGCCTCTATATGGAGAGTCAGGACATTCATAAAATGATAAATATTACAATGTAAATTAATTATAAAATGATTGTTTAAAAGAATTACCAAAACATAGAGACATACTTAGCTGATGAAATGGATGAATTGTGGGTACTAGATATATGGCTCTAATGAGGTGTGTTGAAGTAATGGGTGAATATAAATACAAGCATGTGTTATTGGTTTAGAAGAATCCAAGCTTTGTGTAGTATATCAATTCCTAATCTTTACTTATTTGTGCAGAGTAACAATAAACATGGATGTAGAAAGTTGAATGTTAAAGCTTGTATGTGAATAACTAAGTTTTTTTATTTCTACTGACCTGAACATTAGTTTGGAATTTGGCTTAAGTAACCAACGTTGATGATCCCACTGATGTCGGTCATGGGTTGACTAATGTCGATGGCATGAGAATAGGTAAAAGGGCTATTTTTAGCCTATTTTCTATTCTTTCTCATGCCAAGTGTGGTATCTATTAGGAAACGATAGAAATGCAAGGTTAAGAAGGATATAGTTAGTTAGGAATTTATTTTTGGGGTGAAAACAAGTCATGGGTAGTTAGGATTAGGGTACTAAGTCTTGAGGTGACTTAGAGGGTAAGAATTAGTCTTAGGATGAGGTGGCCAAGTAAGGTGGCATAAGTAGTTTTTAATTGACTTAACTAAATATTTTAAATTAATTAAATGTGTGAGGGGTAAAATCATGGGTTATGCATGATAATTATTAAAATGGGCTCAAGGGGGGTTTGACATAAGGAGTTATGCACATGTGTGATGTAATTTTGGTGTCTACACTCAGACTCATATCGTAGATATGCCCCTCTATTTTTGTCCCATATTTTTATTTTAGGGGGGTTGTTAGAGTATGCTATTTACCTTAGCTCATGTTCATCTATGTACTTTATTATTCCCACCCACTTATGTGTGGATATTTAATTTATTTTATTTTAAATATTATGATATATTATGTATTTATCTCTTAGATATTATGAGAATAATTTTTAGTTGTTTCTATCCTTTAAGGATAGTTATCTCTTAATCTTAGGTTTGATTTCTAACATGATCTCCTAGTTATGATTGATCTCTATGTTGATATTTTAGTTAGGATTGATAACCTAACTTGATCTCTTACTTATGATTGATCTTCCTTGCCTATATATACAAGTCTCATTCATTATATTTACATGGAAGATTTATAGATAGAATATTTATCATTCTATGTTCTATCTGTATATAATATACTGAGATATTATTTAAACAATGCATAAATGGATTATAATGTGGTAATGGTTTGTAGATTTAACCTTGGATAATATTTTTCTAAACTCTTTCAATCTCCCTTTTATACCTTACCCTCTCTCTTTTTATATTTTTTTGTACAATCAAGCGATATTTGTCCCCATTTTTAGAAACTATGAAGTGAATATAAGGAAGGCTACTAGTAATATTTTGACTTATCATTGGTTTTAAACTTGTTTCCCATACTCTACACTCTAACATATTGTGTTCCTAAAACTCATGAAAAATATAGCACTAAAAGTATATAAGCTCTATAAAGTGAAGAAATTAGAGCTCAGGATATCAATCTATTGAAATTAGTTTAACTAGAAGTGTACAAGTTTTTTCAATGATAAAATTGATATAGAACCTCTGGTGGTAACATTGCATCTCTTAGAGATATATTCCAAGTAAGATATTCAATAACATCCAATACTTTCAACTCATGCTCTAGATTGTCTCAACAATAATACTTAAACAAGAGGACACAAGTCCCCTAATTGTTCCTTGAACTCACTCAGTGCATCTAACCCAATAGATGGCCATATAATACATGCCATAAATATCCCATGTACCATATTTTTTTATCTCACTTTCTATGCATATGTGTACTTTTAAGATCTGATATTGGGGGTTGGATCCCTTATACTAGTTTAATGGCATGATCATCATCTATTTTTTATGGTGTTATTTTGGTATATCTTAAAAAAATACTAAGTTCCCATTTATAATTTCTTGTAGATCTGATGGTGTAGGCACATTTTATGGTTGTGATTATAAGGAAAAACTTTGCACCATAAACCCATCAACTACCTTTTTTAATAATCTTATGCATCATGAGACTAAATAACTATTGGGAATTTCAACACAATCCACATAGTTTAAATATGTTTCCCTCTAAATGAAAATGCATGAATATCTCTTAGAAATTCATCTCAATTGTTCCCAAGGTAGTGAGTCATTGAAATCCCAATACAATGTATGCTTCACCTATGGGAATTATGACCATAGGTAAATCTAGTAGGTAGTATCCCATGGTGAGTTTAATACTATGTAAATTCCTTTTACAATTTATTGTGCCACCATCTATAATCATCACCTAAATTTATGGATTTGGACAAATAAAAAAATTACACATGCATCCAACTTACAATTGATAAAATTTTAAGTACTTTTTGAGTAAATAAATACTATCACCCTCTAGTCTTTTAGGAAACCTGCCACCTTAAGGGTATTTGGAGTGTTAATGACTAAAATTGCATCACAAGAAATATTTGGGCATATCCTGAATCCTCATCTAGCTCATCAACAACCTCTAACTATTCATCTTCATCTTCTTCTTCATTAGAACCTTTAATGTAGAACAACTTATTTTTTGTACACTTATGTCCTCAACTATATTTGCTATAATGGTTAAAAATAAAACTTTTGCCTTTTAAATTTAATTTGTTGAGGATAAAATCTAGTAGGTTGATTAAATTATAATGTTGGAGTGCTCCAATATCTCATGCTTATGATGTATGTCTTTTATAGTAAGTGGATTAAACATGTGTATCTCATGTTGGATGTGATCCTTGATCCCCATAAGCAATTAATCATTAATTTATCATATATGATCATCTCCAATCACATGGATAAATTATATAATTGATTAATATAATCCTCAACAAATTCTATTTATCACAGTTTTTTTAGTTTGTTAAAGTAATTGTCCATCATATTGTTGTTATAGTGTGACTGAAGTAACTCAATAAAAACTAACCATGTGACACTAATATTCTTATTCTTCTTTTGAGCACAAAATTATTGATACCAAATTCATTGCTCATGTTCCAAATATAAGGATGACATTACGACCTTATATCTACATGGGATTTAATGTACATAAAAAAAAATCCATTTGGTTGATCCAAGTAACCAGATCCTTCTCAAAAAATATGTATTTACATGTTTGGTACCATGTTTCAAGACCCTAAATTGGACTAAGATGGGGGTTGAGGTTGTGTTGTATAAATATTTGAAATGGATTGGTCAGAAGATCCACCATGATTAAGTTGTGCATTGGTAAACTATGGTTTATTTTTATGATTTTATTTCAAGGCAATAAATATGATCAAATATATTCATAAGCTACTCCAAATATTAATTGATTTTATATGGATCTCCTTTTTTAGCCATTTTACATATTTTAATCAATCTATCTCACTATATTATCCATCAAATAAAACCCTAAAACAAAAACTTCACTGATTCCTATTTCTTACTATAACTCTTCTTTGCTAAGAGTTTTTCCTAGAGTAATGGAACCCTTACCTCAACCCCTAGTGTGCAGTCCTACCATGTAAATATTTTAAGGATCAGGGTCTAATGTTCAATGTTTATGGTTTATGGTTTAGGTTTTAGGGTTCATGGTTCAATGTTGAATAGTGATATAAAATATTATTGGGGGATTATAATTATGTGATCATCTTGTCAAGACTTATCCAATGACTGGTATACTGAACAATAGTAAAAAAAATCAAAAATTAGGGTTGATAAGGGTTTAGGGTTTTTAATTTGAATCTTCCTAGTGAAAATTAAAGCCTTAAATTCTTTCTAGATCAAAATTTGCATTTTTGACTCACCAATAAAAAAATCACTGATCAAATGTACTATAAAATGTTGCCCAAATTAAACCTTTTATACCACTTGTAATGAAATTACTTAGATAGTTAAATCAAAGACACAACAATAGATGGAAATATAATTATCATGACCATAAAAACTATTCATTACAAAATAATAAGAGTATAATTTTAAAAATTCACACAAATGATTGATAGCAAAGTAGAATACTGTAAATATATGACTTAGATACTTTGAGGTTTTAACCTCCACAACTAGGAAATTAGAATAAAATTAATAATTTTATATCCCAATATTAACCATTGTTTCTTATATATACCTACTTGGTCTATGTATACTTTATAATTTTAAACTAATACCAATATGAAGATATAGAATTTATCATATGATTAAGTAAAATTTTATGCTAGACATAATTCAGCCATGTTGAAGATATAGTGTTTCTAAGGAAGGATCAGTTAGTTCCCCAAGGTCTTACAATCTTAAACTCACAAATCTTTGGTTAAATATATAACATAGGATGGAAAATAGATAAGTGAACATTTTTTAAGAATGCCAAGCTGATTCCCCAAGGTATTACAATTTTAGAACTATCAAACCTTTGGTTAAAGCTAGAACATATGAGTAAAATTTAAATTAATGATATATAAATCAAATGTAAAAAAGAGGGTGTTCAACTAGTAGCAATAACTATCAAGCAAGAGTATAATCATAATAGGATGTGTTAAAATAAAGGGATTAGGAGCTACAAGGGTGATGTGAAAATCCTTAGGGAAGATAAAATGTTATAATCAAGTAGATAAAACTACGAGTTTTTTAGACATCAATGGCTTAGGAACACTGCCTATTAAATCTAAAGCTCGGGTTAACAATTGAAGTATATGTTAACCAATTCTTGGTCCTGTAGGCCAAAATTAGGCACCCCTCTTCTTTTTATTGCAAGAGTCTTTTGATACAAGTTTTGGCTAGTTCATCCCTCAACTGCCTTGTGTAAATTTTTTCTGACAAGTCATTTTCCATGAAAAAACCAAGTGTTTTCCTCTTTTGTTTACCAAGTGCTTTTGGTTCCAATAAGCAAGAGTTGAATTGAAACTCATTTTGGTCTTGAATGCTTGGCAAGGCAACTAAATTACTTTGGAGGGTTGTTTATCAGCTAAATGGACCAAGTTTAAAAGGCTAAAGGGTCATTTGTAAAAAAATCCAAAGCATAGGTGCCCTTGCATAAGGCACTTAGTCGCCAAATAGGACCTTTAAAATTCTTATAAAAAGTGACTTGGAATCCAAGGAGTCCTTGTGGGGGGCAGGTAATGAGCAAAATGGACCTTTAAAAAAATCCTGAAGGCTAATAATGTGCTTGAATTACCCTTATAGAGGGTAGCTAGTCGAAAAAAGGGGACAAGGTAGAAAGTCCAAAAAGGACTTGCCCTTTAGAAAATATGGTAGGCCAAAGGAGAATTCCTTCAAACTTTTTGTCTAAATGAAATCCAAAGAAAGACTCAAAAAATAATTCTTTCAGACAAAATGTCTGAAGGAATTCCTTCAGACATTTTGTCCGAGGAAATTTGACAATAGAAGAAAGTTCAAAAAAATTTGGAAGACAAAATTCTGAAGGGTGGATGCCCTTGCAGAGGCCACTTGGCTTTGTAAAGGCATTTTTTCAATTTTTTTGAAGGGTCACATTCCCTTTAGAAAGCTTCATTTGCAAATTGCCAAAGGAAGTGTCTCAGTGGTGATGGGCCTGCAAACATCAAATTCAGGGTAATAAGCTAGCCATTGGGATTCAAATGTAAATGACAGGCCCATGAACGTCAAATTCAAGGTGGTGAACTAGCCATTGGGAAGTAATCAACAAAGAATTCTTTCAAATAAAATGTTTGAAATAATTCCTTTAGACATTGTTTTTAAGGAATGAAGGAAAGAAAGCCCACCAAAGAAAATCCAAGAGTGCAAACAAAGAAAGAAAGAATTCCTTCGAACAAAATGCCCGAAGGAAATACTTAAAATAAAATGTTTAAAGGAATTACTTCAGACATTTTGTTTGAAATAATTCCAAGGCTTGAGAGCCTAAAGAATGACTCAATAAATGGCCAAATAAAGGAGTCCATGAGGAAATTTATAAACATCGAGAGCCCAAACTACCAAGAAAAGGGGAAGAATGGAAAGGAAGGAGAAAATGAAGTGGGTAACCCAAGATGTGGCCATGTGCACATGAGAAAAAAGCTCAAAATGCTTTAGGTGGCATAGTGATTCAAAGTGCAGACCCAAGGATGAACTAAACCAAGGCAGGTGGCATAAGAGTCATCAGCAAGAGATGTAAATACACTTAGGTGAAATAGTCTCCACTAAAAACTAGTAAAGAAATTGGTTACGAGCATTGAAGAGGAATGGCTCATGTTTTCTTTTTTTATTATTCATTAATAAATAAGCTAGATGTGCTTAGTATTCAAGAGAGCATGGCCCAATCAACGTAATTTAGGGATGGCCTTGTCAGTTGCTAGGAGGAGTAACCCATATTCTTGTAGGCCCAAACATCAAGGGTAGTGACTTAAGCATGTATAACATGGCCTTCTTTTATGCATTTAAGAGGAGACAATAGTAACATGGGTTTTTGGTCACTATAAGAGTGATTAATATAGCATGGGTTTCTTTCCCTTGATTGGTCAATGATCTATTTTCAAAGTTTTCTATACAATTTTAACTTCTCATTTGAAGAAGTATCTCTTAGCATTGTATGGCAAAGTCCTCAAGAAATTTACCTTGAATCAAAAGAAGCATTTTACCTCTATTTGAGTTGTACTTTTGTATATGTCTATGGTCTCATCTTATGTTTAGTCATTTCCTTTAATGTTTTCATAAGTTTATACCATCATATCTAGTACATCGCGAATCATTTTTTATAGGTCAACAAGAAGTGTCTAGCTCAAAGCATAGGTGCATATGAACAGACTATCCAATAGTGTATCTCTTAAATACCTGTAGTAGTTTCTTTCTCCCTATACATTCATAGGATCCCTTGTTGAAACACTGATCTAGTTAGTTTCTCATTCTAATGAAGTGTCTGTTGGCTTCTCTTTGGTGTAGAGTGTAGGTAAATGTTGATAGACCAACCAGTTTAGTGAATCACCCCATTAGTTAGGTTCTATTTTTTAGTTTCTCTCTCTCTTTTCACCCCCCAAAATTATTAGCAGTAGGAAATCTAGGGCCTCAAGTGCATCAAGGGGAGCTAGCCCCTAATCTAGAGATCCATCCCTCAAGTTTGCCACCCATAACAAGAGGAATGTTTCCATTATGCCATGTGGAGGAAAGGAGCTAAGTATCCTTTCAAAGGGTACAATACATAGCATCAATAGTTTTTGGCACACCTATTGGGACTCATTTTTTTGTCCTACAATTTTTAAGATTGGTGTTGGTCTTGTTATTATAAAAATCCAAAAGAAGGAACTATAATCTAGCACTAGGCAACTCCCTTTTAGAAACTCATTCTCTAGTTAATGATTAGCCTGGCATCCCATGCGTAAGGTCACCATAAGATCTTCTTCTAGGGGTGTCCCTTTTGAATTTATTGAGTTTCCTTTGAACTCAACAAAAAGGCTAAGGTTTGCAACTACTCATCCTTATATAGCAAGCCACTTTCTCAAACTAGCAATAAAATACACCTACTCAAGGAGACCCCAGTTAAATCCTTACACCACCATGACTTTCCCTTTTGTGTCTTCCAATGGTTAGAGTCCCTTGAACCTTCTATAGTATGACCTAATTCTAGGGATATCTCTCAAAAGTGTTCCTCTCTTTAGTGGGGTGGGCTCAATCACTGCTATTGAGCATATCAGAAACATAGCCAACCACTGTAACATCCATAATATCACTGAGAAAAACCTAGCCATCAGATTGTTGGCCTTGCCCTTTAAAGGGAAAGTTTTAGACTGGTATGGGACCTTGCCTATGAACTCAGTTGGCTCATGGAATGAGTTAGGGACCCTCTTGACAAATAGGTTTGGCGGAAAAAGTGACCATTTGTCTCTAGCTAAGCAACTGACCACCATGAAAAGAGCCCCACATGAATTTACGAAAGTTTTCAACACTAGGCTCCAAAAGACTTGGGATAGAATCTCAATTTTTATGAGGCTAACCACAATCTATGCTTTCTTTTACTACTTAAGGGACCTGAATAGTGACATTTTTATCATGATACAGTCCATGGGTGGACACATTCTATCCATTGCTTATGAGATAACCTTAGATATTGAAAATTGTCTAGTTTAAGTAGGAAAGATAGCTCTTAGACCTCATATGCCACTCTTTCCTAATTTTCAGCCCTCAATTCAACCTACTGCACCCACTCTAACTCTTCTACCCAATCAAGAGAGGTTGACTGCTACCCTTATAAATGTCATAAAGTTAAGATACTACTGTAGAGTGTTACCAATGAGTTAGTTTCCCTCAAGAGGCAACAAGCTCGAAGTTATAGGCCAAATCAAGGCTACCAGTAGTTTGGGAAAATAAATAGACCTCCCTTCTAGAATCACAATCAAGGTCAGGGTCAGATTATGCAAGTTAAGCACTTATCAGAGCTATAATCTAAATGCCCCTTCATCTTTTAAGGCTCTTTTATGCACTCAAAATAATTTGGTACAAGAGTAGCCTAGTTATCTACCCTTAGGGCATGGTCAAGAATAGGTTGCTTATGCCAATGAGCTACCAAATCAAAGTATGACCACACAAGGTGATCAAGTAGCCCAATTTTCAAGTTTTGAGATGTCAACACAACTTGGGATGGATAATAGGAAAGCTCAATCTAATTCCACTCTTATGATTTACCTAGAAGGTGAGTTTGATGTAGTCAACTATGTGAGGAATGCAAGTGACCAGAATGATTGTGTTATAGCCAACACTAGGTCCAAAAGAAGAGATATAGATGAAACTCAAGTAGCTACTCAGGCACCTATGATGTCTCTTTCATCACAAGTAAGTTAAATTTTTCCCAATTATAGACCGCCAGTTTTTGCTTCAATTCCTCGAGTTGCACCACAAGTTACAAATGTACCCAAGGAGACCTCTAAGGGGGGCAATCCTTCAATCAATGTAGTGGACCAAATGAATAAGTTACATTTGAACATCTCATTGTGGTATTCTTTAGCACTACCAAGGCAAAAGGATATACTCCAAAAGGAATTGCATGAGCTAGGTGAGTGAGTTATCCTAGCAAAGAATGATAATGTGTTGATAGTGAATGGGGCTCCTCCCATGGGGGGTCAATAAAAGAAGGATGAAAGGGTCCCTCCTTTTTATTTCTCCTTGATTATTGGTGATTTCTTGGTCCAAAATTGCATTATTGATAGTGAATCAAGCACCTCAATCATTCCCATATGCATAGCTGATAGCTTAGGCTTCAAATATGAGCAAATGACCAAAGGAGTTCTATAGTTGGATGGCTCACTAGCCAAGACCTTAAGAGTGGTAAGAGGCTTGAATCTAACTCTCCATGCCTATTCAACCTTCTCAATTCCCCATGATGTGGTAGTGGTAGATGTTCCTCCTTACTTCACTCTCTGTTTATCTAGAGATTTCATGTCCAAGATAGGTGTATACTTGGCAGCCAATTGGTCTTACATGGTTTTTAGGACAAAGTATGGAACTAAGGTGAAGATTGAGTCGAAGCCCATCCATAAAGATCACCTAGAGCCATACTCACCCAAAGTGGTGAGTTTTAGCTACACCATCATTGATGAAGAAGAACTTCAGATAGATAATCTCCATCATCTTCCCTTATAAGAGTTGTTGACCTACTCCTAGATGAATGGGGAAATGACAATTTTGAGCATGATCCTTACAAGTTCATCAAAGAGGCTAGTCTTAGATTTTACTACATACATGACAAATATGCTTTCATGCCAAATTTGATGAAGGCAAATGAAGAGAACTGCTAGTGTATGGTACCTATTCTTTGACAGATCTAGAAGCAAGTTGGGAGCTAGTAGTGGAGCAATGTTGGTTTCAACTTTGAAGGGAAAATACTTCCTAGCTTTCAAGTTCTAGTTCTCATACACTTGAAATGTAGTTGAGTATGAATCTCTTATTCATGATCTAGAATGGGCAAGGAATATAGGAATCAAAGAATTATAAGTGTTTAGAGATAGTGAGCTAATTGTGAACCAGGTGAGGGGTCAAAACTTGACCAAGAACTCTCTACTCAAGTCTTACAAGCATAGAGCACGGAACCCAATGGAGAGTTTCACTACTTTCAACATCACTTCCATCCTAAGAGAGGAGAACAAGAATGTGGATAGACTAGCAGCAGTTGGTGCTCAGTTTGATATCCCAAAGGGGGTAAGACAAAGCAAGAATCAACACCATTTAAAGGTGATAGTGAGGCCCTCAATACCAAACAATGTCACCAATTGGTAGGTGTTTGATAGTCACCAAAAAATAGCACTTTTCTTATAGGAGGAAGCTAAGTTCATTTCTAAGAATCAATCCAAGCTATAGTAGTAGTATGATGGGTACATTGTTTAGCGAAAGACCAACAGGCTTCCTAAAGGTTTGGTAAATCCTGAGAGCATTTTCAATGAAGATGACTAACTCAAGAAGGATAAAGCAAGCATGTCAACCAAAAAATAAAATTATGAAAGGGTGGAGATATACAAGGATAAGTTTCTTGCACTTGGGAAGGTATGTACTAATGAAGAAAAGCATGCTTTCATTATGTTATGCTAAGAGTTTGTCGATGTCTTTGCTTGGGAGTATGGTGATTTGAAGGGGTTTGACCCAAGCTTGGCCCAGCACACCATTGAGCCAGAAGAAGGTGCCAAACCCATCAAGCAAAATCAAAGGCTGATCAATCCAAAGATTGAGCCTCTCATGAGGAAGGAACTCACCAAATTGATCAAGTCCATGGATCATCTTCCCTATCAAGCACTCTTCTTGGCTGGCCAATTTGGTCCCCATTAGGAAGAAGAATGGAGAGATTAAGTTGTGTGTGGATTTCAAAGACCTAAATAGAGTCTCATTAAGAGATCACTATACCCTCCCAAGTATGGATTAGATTCTTCAAATGGTGACAGGCAATGAAAGATTCTCCCTCCTAGATGGCCACTCTGGATACAATCAAATTCTGGTGCAAGATTGTGACCAATACAAGATAGCCTTCACCACCAAGTGGGGAATTTTCACCTATAGGAAGATGACATTTAGACTATCAAATGCTAGAGCTACCTTCCAATGTACTATGGATATGGCTTTCTAAGGTTTGATAAATGACATTGTGCTTGTTTATCTTGATGATGTGACAATCTTCTCCAAGGAGGCAAGTGAACATCTAAAGCACCTGAGGCAAATATTTGAGAGGTGTAGAGAGTTAAACATCTCTCTCAACCCTAATAAATGCATGTTTTCTATCCATGAAGGTAAACTCTTGGACCATGTCATTTCAAAAGAAGGTGTGTCCATTAATCCAAAAATATTTCATGCCATCGTAGCATTATCATTGCCTAAGCACAAGAAAGGACTATAAAGTTTCTTTGGAAAAATAAATTTCATTAGGAGATTCATTCCTAAATTTGCTAAGCTGGTCAAACCAATAACTTCCATGCTGAGGAAGGATGAGATGTTCACGTGGATAGAAAGAGGAAGAGAAAGCTTTAAAGGCATCAAGCAAGCTATCTCCCAAGATCCCAGCCTTACTAGTCTAGATTTATCTAGGGACTTCAATCTTTACACCTTTAAAAAAGAAGAGGTAATCTCTATTATGCTCATTCAAGCGAATGGTGAGAATTTAGAATAGCCTCTCACTTTTTTTAGCCGAGGCTTAGAAAGCTATGAGATTAGGTACATGTATTTTGAGAAATAGGTGCTTATTATAATATGAAGTCTGAATAAATTTAGACATATGTTGTCTAACAACAAGATTCACATCATGGTGCCACATCCTAGTGTAAAAATACTTCTTGTTGAGCTGAGACTTGAATGAAAAAAGGGAAGGGTGGATCACCAAAGTAATGGAGTATGATGTAGAGATTAAGACCACCAAGATAGTAAGGGGGGAGGGTTGTGTGAACACCTCACTACAGACTACAAAGAGCTGAAGGAGGACATTTTGGTGCTCTATGATGTAGCTACATTAGAAATACCTACAATCATGAAGAGTTAGGCACAAGACATGGTTCATTTCCTTCAAACTATTGAGTGTCCACAAAGTCTTGATAGGACCATAAGGATGTATTTTAGGCTCTAATCTCTTCCTTATGTCCTAGTTGATGGAGTGATGTTCAGAAAGGATCTTTTAGGGATGCTCTTGAGATGCATTGACTTAGACCAAGTTGACAAGGTACTATCTAAGTTCCACGATGGGCCAACTAGAGGCCATTTTGCTCCTAAGGCTAAAGCTACAAGGATCATGAGGGCTGGATTATTTTGGCCCAATTTGTTCAAAGATGCTCATGCTTGGGTGAAGAAATGTAAAAAATGCACTTTCTTTGATGGGAAGCAATGACTAGCTACAATGCCTCTTTATCTTATTCAGGTGGAATAACCATTCATGCAATGGGGGTTGGACTTCATAAGATTGATCAACCGTCCTTCTAGTGCTAGCCACAAGTGGGTCTTGACTACTATAGATTATTTCACAAGATGGGTAGAAGCCATCAATTTGAAATAAGTCAATGAGAGTATAGTTCTAGACTTCTGTGAAGGCATAGTGATGAGATTTGGGGTCCTAGCCATAATCATTTCAGATGATACATTGGCTTTATTTGTAACAAAGACAAGTGAGTGGGCATTATAATATGGCATCTATCTTAGCACTTCTTCCAACTACTACCCATAAGGGAATGGGTTGGTTGAATCCACAAATAAGAAACTAATTAGGATCATTAAGAGGATAATGGAGGAAAATTACAGGACTTGGCATGCCAAGTTGAAGACAACTCTTTGGGTAGACATGATCACTCCAAAGAGGGTGATTGGGAATTCACCATAAACACTTGTGTATGGAAGGGAAGCTAGACTTCCTATTTCACTTGAGTTACCAGCCTTGGATCTTTCCCATCAACTACAATTGATGGAGATCAATAGTGAGGGAGACAGGTATTGTGAGTTAATGGAGCTTCAAGAAGTAAGATACCAAGCCATGGATGTAATGTCCAACCTCTAATAGAAAATAAATAAGCATTTTGATAAGAGGTCTATGCCAATGAGCTTCTTATAAGGTGACATTGTCTTGAAGTAGGATGAGGACTAAGCCAAACCTGGAAGGCCACAAAGTTTGATGCCTTGTGGAGTGGCCCATATGTCATCACCAAATGTAAGTAACATAATGCTTTCCAACTCTCCAAGTTGGATGGTGAAGAGCTACATATCCTAGTCAATGGGATATATCTTAAACATTTTCTCTAGCTTTATTTTACCATGTACATAGTTTCCCTATCTTTTCCTCATTTTCCCTAAGTGATTTTATGCATGTGTTTAGTGTTGTTTAGCCTTTGTGTGTGTTTTATTTACCATTTGGGGTAAATCCTTATTAGTTATTAGGTTTTTACAAGTGTGTTGTCAACCTTTTAAGCTGCAATCCTGACCCCATGCCCAATGGATTTTTAGGCCACCAGCCTTCTTAGGCATATCAAGCATGCTTCCCCTATGAATCACCAAATGTGTTAACCAATTCTTGGTCTTACAAGCCAAAATTGGGCAACCCTCTTCTTTTTATTGAAATAGTCTTTCAATCCAAGTTCTGGATAGTTCATCCCTTAGCTACCTTGTGCAAATTTTATCTAACATGTCATTTTCCTTGAAAAACCCAAGTTTTTTCCTCTTTTATTTGCCAAGTTCTTTTGGGTCTATCAAGAAAGAGTCGACTTGAAACTCATTTTGGTCTCAAATGCTTGACAAGGCAAGTAAATTACTTCAGAGGGTTATTTATCAGCAAAATGGACCAAGTTTAAAAGGCTGAAGGATCATTTGCAAAAAATATGAAGGGTAGGTGCCCTTGTAGAAGGCACTTAGTCACAAAATAGGACCATTATAATTCTTCCAAAAAGCAACTTGGAGGTCAAGGAACCCTTACAGGGGGAAAGCAATGAGCAAAATGGACCTTTGAAAAGAGCTCAAAGGGTAACTTTAGGCTCAAATTACCCTTATGGAGGTTAGTTGGTTCAAAAAAGTGGACAAGGCATAAAGCTCAACAAGGACTTGCCCTTCAGAAAAGTTGACAAGCCAAAGGATAATTCTTTCAAACTTTTTGTCTGAATTAAATCCAAGGGAAGACTCAAATAAGAATTCTTTCAAATAAAATGTCTAAAGGAAATAAAATGTCTGAAGGAATTCCTTCAGACATTTTGTCTGAGGAAATTCAATAATAGAAGAAAGTCTAAAAAACATTAGAAGATAAAATTCTGAAGAGTGGGTGCCCTTGTGGAGGGCACTTGGATTTTTAAGAGCACCTTTTCAATTTTTCTAAAGGGTCACTTTCCCTTAAAAAAGGTTCATTTGTAAACTATCAAAGGAACTATCTTAGTGGTGATAGGCCCACGAACATCAAATTTAGGGCAGTAAGCTAGCCATTAGGATTCAAATGTAGATGACAAACCCACAAATGTCAAATTTAAGGTGGTGAGCTAGCCATTGGGAAGTAATCAAAGAAGAATTATTTTAGACAAAATGTCTAAAAGAATTCCTTTAGACATTTTGTCTAAAGGAACGAAGGAAAGAAATCCCACCAAAGAAAATCCAAGAGTGCAAATGAAGAAAGGAAGAATTCCTTCAAACAAAATGTCTAAAGAATTCCTTCAAACATTTTGTCTAAAAGAATTCCAAGGCCTAAGAGCCTGAATAATGACTCAACAAATGACCAAAACAGGAGTCTAAGAGGAAATTCATAAATGTTTAGAACCCAAATTGCCAAGAAAAGGGGGAAAATAGCAAATAAGGAGAAAATAAAGTGGTAACCCAAGATGTGGCCACACACACATGAGACAAAAGCTCAAAACACTCTAGGTGGAGTAGTGAGTCAAAGCACAAACCCAAGGATGAACCAAACCAAGGTAGGTGGTATAAGAGTCATCAACAGGGAAAGTAAATACAATTAGATCAAATAGTCTCCATCAAAAACCAATAAAGAGATTAGTTATGAGCATTGAGAGGAGTGGCCTATGTTTTCTTATTTTTTCCATTAATGAATAAGCCATTTATGCTCAGTATTAAAGAGATCATGGCCCAGTCAACATAATTTGGGGATGGCCTTATTGGTTACTAAGAGGAGTAACCCATGTTCTTACAGTCCCAGACATTAAGGGTAGCAACTTAAGCCCCTATAGCATGGCCTTCCCATAAGCATTTAAGAGGAAATGGTAGTAGCATGGGCTTGTGGTTGTTACAAGAGTGATTAATATAGAATGGGTTTCTTTCCCTTGACTGGTTAATGATCTATTTTTAAAGTTTTCTATAAAATTGTAACTTCTCATTTGAAGAAGCATCTCTCAGCATTATATGGCGAAACTGTTGACATTGTGGATTGCACCCTTGAAAGAAGGCTAGGCTTATCTCTTCCACGTGGCACATTGGAGACTCCCATCTTGTTGTGGGTCTAGAAAAATAGAGGAGAGAATCTCTAGATAAGGGCTAGCTCCCTTTAATGCATCTTTATTGTCTTTTGCTACTATTTCTAATACTAGGGGGAAAGGGAGAAGGAATAACCATAACAAAAAACTACTCTAAGTGGTGATGCACTAAATGATGTTGATCTACTCAACTATTCACACTTCAAACTAGAAAGGGGGAGAACATACACTTTATCTAGAAAAAGACCAAACTATAGGGAGATTTAAAAAGGAGGCTTAATGAAGACATGTAGGAAAAGGAACTTACCATAGGTGTTGTATAAAACACACTATCTGATAGCTACTATTCTATCTCTATGCTCTAGGTGAAGCACTTCTAGTTAACCTACAAAAATGGCTTTGGCTACACTAGGTGTGTTGGTGTCAATTTGTGGAAGCATCAAGCTAAAATGACTGAACACAAAATTGATATACAGACACACTCAAAATCATAGCCAATCAGATAGAGCTAAAAAACATTCTTATTGATCAAAAGTGAAATTTGGTAGGGCTTCACCTTACAAAATGAGAGATATCCTTCTCCACTTGAGAGGTTACAATATATAGCATAAAAAAGAATAATATTGGTGCCTTCCAGAACAAGTAGCCCATGCTACATTGAACACACTGGAAAGAGGAAATCCGCTCAAAGAGCCATGTTGTGGCAGTCCCAAGCCTTAACTTTGGCATTTAAATCATATTAAATGTCTCTTCAAAAGCATGGGTTGCTTGATCATTTGAATGGAAAGACCACTCCTCTTTATGAGACTTACATGACTGTCCTCTCACCCATGCTCAAATGAAGAAAAATAGGCCACGTCATTGAATGCTTACACTCTTTGATAACCACTTGGTGGACATTATTTCATCTGCAATAATAACTTCTCCTACTGACACCTTCTTTTTCCACCTGGACTGCTTAATTCATGTTTGTGCTTGGCTAGGTGCATCTTTTGGAACATTTTAGATGTTGTCATATGTGTGTGTGGCTATGTTTTGGACTCTCTATTTTGTTCCCCTTTTCCTTGCTATTTTGTCACTTTTTGGCAATTTAAGCTCTCTCAGGCTATTCTTCTCATCTTTTGTTGGCTCCTCAAGCTCCTTTCTCAATGATTTGAGCTCTTTCAGCTGCTTGTCTAAAGGCATTAGTCCTTTGGCTTCTCCTCAATGGCTGATGCATTTCATTAAAATTGATGTTTGCGGGCCTATCACCTATTTGAAAACCAACAGCTAGTTCACCATGCTAAAATCGATGTTCTCAAACCTGTCACCCCTTTGGTAATTTCTTCAGTGTTTTGTATTTCTTTAGCCCTTTGGTATTTGAACCTTCTTGAAGGGAAGGTGTCCCTTCGACCTTATAAAAGGTCCCCTTTTGGGTTGGTTGGGAGTCCCCCGCAAGGGCACTTGCCCTTCAGGCTCCCTTTTGGTCATCTCAATTCCTTAGGACAAGATGTCTGAAGGAATTCCTTCAAACATTTTTCCCAAAGGAAATATTGTCTTTGGAGTCTCGACCCTTTCTCTTCTTGAATTCCTTCAGAGAAAATGTCCAAAGAAATTCCTTCAGACATTTTGCCCAAAGGAAATGTGCCTTTGGATTTTTCCTTGGATTTTCTTCAAACAAAAAGTTCAAAGAAATCCTTTGTCTTTTACCTTGTATTTTTTGAAGGACCTTTGCCTTTGTTTGCCATGGATTTGCTTCAGACAAAAGTCTAAATGAATTATTTGCCTTGCTCACTTTTCCAAAGAAAAAATCTGCCCTCCACAAAGAAGTCTTTTGTCTTTATTTGTCCTTCAGAGCTTTCCAAATGGTCCCATTTATCACTTGTCTACCCCCCACAAGAGCACTTGACCTTCGGGACCTTGTAAAAGACTTGTATTTATTTGAAACTGGCTCCTTTTATCAATAAAAGGCTTGTCCAAGGCAATTTCCTAAAGTGAAATAAGCCCCATATCAACCTGAGAACCTATAGGTCTTAGATATTTCAAAATTTTCATAAGAACAGGACTTATTTCAAAAGGAAATTGATCATTTGTAGTAAGGTGGATGCATCCAAGACTGATAGCTCAAAACAGCAGGGAAGGAAGGAGACTGACTTTTGGCCTACAGGGCCAAAAATGGTCAACAAAAACCCTAAACAAATTTACCTTAAATCAAAAAAAGCATTTGACCGCTATTTGAGTTGAAATATCATATATGTGTATGGTATCATATTATGTTTAGTCATTTCCTTTAATGTTTTCATAAGTTTATACTAGCATATCTAGTGCATTATGAATCCTTTTCTATAGGTCAACAAGAAGTGTCCATCTTGAAGCATAGGCACATATGAACAAACTATCCCATAGTGTGTCTCTTGAACACCTATGATAGTTTCTTCCTCCCTAAACCTTCATAGATCCCTTGTTGCAACACTAATGCAGTCAATTTCTCATTCAAATGAATTTTTTGTTGGCTTCTCTTTGGTGTAAAGTGTAGGTAAAAGTTGAGTAGACCAACTATTTTGGTGTATCACTCCATTAGTTAGGTTCTATTTTTTATTTTTTCTCTCTCTTTTCACCCACACCCATTGTTAGTAGTAGGAAATCTAGGGCCTCAAGGTGCATCAAGGAGAGTTAGCCCCTAATCTAGAGATCCATCCCTCAAGTTTACCACCCATAGTAAGAGGAATGTTTCCATTATGCCATGTGGAGGAAAGGAGCTAAGTATCATTTTAGAGGGTGCAATCCATAGTGTCAATAGTTTTTGGCACACCCAGTGGGACTCATTTTCATGTCTTTCAATTTTTAGGATTGGTGTTGGTCTTATTATTTTAAAAATATAAAAGAAGGAACTTTAATCCATCACCTAGTGACTCCCTTTCAAGAACTCATTCTCTAGTTAATGATCATCCTAGCATCCCATGCCTAAGTTCACCATAATATCTTCTTCTAGGGCTTTCCCTTTTGAATTTATTGAGTTGCCTTTGAACTCAAAAAAAATGCTAAGATTTGTAACTACTCATCCTTACGTAGCAAGCCACTTTCCCAAACTAGCAATAAAATACACCTACTCAAGGAGACCTCGATTGAATCCTTTTATAGCCATGGATTTCCATTTTGTGTCCTTCAATGGTTAGAGTCCCTTGAACCTTCTACAGTATGACCCAATTCCAGGGACAACTCTCAAAAGTGTTCCTCCATTTAGGGGGGAGGGCCCAATCACTACTATTGAGCATATCATAAACATAGCCAACCACTGTAACATCTATAATATCACTGAGGAAAATGTAGCCATCAGATTCTTGGCCTTGTCTTTTAAAAGAAAAGTTTTGGACTAGTATGAGACCTTTCCTATGAACTCAGTTGGCTCACGAAATGAGTTAGGGACCCTCTTGACAAATAGGTTTGGGGAAAAAAGTGACCATTTATCTCTAGCTAAGTAACTGACCACCATGAAAAGAGCCCCACATGAATTTATGCAAGATTTCAAAACTAGGTTCCAAAAGACTTGGGATAGAATCCCAATTCCTATGAGGCCAACCCCAAGCTATGATTTCCTTTACTACTTAAGGGCCCTGAATAGTGACATTATTATCATGATACAGTCTATGGGTGGACACATTATGCCTGTTGTTTATGAGATAGTCATAGCCACTAAAAATTGCCTGGTTCAAGCAGGAAAGATAGCTCCTAGATGTCACATACCACTCTTTCCTAATTTATAGCCCTCATTTCAGCCTGTTGTACCCACTCTAGCTCCTCTACCCAATCAAGAGAGGTCAATTGTTTCCCTTGAAAATGATCTTCATGAAGTTAAGATCCTACTGCAGAGCATTACCAATGAGTTAGTTACCCTCAAGAGGTAATAAGCTCAAAGTTATAGGCCAAATCAAGGCTATCAATAGTTTGGGTAGAGAAATAAACCTCCCTTCTAGAATTAAAATCAAGGGCAGGGTCATATTATGCAAGTCAAGCCTTATCTGATCTATATTCCAAATGCCCCTTCATCTTCTAAGGCTCTTCTCCCCACTCAAAATAATTTGGTGTAGGAGTAGCCTAATTATCCACCCTCGGGGCATGGTCAAGAATAAGTTGCTTATGCCAATGAGCTACCAAATCAAAGTGTAACCACACTAGGTGATCAAGCAACCCAATTCTCAAGAGAGGATGGTTAGTATGGTGTTAGTTCCAAAATGAAAACAAAATAAAAAAACACACTAATAGCATAACATCTCCAGGCCCAAACACTAGGGAGAGCTTAGTTAGTAAAAATAAATTATAAACACAACTAAAAAGCAAGGAATCAAATACGAGAGTTCCTTCACCTTCCTTAGATGCTCCAAATGCCTTTGTAGTGGTCACTTGCTTAGCTTGTGCTCATGAAGTCCTTAATACTGGAAGCTTGGCTACCTCCATCTCTCCTTGGCACCTTGTGGCTTTGGCTTGGCTTGGAATCAATTTGTCATTATAACACTAATTTCTTGAAGCTTTTGGAACCAATCCTGCATTATAAATTTGTACAAATTAAGCTTAGAAATGATGTTGTGAGGCCTCCTATTTATATATTTTTGGATTTGATCAGAATCAACCTCAACCATCCATCTCAAGATTGAGATGTGTGGTTGAGGATTAATTTAATTTTTGGAATTAAGTTTTTAATTATTTTCATCATGAGATTGGAAAAAGGGGAAATTAAGAGGCATGGAGGGCATCATGGAAGGCTTTGATGAGGCATGGAGGGCATAAATCCTAATATTTGTGGCATTTATGGCCTAGGGATGTCTTCCTAAGAAATGAAGTCACTTGATGATGTAGATATTCAATATTCATTTTCAAAAATAATTTTTCAACAAGTTTCCATGAAATTCTTAATTAGGCTTTGATTTGGGTTAATTAGCTCTTAAGCATGATTAATCACCTTGTGCATAAATTACTCAAATAGATCAGAATGCCTTGTTATTGGTCTTAAATTTGATTGGATTAGAATTGGAAGGTGTTATTAGATGCATTAGACATTATCCTATTTAATATGTTATTAATATAAAATAGAAAAGGCATGCATCTTGTGTAAGATATTTGATGGGAAAGATCAATCCAGAGCACATCGGTGTAAAATTGGCATTTTGACTCAAAATGATGTGATCAAAGTTAGCTAGCACATAAATTGCATTGCCCCATTTAGTGATACCCTGGGCAAAATTGAAACCTGAATATGTCATTTTCATATCATTTAGCATGTTTTAGTGCTTTTAGGCCAAATTATGCATTTTAGGTGAAAATCAGCCAAAAGCTTGATTGGGTTATCGGTGGCTAGAATTAGGTGTTTATAGTTTGCCCTTATTTGAGAAGATGTTGTAAATAGTAAGCAAAGAAATGTCTTCTCAAATAATGAGAGATGGCATGTATGCAAAAAATAAGATGATGGTTGAAGAACAAATCCCTAAAAGGTGTTTTAGAAGCCTATGATGATGCCCCCTCGAGGGAGTGTTCATCACATTTATTATTGGACAGTCCCTCAAAAAGAAACAAGAAGAAAATTGGAATTAATCAATGGTTGAGATTAATCCAAATAAGAAGATGCTTGCATGCATTGACGTAAAAAGGATGTTGATTTGCCCAAAGGTGGTTATAATCAGGAATAAAGGTCAAAATAATGATTTGTCCATAGGAAGTTATAATCATTAGAAGGACCTAAATTGGCTAAAGATGATGGTACCCCAGTTAGGGCTGATTAGTAAGCATAACTCAAGGATATAACCTAGAATGTAGATTAAAGATGAGCAGGCACAAAATGATGAAATAGATGGATAGAAGAATGATATTGATCAATAGAATGATTCAATTGCACATGTCAATGAGGAGATGTTCATCTTGATTAGTAATGATATAACTAGAATGGTCAAATGAGTTATATTGATCAAGGTGGGTGGGAGGATTTACCAAGGTGCCAAGGAGAAACTTCTACAATTATATTGATTTTAGACCCTCTTGAAGCTAGTTTTTATTGTAGCATGTGATGGTAGGCTTCATTATAAAACACCATGAAGACTTGGCCAAAATATGCATAAGGACTGACTCCTGATCCAATAAACACTCAAAAAATAATACACTAATGATAAAAACCATGATGGCAATGTTAATGGATGAATATGGATGGACTCAAGAATAATGTGTGCAAGGAATCACCCAATGAGCACATATAGACTGAGTTAAGGTAATAGTGTTGAAAAGAAACAAATAGGCAAGCAAATAAACAAATAAATAAGCAAGCAAATAAACAAACAAACAAAAATCCTAAAAATAAAAGCAAAATAAAACATCCTAATAATGACCATGCCCCAGTAAGGATGATTGAGGATAACTAACTAGGCTTAGATAGGACAAATATTTTTTGATTTTTGAAATGTTATGAATGTGTTTAGCTTTTTGAGGTATTTTAACTTGATCGAGAATGACAAGATACCTACTCACAAAATGGTGAGAGTATTTGGCTTAGGTTGCTTGCAAAATGATGAGAGCATATGAAAAGGGGGACCTCAACATGAATTAAGAGTAACCTCAAGTCACAGTAATTCCATCTACATAAAAGGTGGGGAAAAACCAACTAGGTCCCAACAAGTTCTCAAATCTAGTAAATGGCCAATCAAATGAAAATAGTAATGGCAAGGTAATGTGGCAATGCATGATAAACAAGTGTTGTCCCTAGTTTTCCCATAGGCAGTTATAACTAGGAGACAATGGCATAGGTCAATGATACTAATTTGCCCAAGGTGGTTATAATTATTAGTAAGACTGGTGAAACACTAATATTCGCATAGGCAGTCATAATTAGGCTCATATAAACAAGCTTAATAGGATGAAAGATATCTTGTCAGATCAACTGTCACACTACTTTCATAAACTATCATTAAAACATAGATTGGATTGATTATTGAAACTTGATCATAATCCTCTCACAAAAAGTGCAAGAAGAACCAAAGTAGCTAAGATCAAAATAGAATTGGATAGGATGACTAAAAATAGGCTTTGGTCTAGATAGGAATGGAATGATAGGATGGTATGGTCTTGCTAAGGATAATGATGGTTTTTTATAGATTGTATAAAATGGTAAGAGGATTTCCCCCAAGTGATGGGGTGAATGGATGGGTACTTCGGTAGTGGCAAATGGATATGTAATAATCGTAATGGCATGGTACATATTTTTGGCCTGGGTGTGGTTTTTGATTATATTATTCCTATTGATGGGGAGATGCACATCTTAATCAACAAATGATACAAAAAAATACTTGATCATGTTAATTTCTAGCCCACACCTCATCGAAATAACTGCTCTGTCAAGAATAGCCTATAAATTTGGTTATTGAGAATGATTTTGTGATCTTCATTGGTCATTGATTTTGATTCCTTCAAATGTTGAGACAAGGTATTTTTATAGCCATTTCAAAGTAAAGTGCAACCATGGATGGTAAATAGGGACAAATAATGGATGGTAGGTTTGACTATAAAATGGAATGGTAGATGATAATGGAATGTATAATGGTGGGGAAACAAATAAATATTTAGACTTTCAATCACATGTAATGTTGTTAATGTTAGATTCAACATAATTTTGGTTGTGGTGGGGCTGAAGACTTGTTCTCTCGATAGGACCATCATATTTTTTTGTTTTTTGGGCCTAAGAGTAGCTACCATCTGATTAGGCTATAGATAGGAAGCTATTTTGATTTGATCTTTGATTTTGTCTTCATCAAGTAGTGAAGAACTTTTGTGCTTAACTATCAGTGCTTCAATGAGGTTTTCACCAATGAATTTGTCTTGATTGTCCCATAGCACCTTCGAGAAGGTTTCATTAATGAATATTGGCTTTTGACTTTGATTGTCTTCTAGCACTTCTAAAAAAGTTTCACTAAAAGATGTTGAGTTATGACTTGGATTGTCACCTAGCACCTTCGAAAAGGTTTCACTAGGAGAGTGTTCTTCTATTACATGAATGTTATCTTGGCCTCCTTACTATTATTCAACTATTATATCACCATGGATGCAATTTAACAAAGTGTGATTTTGTCAATCCCAATCAACACTTGTGGGAGATGGAATGTCAATAATATGGCTATTTTGGTTGATGGTAATGGCTTGTGGAATGGTAATGAAATGGGGAGAGGTTACACAATTTTTCTATAAGATACTAGGATAACTTATGTCAAAATTGAAGTACTCATCCTCAAAAACTATAGAAGGATAACAATGTATTCAAATTGATCTATGAGGCATGCATAAACAATGTTGTAACTACCATGAACATATTCTTCATTTGAATCTGATTCTAACTCAAGGGCCTTTGAATCTGATGTTGACACTGATGTTGATTCTAATTTTGATGCTAAATCTAATATCGTATCAAGAATAGAACATGAATCTAACTCTAATTCTTCATCTAATGGTTATTCTATTATAATGATGTCTTATTTAATATTCGGTATTTGATAAGTAACAACTTATAACAACATGATAGGCTCCATAAAGACTAGTTTATCAAAGTGGGACTTCTCTAAGATGGGAAAAAGGTCAAGAGATAACTCCTCAGAGACTGGCTTATCAATATGAGGCTCTTGAAAGATAGGCACATGGTCAAGGTAATGATTTTCCCAAAGGTGGTTATAATCATTAAGAAGTGACTCAACAAAGACTGGATCATCAGAGTGAGACTCCTCGACAATTGGTATAGGATTAATAGGCAATTTATCACAGGTTGACTTATCACAAATGGTTGATTCAATAGAAACATCTTAGATTGGTTGGTTCTCTTGGCCTTGGTTTTCCAATGAGTTAGAAAATACCAATCTAAACATAGCTTGGTCTTCAAAAGATTGGATCGATTGAGGTTTGGTTGGGGTTGGGATTGGTATTGGAGGAGGAATGGCATGTGGTTGGATAAGGGTAGGGTATTGGGGAGCACGATTACTTGCATGAGCCAAAGGATAAAGTCTTGAGATGGTAATGATAGGGTGTTGTGTGTCACTTGATTTCTTGCATAAGCTCAATAACTAGGTCTTGGAATGATGAAGGGGCATTGTGGAGCTTAGTTTCTTGTACAAGCCAAAGGACTAGGTCTAAGAATGGTAATGGTATTCCTTGGATATTGTAGAGCTTGATAGTTCATATAAACCAAAGGAGGGTTAGGGGTAGTTGATGATCAGATAACAAAAGGATATCATGAAACTTGATTTCTTGCACAAGCAAAATCATCCAAGCCTTCCTCATAAACCAAATCATCCCAATCGTGATTTAGCTCATATGTTAGTTTTTGACTATGTTCCATGTACTAATTATTGTAAAAAAAGGTATGGATTCATATCCCAAATAACATTATCTGTAGTTAGGTCTTAAAATTCCTCTTCATAAGCCTCTTCATATTAATTAAGGTCTTGAGTTGGATCATAATTTTTTCATGATTTTATTCCCATGAATGATTAATATGATGCAGATAGAAATATGTTTCACAAATCATATTAGCATCATTAGGGTCTTGACAAAAATCATAAAAGTCATTTTGTGCAGCCATTATATCATAATTTGGATTGTAAGTGACTCCACCATAAGTGTAGCGAGACATATCCATGTAAATGATGAAAGCTTCAAAAATAATAAGACTTAGAGTTTTACAAACTTTGAAAAACTGTCCAAAGGACAAATGGTTCAAACTTGGTCTAACTTGGTCAAAAGGTGAAGATGTATCTCTAATATGGTCTAAAAGTGGAGTTATATCTCTAAAATGATTTTTACTAAGATTGGGCATAAAATATCCTAACATCAAACATCTAACATCAAATGTCACAAGCATTAAAGGTCAAGCATCTGAATAAAAACTATCATGTCAAAGGTCTAGGTCAAAGTGTTCCAAATAAGGTTTAAACTAGAAAAGGGAAAAGTTAAGTTACTAGGTCTTTTGTCCAAACACAGAGTCAAAATATAGGTTCAAACAAATGGGCATGTGTTAGGACTTTTAGCCAAACAACGTCAAAAGCTAGACTTGAAACAAAGGATGATGTGATTTTATTTAATCTAACAAGTTTAGAAATAACTTTGGCATAGACCCATCACACAAAATCAAACATAAACATGATCAGTTGGCATAAGGCAGAAGACAAAAGGCTCTTTGAGAAAAGTTGTGTTCTCCCAAATAAAAGAACAAATAATGATAAGGATAGGCATTAAACAAAAAAACTATCAATAGTTTTCAAATTTGGGTAATCAATTAACTAAAGTTATCTAACCCAAAAGAGAAAGATCTATGTATCAGCCCCATGAATTAAGACATAAATAAAAATCAATCAATGTTTGAATCCAAACTTGACAAAGCTAATTGAAAACTCAACGTTGAAAACTAGGATTTGACCAAATAATTTAGACAAGATTGGATAGCATGACAGCAAAGACAATTGTCCAAATGGTATGCATGACATGGTTTGAAACAAATGGTTTTTGGCACAAGGTAAACTAGTCTTGAAACAAATTGAGCAGCTTAACAGCGTAAGCATGCTCAAATGATGTGATCAATACTATGTTTCAAAGACTCAAAGGAAAAATAGTTTGACATGATTTGGACAGCATGAAGCTACCCTCCTCAACTCAAATGTCACACATACAAACAAGTTTAAAAAATTTTAAGGCACAAGTGTGGTGTAAAATAGCTAGCATAATGCCTCTTTTAGATAAAAGAGTGACATATCGACAAATTGGTTTTGACATGGCTTATACACGAACAAACAAGTTTTAGTCTCAAAAACATACTAAATGATAAAATGATCAAAATACTCTAACTATAACTATCCAAATCTTAGCAAATGTATGGGAAAATGGGGTTGACTAAAACTAACAAGGTTTCAATCATTCTATGGAAATCAATTGCACAATGACTTTCACACCAAACAATGCAAAAGACAAGCAAAAAAATTCAGTGACCACAGCATTAGCTAGTTATAAAAAGGTCTAGTCCTTTTTACAACCACTACATCATATTGTTCACTCAGTGTAGTGCAATGTCCAAATGCAGATACATTCCATGTGCAACTCAAAAGGAGTAAGTGAAGTCAATGACTGAAGATGAAACCCCAGGTCAAAGCTTCCCTAAATAACTCACGAGAGGTAATGACATCCCCCTCACAAGCCAAGTTTTCATGAAATAAAAGACTAATAGAAAGACTTTGGATTCATTTTAAAGATCACCCAAACTTTTATGAGTTTTTGGGGAGTGCTTTAGATGACTTTCTTTCTGAGCCTTAGACTAAAATATTTACAATAGGAATGGTTCTTTTGATTCCAAGGGTTCTCTAAAGGGTAAAAATGGAAGAGCATACACGTAACATCCCTCTTCTTACCAAACAAAAACTAGATCAAGTAACTATTGAAGACAAAAATCTTGGAAAGATGAGTTCATTTTTAAGCCCAAATGAAAATGAGGTGGTTTTCATTTGACCCCTTGGTCTTAGTTGTAAACTTGAAAACTAATGATAAAAACACTTATTTAAGCACCCTAAACGTTACTTTAAGCACTAAAATAATGTTCCTAATTCATTTTAAAACATGCACAATATGTTCTAAAACATAATATATTAAACTTGAAATCCACTAGTTACCTGTCTACCCTTAAGGCATCACCCCAAAAGCAAATATGTTAGATTAGAAACATTTTAAATAGATTTCATAAAATTTTATTATATATATATATATATGAAACTTGAAGCTAAACTAATATCAAATTCTGAAAATTTAGGAGAAAATACATGGTTTTAAAAAAAAATCATCCAAAACAAAGTCTGTATGACCCCAAACCAAGCATTTTAAAATAGCTCTCAAGTTTGTGTTTTTAAGAAAACACAATGATCGATGTTGGTTATATAACTGACATCGGTTACACTTACTAACTGGCATTAGTTACATAAATAGTGACTGATGACACCTATGCCAACTGATGATGGTTTTAATAACTGACATTGGTTACTGTGTAAACCTGTGGTAAACAAAAAATGGGAAAATAAAGTTAAAAAATCAATTTGCAAGAGTTTTAATGATCTAAATGAAGATTTTAAAGATGCAAAATGATATTCTTCATGTTTGGGATGCATCTAGTCCCACCGTGCATGACATTATGTGATTTAGAAATTTGACTCAAGAGAGGATGGTTAGTATAGTGTTAGTTCCAAAATGAAAACAAAATGAAACAAACACACTAATAACATAACATCTCTAGGCCTAAACACTAAGGAGAGCTTAGTTAACAAAATTAAATCATAAACACAACTAAAAATCAAGGAATCAAATACAAGATTTCCTTCACCTTTCTTGGATGCTCCAAATGCCTTTGTAGTGGTGGCTTACTCGGCTTGTGCTCATGAAGTCCTTAACAATGGAAGCTTGGCTACCTCCATCTCTCCTTGGCAACTTGTGGCTTTGGCTTGACTCGGAATCAATTTGGCATTATAACACTAATCGCTTTAAGCTTTTGTAACTAATTTTTCATTATAACTTTGCACAAATTAAGCTTAGAAATGATGTTGTGAGGCCTCCTATTTATAGATTTTTGAATTTGATCAAAATCAACCTCAACCATCCATCTCAAGATTGAGATTTGTGGTTAAGGATTAATTTAATTTTTGGAATTAAGTTTGTAATTACCCTCATCATTACATTGGAATAAGGGTAAATTAAGAGGCATGAAGGGCATCATGGAAGGCATTGATGAGTCATGGAGGGCATGAATCCTAATATTTGTGGCATTTATGGCCTAGAGATGTCTTCCCAAAAAATGAGGTCACTTGATGATGCAGATATTCAATATTCATTTCCAAAAATAAGTTTTCAACATGTTTCCATGGAATTCTTAATTAGGCTTTGATTTGGGTTAATTAGCTCTTAAGCATGATTAAGCATCTTGTGCACAAATTACTCAAATTGATTAGAATGCCTTGTTATTGGTCCTAAATTTGATTAGAATTGAATTGGAAGGTGATATTAGATGCATTGGAACTGTTATCCCATTTAGGATGTTACCAATATAAAATAACAAAGGCACACATCTTGTATAAGATATTTGATAAGAAAGATCAATCTAGAGCACATAGGTGCAAAATTGGCATTTTGACTAGGAATGATGTGATCAAAGTTAGCTGGCCCATAAATTCTATTGCCCCATTTAGTGATACCCTGGGCAAAATTGGAACTTGAATATGTCAGTTTCACATCATTTAGTGTGTTTTAGTGTTTTTAGGCCAAATTGTGCATTTTAGGTGGAAATTAGCCAAAACCCTGATTAAGGGTTATCAGTGGCCAGATTTAGGTGTCTACATAATAAAATTAAATTACCAAATTTTCACAAGGATGTAATGGTTTTATAAAACCAATAAGGAATATGAAATAAAATTGAATAACCAAAGGATCACAAGGGCTTAATGGTTGGAAAATCTGAAGAGGAAGGATGCAATAGAATTAAATTACCAAAAGATCAAAAGGATGTAAAGGCTAGATAAACTTAATAGGGAGGATGCATTAAAATTAAATCACTAAAGTATCATAGGGATGCAATGGCCAGATAAACTGAAGAGATAGGATGGATGAAAAACTGAATGATATGTAATAAATAAGAATGAGAATTATAAGTGGTAACAAATAATAATATAACATTCAAAACATAATGAAATACATCATAATATCTATGATATCTCAAATGTCTAAGAGTGTTACTACACACTTTATCAACAAATTCATAAATTTCTTGTTGTAATTGGTTTGTGCTTTGATCATAATTTCTTATAATCTATTTGAGATCTACACAAGGATGGCCTTGTGAATAGCCTCAATATAGAGATTAGGTTTCGTATAATTAAGAATATGTTTATTTTATGAACATGGATAATATATGTGGGGAAATTATGCATCCATCCAACTAAGGTTTTCTTGTTTCAGGGGAGGTTGTTCCTCCAACATCTAAAAATATTATGTGTTATCTAGGGGAGCATACTCCTTTAAGCTTTGAAAAAATTGGATATGTTGTTTATAGTCTCAATACTCATTAGTGGAGTGTGAAGAGAACTCATGTTGAATACAATAGTGAGACCCTTTATTTGGGATATATACAATATCTATCTTTGGAAGTTGATTACCAAACGAATTGATCGTGATGGTGACTAGCTACATTGGGTAAGTAAGGTATCTATATTTTTTACATAGGCTCAACAATATACCATAAAATAAGTAATAGTGACATGAAACTTGAAAAAACACCTCTATCATAAAATAATTAATAGTGACATGAAACTCATAAAAACACCTAAGTGGGGAAAGTGAGTGTGGTTGTCATTTTCCACCATATAGGCTTATGCTTACGAGGCTTATTGCTTTGAATGTAAATTATGTGTTTGAAAATTTTTAACCAAGTGCCCTAGGCCTTGTGCCATGTGAAATAATCTGTTAGATGATCACGTCTTAAATCTTGCATGGAATGCTTTACTGTTGGTAGGCATGGTGTCAAAGCCAAAATAATCCATAATGGGGAGGATAACATAAGGGATAGAATTGGATCTAAAATCACTAAATACATCATAACGAGTGTCATCATAAGAAAATAAAACTTCATATTTATTGTAAAAATAAGAAAGAGTGATCATGTTGATACTAGTGTTGAAATATTTTTGTACTTGTGTCTTTTTAAGGTAGGTTTGGTAACATAAATTTTTTGTGTTTTTTAGCTTTGGAATAGATTAAAAAAATAGGGATCATCTAACATATAACCATCATCATAATCTAGGATGGTGAGATCAACATTGGTTGACTTCAAAATGATGTCGATAGGAGAATAAATGTCATTAGGGGATTTCTTCTTAAATTTTTAGTTGTAGGAATTTTTTCAATTTCTCTTTTGTGAGAAAAATGTCAAAACCTAGGAGAAAATTGAGTGATGATATTGTTTGTAAGGTTGAAGGTTTTGATTTTTATATTAAATTCATCAAGCTCATCATCATCATAATCAAGGAAGTTTAGTGGGGCTCTCCCCATGAACTTGGGTGGCCACTGTAACCTTCCATTTAATCAATATAATAATTATAGCATTGAAATACACAAAATGAAACACTAAATAAATCTTCAATAGCATGTATTTTAAATATAATGTGTTGTAAATATTGAAATTTTGCCTTGGACCTTTTTAGTAGCTTCTAAGTAGAGCAATTTGATGCATTGTTAAGTAACCAAAGTTATGGCCCTCATAAAATGAGTATAAGCATTCATATGAAATATATTATAGGAAATGGGAAATTTTAATATCATAACCTTCACCCAAATCATTCTAATAGGTAATATGATTGGAATCCAAATGCACACCATGGGAGAAACTTTTATTCATATCATTGGCACATGTAATGAATGGTTTTGAGATTATTTTTTGAATAGCCTAGATATTTGATAAAGTATAAGAGTAAATGGAAGTGTCAAAACTTTCATTAATGAGGGATTTTTTCTTTAGACATCACTAATATATAATTAATAAAAAGAGGAGAATCAACATGAAAAATGATTTCATCGAGAATGAATGATTGAATGCAAAATTTGAGAGATAATGTGGTGTTTCTTGTTTGATCATTTTGAATAGATAACTATTTTCATTATTGCATGATATTCTCATTAGAACCATGTAATTAAATTTCTTTCCCTAGAAAGAGTCTTTGAAGAATATTCATTGTGAAAAGTGTTTGCATTAATCAATTTTGATGTTTAGGCAAAGTGTGCATGATCTCAAATAAGTGAATTTTTATTCAAAATTTAGAGAGTTCTTCAATGACATCCCATTCCTCAAATCTAGGTTGTATTAAAATTAATTGTAACTAAGAAAAAAATTATAAATGATATCATATTTTTCCTTGGGAGGGGATGAATCTGAGTTTTTATTTTAGTGTTAATGATTGACATCATTTCTAAAGTTGATGGTATAGGTAGACTTAGGGAATGACATCACTCAAGATAATGGCATATGTAGACTCAGGTAATGTCATCGACCTAACTAATGACACTGGAATAAGCTCAAATAATTCCATCTACAAAGTCTATGATTTGGAGTAGATACAAGGACCACCATCACCCTATCCAATGACAGAATTATCCAGGATCCAACTGATAGAATTAAACACACAAACTGCAAATGCAAAGCAAATAAAATCATATCTATATTGTTGAGACTAAAATCAAAATATACAAAAATTATAATAATATTGCATTCATAACTCATTAAAATAGTGTAGATGAGAGGCATATTTATAGGTAAAATAGAGGCATAGAGGCAAGACATTTGGAAATGTGAACACAAGACATTTTCCAAATGGTTTGTGTGCTCTATGTGAAATATGTCAATATTGGTGGGTAAATGTCAAGGGTAAACTTACCCACCAATTTTATTACAATTTTCACATGTGCATGTGCACATTAATTACCTCATTATGACAATTATTTGACCTCAATATTACACGTAATCAAGCTAAATACATGTGTAGGAATAATCTATAATAATAAATACAAAGAAAATAATATCCTACACTAACACCCCCCTTAAGTATAGCTTAGGTGGGTAAATGAAATTGGGTCCTGGCAACATGCCTGATGAGGTACCCAAGTACAATGCAACTCTCACAAAGTGGAAGAAAAGGATAAAACCCATAGGAAAAAACTCCCCCCCCCTAAAAGAGAGAAATGAAGAAGAGGACTAGAAGGCCCCCCTAAAGATGATGTTGATGAAGCCCATACCCCAAGAAGAGCATGCAAGTGAATATACTTACTCTCAGTGAAGGGTTTGGTGAAGATGTTAGCTATTTACTCCATAGTCTAGAAAATGTTGAGATCAATAACCTATCCATGAATGAGCTCTTGAATTAAGTGCATATGAATCTTGATGTGTTTGGTCCGTTGATGTTGGACTAGATTCTTACAGATCTCGATGGTTCTTTGGTTATCATAAAATATGATTGTGGGTTGATTTAACTATATACCAAACTCAGTAAGAATCCCCTAAAGCCAAATAGCTTCAGTCACAACATTGACATCCCCTCTATATTTAGCCTTAGTAGATGATAAAGCAATAGTATTTTGCTTCTTTCTAGACTAACTAATTGGTCCTAAACTAAGTGAGAAACTATATCCTAAAGTAGACTTGTAATGTTTAATAGCACTATCCCAATCTAAATCTATGTACCCAGTCAAGTTAATATCAATGCCTTCTCCATAGTGAATCCCAAAACTATGAGTACCTTGAATATATTAGAGAATCCATTTGGTTGCTTTCTAGTACAACTCATGCAGTGTTTCCATAAACCTAGAGACCATGCCCACTACATATGAAATATTAGGTCTAGTGTGAGTTAGATAGATGAGGCTATCAACAAGTTTTTGATACAAGGTAGAATCAACCAATGGAGAATAACACTCAGCCTCAAGTTTGAATCCATAAAGAAAGGGAGTCAGAGTTGGCTTACAACCATCCATGTGAAATTGTGCAATCAAATCAAGAGCATACTTAGATTGTGCAATGGTAATCCCTGATTTAGACTGTGAAATCTCAATACCAAGGAAATAATGTAACAAACCCAAGTCATTCATGGAGAATATTTCATGAAAAGTAGTTTTCACTATTGCAATGGAGGATGAATAACTCCATGTGATCAATCAGTCATCCACATATAGAACTAGAATCAACAGTGAATTATTCTGATGCAAGATGTAGACATTTGAATCAAAATTGCATCTAGTAAACCCAACTATGAGAAGAAATGAATCCATCTTGGCATACCAAGCCCGAGGGGCCTTTTTTAGGCCATAAATGGATTTTTGAAGTTTACACACTAAGGAAGAATCTTCCATAAAACCTTGTGGTTGCTCCATATATATCTCTTCCTCAAGGTCACCATAAAGAAAGGCACTCTTCACATCCATTTGATGAACATCCCAATAATAAGCTATGGCAATGGAAAGATTAAGTCAAATAAAATTCATTTTTGCAACTGGAGCAAATGTTTCAGTGTAGTCTATGCCAAGAACTTGTGAAAGTCATTTTGTTACCAATCATGCTTTGAAATTATCCATTTACCCATCTATTGCAAATTTTGTTTGATATATCCACCTACATCAAACAAGTTTCCTTCCCTTAGGAAGGGGTACTAGATCCCAAGTGTGGTTCCTAATTAAAGAACTATACTCTTCATGCATAGTTGTATCCCACTCAAGAATGCTATATGATTCATGAAATGATTATAGATTATAAGCACAAGTAATGAAAACATGTGGAACACCCTAAAATTATGAATGAGTCCATCTGACATTTGATGGATCCCCAACCCAATTACCTACACTTTATAGTCTGTCTAGCCCAAAGAGGACCTAAAGTCAAAGAATTAGGAGGAGATTCTTCAACTTCAAAAATATGAATGTGAATGGAATGAGGTAAATCTTTATCACTATCCTCATCATATAAACTATAAGAAGAATATTCATCAATAGGTATCTAATCTAGATGATCTAAATAATATGAATTGTCATCATATCCTAGAGAGTCCAAAGAGGAGGGAGAAGTGTCAAATGTGGAGTCTGATGGACCTTCTTGAAATCATAAACTCCTCTCAATGAATAACTTATGTATGGTAGGATGAAGAATCTTATATCCCTTAAAACCTTCTATATACCCAACAAATATGCAAGTCCTACTCAGATGTTCCATGGCCTTACATTTATTATTATGAATGTGAGCCATAGCTTGAGATCTAAACACCCTAAAGTACTTAAGTTTGGGTTTTTGATTGCTCCAAGCTTTAAAAGGAGTGATCCTTTTCAATTCTTTATGAGGAACATGATTTTGGATATAGGAAGCATAATTAATGGCTGCTACCCAATATTTTGGTGTATGTGATTTACAGTGTATCATATATTTTGCCATTTTCTTCAAAGATCTGTTCTTATGTTCTGAAACACTATTCATTGTAGATCAATCCCTTCTGAAGTATAGAATTGCTCAAATCGATGACTAACATACTCACCACCATTATCAGTGCACAAAATTCTAAGGGTTTTCCCTAATTGTTTCTCAACAAGAGCCTTGAAATCCTTAAAATGGTTAAAGATCTCAAACTTTTGATGAATAAAATACATCCAAGTATACCTAGAGAAGTCATATATAAAGGTAAGCATGTACCTAGCCATGTTGAATGAATGATTTGGAAATGATATAGAAACATCACTGTGAATTAGTTCCAAAATTTGAGTGGCTCTCCATGATTTGCCTTTATCATATTTATCTTCAGGATGTTTACCAAGCATGCAACCTTCACAAACACCATCATAAAAATAAACATGAGGCAACCCTATTACCATATCTTGTCAGCTGAGATGTTCCAAGTATCAATAGTTTAGATGGCCAAAAAACTCATGCCATAGTATGCTCACTCCATCAAAATGAGTGAGTAATGTAGTAGAAGAGTAATCAAGACAAAATTTGAGGTGTACAAACTTGATTGGTGATTTATTTTCCCAATGGCCACTATAGTATTGCTATGCAGATCCTTAATGACAATAGAATCTAGAGTAAATTCAACTTTCTTACTTGATCCAATGTGGGTGATTTGATAAATAGATAGGAGATTAGTTGACAGTGATGAAACACATAATACATTTTCAAATGTTCCATCATTAACTTCAATAGATCCTCTCCCACAAACTTCAATAGAATTTTCATCACCTATTAGAATCGATGGCATAGAACATGGCTCTAAGGATGAGAACAAGTCTCGTGAAGAAGCCATGTGATGTGAGTCACCAGAATCAATCACCCATGTGGATGGCTAAGATGTTATTGCAACAAGATCCTTGCCCTTACCTTTTCCCTTAACTTTACCCTTAATATTTTTTTTGCCTTAGAAGACTCTTGTGATGATGAGGTTGATTTGACTGTATCAAGGACATTAATGTTTTTTTTCTCAAGCATCTTTGTTGATCAATTTATTTCTTCATAAATTTTATTTCATCATGCCTAGTTCTCTTACAATAGGCACACATGATCCTCTATTTCTTGGGTTTCCCACTTGAAGATGAGGACTCATATGATACTTTTTTATTAGTATCTAATTTTTGACCCCTTCATTGCTCTTGGTCCTTATTTTATTTCTTCTCCTTTTTAATTGAAGTCTTTAGTTTGTCATGACTCAACAAAGCATGTGATTTAAAGGACTTTAATGTAACCATTTATATGAGCTTATCTTTCTCCCTAGTTAATTATTTAGCAAAATCATCTAAGGATGGCATACTCTATGTAGTTCCTAAGGCACATTTTGTAGCATAAAAAGTAGAGACAAAAATTGAATAGTCAGGACCTAACTTAGAAAGGATAGAGAGGATCAATTGTTCATCCATTTTCTCTATGCCACATAATTTTAATTACAACCTAAGTGATTTAAGTTTTGTGAAAACATCTTATATAGTGTAAAAACTACCTAGACTCAAACTAATGAGCTCATTCTCTAGCTCATGACCCCTCATTACATCCTGCTTTCCAAAGAGTTATTCCAGGGTGTTCTAAATCTCATGTGGTGATTGAGCAAATTCAATGTGAAAGAGTAAGTCAAGAGAAACAAATAAACACAAAAGACCATATGCTTCATCACACCTATTATACCACTTCATTTTATTTGCACCAAGTTTTGGTTAAGTTTCCATATTCATGGTTATCTTGTGTAAACCTTTACTTACAAAAATTTACACCTTAGATTTCCAGTCATGATAATTGAATGGAGTGAGAAGTGGAAGCATATTATGATCCATGATATAGTGCAAGCAAAAATTTAATGAGCAACAAATAAGGCAAGGCAAAAAATAACTCCCCCTAAAACTATTAAAAAGAACCCAACCCCCCCCCAAATTATAGAGGTTTGACACTTTATGTTTCAGTGCGTATATAATTAGTAATTTAGTGCACATATAATTGGCACTTTATGTTTTAGTGTGTATATAATCAGTACTTTAGTGCACATACAATTGGCACTTTATGTTTTAGTGGATATGCAATCAACACTTTAGTGCATATGCAATGGGCACCATATTTTTTGCATAATAAATCTCATCAAATCTTAAGATATCATGCAAGGCCAAAGACAGCCATAAACATGAGTATAGAGTTGATTCTTGAAGCTCCAACTCATGTACTATGGACAGATGATGCATACAGTGAAAATAAGATACTACAAAATAGATCTATACTTAGATACAATGAATAGTAGGTACATATCTACATAATAAACCACAAATATATAGCTGATGTTATCAAATTTCATGATTTGGTGTAGTTTTCACCATCATGCAATACACACAGTAACAAGATGACATCTAAGGTTATTGAATATGAAATATAGTGTAGCATTTAATATTGCACAATACACATAGCAATAAATTGGTTGGCATAAAAATGAGTGAAATATTTGCATTAAAGACACAAATAACAATCCACACTCATAAAAAATAGATGTCGAACTCAGTTGAGAATGCATCCACAAATGAGCAATATATGCAATGATTAAATAAGTGACAGTGCATGATCAAAAAAATGGATGTTGGGCTCAATCAAAAATGCATCCATGAGGACAACAAGAGTGTTAAATTGTGAGTCAAGCAAAGGAGAGGAGAAATTTTGTTTTGCTTGTGAGAGGATTTGACCACCTACCAAAACTGAACCTCACCCTTTGTATTCATGAAATAGAAGGAATATTACAAATAAATGATAAAAAAAAAATCTTTACAATATGATTTCCCTTAATAATATTGTTTTTATAAATAAAAAACAATTAAAAAAACTCCTTAAAACTTCATCAAAAATGTAATTATTTGCAAATTTTCTAAATAGTACCATAGTCAGTAAAACTACAATAGCTTTCAAAATTCTTAAATAAATTATGAATTTCAAAGTGATCCAAAAACAGGAAATAAAGGTACATAAACCCCAGAAAACTATTTGAGTGATTGTTTACCATTTAATCATAATTAGAAAAATACCAGTCATTTTTCTTAGAAAAAATGGATTTACAAAAAAACTTCTTGTAGATCTTGCCTCCTTATCAAAAAATAATTTAGTCTTATATCCAACCATATTGAATTCTCCTTATAGATCTATAAATATTACTTATATATCTAATATAATTGAAATACTTACAAATATTGATGAAGATCACCAATTAGAGAAGAAATGACTGTAGATGATACACACAAATCTACAGGTTTCTCCTTTACAATCTCAGTAAAAAACTACTCAAGATTTCAATAAATTAACAATAAAATAGTGTTCATTATCAAAAAAAACTTTGATACCATGATGGAATTGTCCAAGATCTAACTGATAGAATCGAACACATGAACTGTAAATGTAAAGCAAATAGAAGTAAAACTTTGTTGTTGAGGTTGAAATCAAAATAAACCAAAATTATAATAATATTGCATTCATAACTCATTAAAAATAGCTTAGATGAGAGGTGTATTTATAGGTACAATGGAGGCATAGAAGCAATACATTTGGCAATGTGAACACAAGACATTTTCCAAATGGTTTGTGTGCTCTATGTGAAATATGTCAATATTGGTGGGTAAATATCAAGGGTATCCTTACCCACCAATTTGACTACAATTTTAAATTAATTACCTCATTATGACACCTACGTGACCTCAATATTACACCTAAGCAAGATAAATGCATGTGTAAGAATAATCCATAATAATAAATACAAGGAAAATAATATCCTACACTAACAGCCAATGGCGTTGATAGAGAACATTCAAAAGTCTCAACATCATTTCCATAGTAGATGACATTAAAAAATTTCAAGATTTTAGATTTTGTTGTTTCAAAGAGGTTACAACAAAAAAATTATTTTTGGGATAGGCTTAAATATTTACATATGTTTTGTAAATGGTCATTGGAATATTTTAGTGTTGACACAAGCTATGATGCACTTCATACTATTCATATGAACTAGGTTTTTCTCATGGTTGAGTAATTAGGGTTAGCCATAATTTATATAGTATTGATAATTAGAGTTAAATTTTGAGAGTCTTGAAGTGGTGGAAGATTGATGTTATATTGGGATGCATTATTGATATTATTGGGATGATCTGGTGGATAGTTGGTGTAGATACCTAAGTGGGCATTTGCTTGGTGAATTACTTCATTTTTTATACAATCTTAGTGGTATCATTATTTTTCCATAGGATCATGGTCAAATTTACTACCAAGTATAAATTTGCCTGCTAAGATGTGAATAAAATGACAAATTTCATCAAGTCACATCAATTAGCATGATACCAAAAATAACTTGTGTACCATACCATTGACATAAAAAACAAGCCATGAGTAAAGGGTATCCTATTATGTTTTCAAATTTGTAACATATTCCTTCTTTTTCCAAAAAAAATACTTTTTTATTAGTCAAACCCTTTGCCATTTAATTTTTCATTAATTTACATGTTACATTATAACCCCACTCTACTAAAAAAATATTAAAGTTTAATCAGTTTACTAGATAATATTGGATAGAGGTGTTGAGTTTACTAATGGAAAAATTATAAATTTTCATCACTCATAAATATTATTATATACAAGTCAAATTTTTAAATCATAATAATCCACTTGGCAAAAACTCATTATTGTATATTAAATTTAAGATTTATATTGGAATGTGGCACACATTTTAATGTTTTACATGATATTTACCTGATGCTTATTTTATTCTTACATGATGCTTACAAGATATTTTCCTCTTAAAAACCAAATTTAACGTATAATAGGTAAAGTTAATGTCTGATGTTTAATTCTAGGTTGTCTTTATCATTCATTTATCACTTCAAACACCTAACAAATCTTAACTCAAAATCCTCACTTATCAACCATGTTAGACCCATGCTAGTAAATGTTGTGAAACACTCTTTTAAAAAAATATTGCATTGATCATCATTTTTTGTGTGAATTTTGTGATCATCGATCATCCCTTATAGAGAAACATCATTTTTTTTTTAAATTTTATATTCACCATTTGAATAATATAGAAAACCAACATATCAAATATTTTTTCTCCGGTATTTTATTTTTGGTTATGAGCCCATTGCAAAAAATATCTTTTATTATAATTTTTGTTCTTTGGTCAGATAATGTAAGCACATTATCATTTATGTTCATCAGTTAGTTGATACAAGTACATTTTCATTTATTTTAGTTGGTCATCTAATATAAAAACACACCAAATCTATCCATTTTTCCCGTCAGTCAACTAATAAAAACACAAAAAATGTCTTTCTTTTCATAAGTCATATTTTTATTTTTCTTCCCTTTTTTTTAATAATTTTAGTTTTTTATTGAAAATATTTGTGTATTTTCATAAAATGATCATTTATTTTTAAGTAGAAAATTCGCTACACTTGTTGCACTAAATGATATATTTGTAATACAGCTTCTCATAGCTACAAAAATTTGGCATAAGTAAACAATATTCATCTAAATATATTAAATTAGAGTTTTAGATTCAACAATATATTCATGTACTAGTAGTAAATTATATTATTTTCCTTTGAATTCACTTGTCATTGATAAATTTTTTATTTAAATTATCTTATAACTAAGTTTAATTTTTTTTGTAGTTACTCTACTATGGAAAAAAAATTCAAACCAACACTTGTATCAAAGATTCCTCTACTAAGAAGAGGAAGACCTAAGGCTAATGCATTTTTATATCATCCCATATTTCCACAAATAAATATTCCACTAAAGTAAATTCAACCTAGATAAAAAAGAGTTGTTTCCTACAATGCTCATGTTTCCTATGGTGCTCATGTTACTCGTCAACAAGAAAACATTATTAATTAAAACAACTTGGCTATTAATATTAAAACTCCACTATCATCAACAAATTCTAATATAATGATTGGCAATGTTAATGAAAAGAAACATTTAAATTTGATTGATGTGAATTTCACTCAAGCCTTTTGAGATCATACACTACAACCTTTTCACTCCATTGAAATTACTAACAAAGGTCAGGTTAAAAAATGCATACTAGTGAACAAGTTACCTCAAACTCAATTTCAAACTCTCTTCATGTAGGACATCAAAATCCACTCAATGTTTTAGGACATCAAACTCCTTTCATATCAAGGGATCAAACTCCATTTAAGATGGTATGCCATCAAACTCACTTCAAGTAGGACATATAACTCCAATCAACATGGTAGGCCATCAAACTCCATTCAATGAAGGACATCAAACTCCTTTCAGAGAAGGACATCAAAATAAATTTAATGTAGGAAGGCAACAAACCCCTTTTATAGTAGGTCATCAAAGTGAATTAAACATGATAGGCCATCTAACTCCATTCATGGTAGGCCATCAAACTAAAAAATGATTTTTTATAGAAAATAAGTTGATTGTTAACTTTTTTAGACAAGATTTGGATAAAGATACACACATTTAGATGCAAAAAATCATAATACATACATTATAAGTTAATAAAATTAGATTAGTCAACTTTTCCAACCTTCACTTTAAATTGAAGGCAATGATTCTAATGTCACAAGAAATTAAGGATCAAGGAAAGGCATTATAAACTTAAATAAAGGGTCAAAATGGTACTTTCATCAAATGGAAAATGATTATTTATGGACATATGGTCATGGTTCTCTAGAAAATATGATGATGATATGAATGAAAATGGTATAATTGGTGAAATAGATTATTGCATAATTAATAATTATGATGAAAGGTCTCCAATGGAAGACATGATTATGCACTCTAATAAATTTTTGGAAAAACTTCAATTAGTTGTTGAGATCTACAATTACTTTAAGCCTCATAACTTAACATCGGCATTTGTTGAAGCAAGCATGTCCCATAAGACTTTGATGCATTTAAAATGCATTAACACTTTTGAAGTGCTTCATGGGGTTAACACAACCTTAGTTTATGAAAAACATATCGACACTCTTCAAGTGCTTTATGGGTTAACACAACCTCAATTTGTAAGGAGATGAAGTTGTGAGCCAAAGAAGCTAAGGAAATGAATATGGGATGGGACTAAATAGATGGTGTTATAGTGTGTGTTAAATATAAATACATAAATGTGTATGCATATTTTATGTTAATTCATATGAGAAAAAAATTGGATCAATATTTAATGAAATTTATTTCAAACTTAGTATTGATTCTTATGTCCATTATAATAGAGGCAGCCAAGTGTATGAGGTATTACTTGAGATATTTTAAGATAATGGTATTATTTTTTGTATAATCATGGAAAATTTTGATGGTAAGGAGGACTATAAATATATTTTATCCCATGTTGTTGATTATGAAGTTCCAAACAACATAATAAATCAATTATTGTTTCTCTGCCAAATTAATATGAAGATATTTGATGATAAGCTTGTCAATATTAAATTGTATGAATTTCATGATTACATTTCCATAACAAGTCTAGTATGCAATGACTAAGTTTCATTTGTTGGAAATGAATTATATCCATGGTACACGGTCTTGAAGAATGGCATGCACATGGCTATAAATAAGCATGTTATAATTGATGATGATACTTTCCATACTATTTCCAAGATGTACTCAATGACACCAAACTTTCTCCAATAAAATTTTTGAAGACAATTTTTTTAATTATTTTTTACTGTACTAAGTGTTTTCATTTTTATCTTATTTTCTTGACAATGCATTACATAACTATCAATAATTGAACCCTGAGTTAGATCCAATAAAATGATTGGAAGATCAGTGTGACAAGTGTATTATGTATGTCAACCCATCATTAGGTGGCTATGAATTAATAGTTATGAATAACTATATTGTTAATATAATCAATTACAAAAATAAACCTTACATGTCACACTATTTTTTATTTTACATAAAAAAATATATCTAACTCACAACCTAGCTTGGAATTGTTTGTTGGAAATTACCATTTATAGCTTCCTATAATGATGTCCAACCTTGTTTATTATTCTCACCATGTTAGAATTAAAAAGGTTTTGAATATGCTTTGTGAATTTAAAAAGATAGCATAAGATTATGACAAGAAACATTCATCAAATAAGCATGAGAAACATAAATTTATTATGAATTGGGTTGAAATATTAAAAAATGAGGATTTCATGTAGGTTTGGGGCAACTTTACCAATATGAAGTTTGATACTAAAAGGATCTTAACTACGAACAATTATATGATTCAATTTCTTACAAGAGTCTCATTTAGAATAAAATAATTTTAAAGGTTTGTATATCTTTTATTAATTTTGTTACAAATGATGTTTTTCATGTATTAATGACTTAATTTTGGAACTCGGCCCTTTTTTTAAAACTAAGTGATCAAAAGCCTTCTGAAATAACAAAAATATATATATATCTTGTGATAATGGTGCAATGTTACAAATATTTACACATGGTCTAATGGTAACCATCTAGAGGAAATGATACTACACTAATTGAACATGAGAAAAGGTATGTAAACTATTAGTTTTTGTTGGTTTTTTATGAATTATATCTTGTAGACCACATAGAATTGAATTAATTATTCATTCACAGGATAGGAAACCTAACAACTAAGTGGATTTGGTTATATATTCTATGCTTAGGATAGGATATGGTCTCTTATATGCATGTTCAAGGAGTCCATGTCTTACAGATGACTAAGTCAATTTTTCCTTTTATATTGGGTCAGTTAAGGAATTAGGTTATGGATCATGAACATTTTGAATACCAACATTGGTGGAGGAAGAGAAACTCCTTTGGGGTAAATAAGCATGTTTGAGCATGATAAAATATGTCTAGTTAAGGATATGAGAACACAATTACTCAATATACTCATTAGATCATAAGATAATTTTCAAATTCTAGTGAAAATAAAATTCTTTCCTTTAAACATTAAAACCCTACTTAGGGTCAAATATGAGAAGATCCTAATAAAAATTACAATTAATATGGCAATGGAGTTGGCACCCTATTTCCCTGGTATTGATATAAGAGCAATGACAAGTTCTTAATTCATGGGTAAAATAGGCTAATAAAGTATCAAATGCAAACTATATTCTAATAATAAGGTTGATAACAAAATTTGGTGAAGAGGCCCATCTTGAAGCACAATATTTTGGAAAGAAATAAAAAATCTTGCCAAAACATTCAATCAAATAATTAGCTAGTAATGATGTTTATTATTTGAAGTTATTATTATTATTTTAATTGTCCATTATTTAACCACATTATTATCATCTTTAGAAAATGACATGAGAGAGATTGGTCAAACAAAAGACAGTGAAGAGTTAGTGCTATTATCAATACCATTGTTAAAGAAATAGTGAATGTGACTAAGGAAAATAGTATCCCAATAATAAGTATGATTGAAATTGAATAGGCACATGTTTAAAATAGTAGGGTAATTAATGGAGATCATAGAAAGACTCTCCTGACTAACAAAAAAAATACATCCAAGACTAGGGATGAATCATTGTATTCTAAAAGGTGAAATAAAAATTATCAAATTATACTTGAGTACAAATTCATGACTTCAATATGTAGGAATTATCTAGTGATTAGAAATTGAATGTTATTTATATCTTCATATGACTACGTTTGTATGAGACACACATTCGAAAGCAAAAAAAATAGTCCTTGTTAATAACTATAATTAAAGTTATGATCTTACATAGACACTTGTATATTTTTTACTTGAATGATAAAGTCCCCATAAGACTCTTCAATGGTAATAATATTTTAACAAATAGATCATTCCTAAGAATTAAAAAAATAGTATCTTGAGAAGTGGTCAACTCTTGTGTGAATGGATCAACCTACACTCTCTTGTGTGATCCTCATGTTGTTAAGGTGTGGAGCTAAAAGCTTCACCAAGTGAGCAGATTTGATAGTTGCAGGTTTACACAGTCACCGGCGTCGGTCAGGAGTGACCGACGTCGGTCAGGTTTAGTTCAAGATATGCCGGCGTCGACAGGAATCGATCGACGTCGGTCACAGGAAAACAGGCAGGAACTGACGTCGGTTACCTATGCATCCAAAAACCTATTTCTGTGGACAGAACTGAGTGTTTGCATGATGGAATTAAGTCATAGTCTTAAGTCCGCATCTCTATTATTAGTAAGATTGTTTTAGAGCCCTTGTTTAAGAGGCATAACTGTTGGTTGTAAATTCATGCTCAAGTTTCCTAATTCTATATGTAGGATTAGATCTTCTTAGCTTATTGTAATGTAAGTGCTAAACAGTACAGAATTGTACATGTGAATCATTCCAGGTTGTTGGAGTTGATTGTAATTGAGAGAGAGAGCTCTTGAGAGAAAGAGATCTAGAGAGAGATCTGTACATCTGAGAGAGGTGTGGAAGAAAAGAAGTTTTTTCAATTGTATTCCTTCTATAAAGAGTTTAATACAAGTTTTCAGGGTGGTTTCTTGTATCTCTTCTTTTTGCTATTATCTAATTCTAGTTACTTATCATTCTGATTTAATTCTACGTTTATTGCTTTCATAAGTGTAATCAACATTGTTGGTTGATCCCCAACAAGTGGTATTAGAGCATTTATGTTCTAGGTGCCTGAAAAGTGGTATCAGAACTCAAGTTCACTAACAGGTGGTTCAGATCTGTGTAGTGTGTATTGATTACAGGATTACTCACAGGGGTTTTTGCAGGGATTTTTTTTGAGTGGGAGAAGGAATGGTAGAGGAAAGTAAACTGAGAATGGAGAAGTTTAATGGCAAAAATTATCAACATTGGAGAATGCAGATAGAGGATTATCTGTATCAAAAAGATCTATACTTACCATTAGGTGGGATTGCAAAGAAGCCCACAGACATGGATGATGAAGAATGGGAAGTTCTTGATAGAAAGGCTCTGGGGTCTATAAGACTGAGTCTGGCATCTGCTGTGATATCTAATTTATTACAAGCAAAGTCTACGGTAGAGTTAATGACTACTTTAGCAAATTTATATGAAAAACCCTCAGCTTTTAATAAGGTATATCTTATGAAGTAGTTATTTAATTTGCGTATGCAAGAAGGTGGATCTGTATCTAATCATCTGAATGATTTCCATGGAATTGTAAATCAATTAAGTTCAGTCAAAATTGTATTTGATGATGAAATTAAAGTTCTTTTAATATTATGTTCTTTGCCTAAAAGCTGGCATAGCTTAGTAATGGCAGTTAGTAATACTGCATCTGCTTCAAATATTTTAAAAGTAGAGGATGTTGTTAGTGTTATCTTGAATGAGAAAATTTGTAGGAAAAGCACAGAGGAAACATCAAGGAATGCTTTAAGTTTTGAGAGCAGGGGAAGGCAAAAAGAGAAGAGCAAGAGGAGATCAAGATCTAAGTCAAAGGTGAGAGGAAGATCCAAATCTAGAAATGGCAGGAAGCCACAATGCTAGAATTGTGGAAAGATAGGGCACATAAGCAGAGATTGCTAGTCAAAGCCTAAGGAGGACAATCAGCACGAAGAAAAAGAAGAAGCAAAGGTTGTAGGTATTGCACAAGATGCTTTAATATTCTCTTTGCATAATAATATAGAATCTTGGGTGTTAGATTCTGGTGCATCTTTTCATGCTACCCCCAATAGAGAATATTTTAGTGACTATGTCCATGGAGATTTTGGAATAGTGTATCTAGGGGATGATGAGCCTTGTAAAATTATTAGCAAAGGTAAAGTGCAGCTGAAAATGCAGAATGGCAACACATGGGTGTTGAGAGATGTTATGCATGTTCCCAGCTTGAAGAGGAATTTGATTTCTACAGGAAAGTTAGGGGATGAGGGTTGTACAGTAAATCTCACAGGTGAATCTTGGAAGGTGACCAAGGGTGCACTTGTAATGGCCAAAGGTAAGAGAGTAGGTACTCTCTACATTATGTAATTGTGTTATTAACAATTCTCCTTCTGTATTATCTACTTCAGATGTGGATGCAAAATTGTGGCACTCAAGGCTTGGCCACATGAGTGAGAAGGGAATGTCAATTCTTAAGTCAAAAAGTAAGCTTTTAGATTTGAAAACCATAGATCTGGATTTTTGTGAGCACTGTGTTTTTGGAAAACAAAAGAGAGTGAGTTTTCTCAAGACTGGGTCAACAAAGAAGAAGCATAAGTTGCAGCTTGTTCACACAGACGTGTGGGGACCGGCTCAAGTTGCTTCTATTGAAGGATCATAGTACTATGTTTCATTCATAGATGATGCTACAAGAAAGGTATGGGTCTATTGTATTAAGAAGAAATATGATGTTTTTGAGACTTTCAAGATTTGGAAAGCTATGGTTGAGAATGAAACAGGCAGAAGATTGAAGTGCCTGAGATCTGACAATGGTGGTGAGTTCTACAGCTACAAGTTCAATTGGTATTGTTATATGCATGGAATCCGTAGGTAAAGGATGGTTCCAAGGACACCTCAACAAAATGGAGTTGCTGAAAGGATGAACATAACTATTATGGAGCGTGCAAGGTGTATGAGATTGCATGCTGGTTTGCCCTTAGAGTTTTGGGCAGAAGCTGTTGACACTGTAGTGTACCTGATTAGCAGAGGACCCTCTAACTCTGGATGGTGGAATTCCAAAAGAGGCATGGATAGGTAAATAGGTAGATCTCTCATTTCTCAAAGTTTTTGGTTGTGAAGCCTTTGTGCACGTTGATAAGGAAAATAGAAAGAAGCTGGATGCTAAGTCTATGAGGTGCACATTTATTGGCTATGGCTCAGATGATTTTGGTTTTAGATTTTGGAATCTAGGAACTAACAAGATAATTAGGAGTTGTGATGTTGTTTTCAATGAAAAAGTGATGTATAGTGATCAGCTGAGGAAGCTGAATCAATCTGGGCAGAGCAATGGTGAATTAGATGAGGTGACGGTCCAAAATGAGCTCGCAAGAAGAAGAAATAATCACTTGCAGGAAAACACAGAGACTGACATCGGCCAAGTAAGAACCGACGTCGGCTAGACAGAAACTGATGTCAGTCATACAAAGACCAACATCGGCCAGGTAGGAACTGACATCGGTCAAGGAGAACTAACGTCGGCCAGTTACAGCCCTGGAGGTGACCGAGGTTGGTCACTGTCAGAGAATTTGGGCAGACAGCATGTTGTGAACAAGTCTCAGACGCCCATCAAGAGGTCAAGAAGGGTAAGTAAACCTCTAATTCGATATTCCCCTTCATTATTCTATTTATTGCTTACTGATGGTGGAGAACCAGAGAGTTTTCAAGAAGTAATACAGGTAGAATCCAAGGATCAGTGGGAGCGTGGCATGGTTGAGGAAATGGAGTCCTTGAAAGAGAACCAAACATGGGATTTAGTTGAGTTGCGAGCTGGTAAGAAGACACTAAAGAATAGATGGACCTACAGATTGAAGGAAGGTGAGAATGGTAAGATGAGATATAAGGCCAGATTGGTAGTGAAAGGATTTGCACAAAAACTAGGTATTGATTTTGGTGAGATTTTTTCTCCTATTGTTAAAATGACTTCTATACGGACTGTACTATCTTTAGTTGCTATTGAGGATTTGCATCTTGAGTAGCTTGATGTTAAGACAGTGTTTCTTCATGGAGATTTGGATGAAGAAATATATATGGAACAGCCAGAAGGATTTGAAGTCAAAGGTAAGGAGAAGTTAGTGTGCAGATTGAAGAAAAGCTTGTATGGCCTCAAGCAAGCTCCTAGACAATGGTATTTGAGATTTGACAGGTTTATGACTGAGCATGGCTATAGTAGGTGTCAATCTAACCATTGTGTGTATTTTAAGAGATTGGATAATGGTAGATATATTATTCTATTGTTGTATGTAGATGATATGTTGGTTTCAGGATCACACATGTAGGATATCTCTGAGCTTAAGGTGAAATTAGCTCAAACATTTGCCATGAAGGATTTGGGAGCAGCAAAGAAAATCCTTGGCATGAGCATTAAGAGAGACAGAAAAAATCATAGGTTGATTTTGTCTCAAGAAGATTATGTGAACAAGGTGTTGAAATGGTTCAATATGTAGGATGCTAAACCGGTAAGCACACCTATGGCTGGACATTTTAAGTTGAATAAAGAACAATGTCCTAATTCACATGATGAGGTAGAGTACATGAGTAGAGTTCCATATTCTTTCGCAGTAGGGAGTTTGATGTATGTAATGGTGTGTACTAGACCAGATATTGCCCAAGCAGTGGGAGTTGTAAGTAAGTATATGGCCAATCCAGGAAAGGAACACTGGAAAGCAGTTCAGTGGATCCTTAGATATCTGAGAGGAACCAGTAGTAGGCATTTGTGATATGGAGGTTCAGATACTTCTCTACATGGTTATGTAGATTCGGATATGGCAGGTGATTTGGATGGTAGGAGAAGCACCACAAGATATGTTTTCATTGTTGGTGGAATGGCGGTTAGCTGGATATCTAAGTTGTAGAAGGTTATTGCCTTGTCAACTACAGAAGCAGAGTATATTGCAGTCACGGAGGCTAGCAAAGAGATGATATGGATGACACGGTTCATGCAAGAGTTAGGAAAGGAGCAAGAGAGTTGCAGATTGTATAGTGATAGTCAGAGTGCAATTCATTTGGCTAAGAATTCAGCCTTTCACTCAAGAACCAAGCACATACAGCTAAGGTACCACTTCATACGACAGGTATTGGAAGATGGTGAGTTGAAGCTGGAGAAGATCCATACAGATAAGAATCCTGCTAATATGTTAACCAAGCCAGTTACAAAGGAGAAGTTGAATCTTCATTCAACTTCTGTTGGTCTTCATGATTGAGTTGAAGATGGAGGAGCTAGAAGATGTTGTTGTATAGGTACTGGTGCAACTGTTTATCTCCAAGTGGGAGATTATTAAGGTGTGGAGCTCAAAGCTTCACCAAGTGAGCAGATTTGATAGTTGCAAGTTTACACAGTCACCGGCGTCGGTCAGGAGCGACTGATGTCGGTCAAGAGTAGTTCAAGAGATGTTGGTGTTGGTAGGAATTGGTCGACGTTAGTCACAGGCAAATAGGCAGGAACCGACGTCAGTTACCTGTGTGTCCAGAAACCTATTTCTGTGGACAGAACTGAGTGTTTGCATGATGGGATTAAGTCATAGTCTTAAGTTCATGTCTCTATTATTAGTAAGACTGTTTTAGAGCCCTTGTTTAAGAGGCATAACTGTTGGTTGTAAATGCATGCTCAAGTTTCCTAATTCTATATGCAGGATTAGATCTTCTTAGCTTATTGTAATGTAAGAGTAAGTGTTGAACAGTACAGAATTGTACATGTGAATCATTCCAGGTAGTTGGAGTTCATTGTAATTGAGAGAGAGAGCTCTTGAGGGAAAGAGATCTAGAGAGAGATCTGTACATCTGAGAGAGGTGTGGAAGAAAAGAAGTTTCTTCAATTGTATTCCTTATGTAAAGAGTTTAATACAAGTTTTCAGGGTGGTTTCTTATATCTCTTCTTTTTGCTATTATCTGATTCTAGTTACTTATCATTCTGATTTAATTCCACATTTATTGCTTTCATAAGTGTAATCAACATTGTTGGTTGATACCCAACACATGTGTCCTTGTGCCTTTTAGCTTCTTCATTATCCCTTCTTTATTGTCCTTGAGATATTCCTTTATCTTTAAGGCCACCTTGATCTCCCAGTGCACCTTCTTCCTATTTTTAATTCCATTTACTTTTATTTCCCCCTAATGCTTACAATAATTCTTGCATGCTTTTTATAGCACCAAGTAGCCCTGTGAGTACTTCATCTAGATTAATAATTTATGGTTGTGTGTTATTTTAACTATCCCTTCATCCTTGGTCATCACCTTTCTAAACACTTATTATTCTTACAATATTGTAAGAAACCAAGAATTTAGAATCATTATTCAAAGTTCCCAACTATATGAACCCATGATCTGGAACCAAATTTAACACCCTAAAAAAATGATGAAAAAAAATTCAAAGCCCTTTAATGAGGCATGTAATAATATGTTTGTAATTAATAACATACTTAGCAACAAGCATATGTCCCAATAACCTGCTATTGTAATCATTTGTTCACATTTATTACAAGGAACATGTATTAATAACCATATGTATTTGCCTTATGTGCATTTTTTACGTAGAAACATTCACATCCTTTACAAAATCAAAAAAGGAAAAAACACTATAATCATCTAGGAAGCCTTTATGAGGTTTTTCAACAAATGGACTCTACAATCATAGTTTTTGTTAATGAACTCTTACAACATTGGTGACTAAGCCTTGCTTTCCAAAAGAACCTATAAAATTCATGGGACAATATAATTCCATGTCATCATCAAAGTGACTTAACTCATGAGCTTCTTGGTCCATTACAATAATATCATCTACATTATCTAAACATGTATCTTCTAATACTACATTTCTATTTTTTGTCAAAAACATATGTTTTCTATGTTGTATTGATAGTTCATGATGTGAAATTCCACTTTAATCCTCTACATTAATAAAATTATTATTATTTACTTTTCTAATATTATTTTCACCAAAAAAAAATTTCAATTGTTCAAATGTAAGCATACCAACATTTTCCTTTAATCAGAACATGGAAGGATGTTTGGGGTTTTCTATCTCCATCAAATTATACTTAAGCAAATAGTTTTAAACCATGGCATAAAGTGAAAAAGTAAATATCCCATACCCTTGGTGATAAATTTTAGCCAATTGTTGAATTAATCTATTCTAGACATATGATGCTTAGTTATATTGTTCCCCTTTCATAGGTTTCACAACATATACAAGCATCCACACCAAGATTTCTATATTTATTTCTATGACAAATAATATATAATATATAAATTCACAAATTTATTTTACCAAGATGTTTCTTAATTTTCAATATCAATCCCTTATATTTATTTATTTTATTAAGTAAACCAGCATAAGTTTTGCTAATAAAATTTATCTTGGTATAAGCACTCATGGAGAGTTCCACAACATATTTACCTTGATTAGGTAAACCAAATACTTGATTAAACATTTTTGAGGTGATTTAAAAAGTATTACCTTCAAATTTCACTATGTCATCATCTAACAAGTAATTATCCACCGTCAAGTTTATTTTGTCATATTTTAAGATGCAAACCAACATGTATGCCATTTTGGAAACCCCAACATTAGATAGTGCTAAAAGGACACCATTTTTATTCATGTCTAAGTAATTTGAATCATAACACTAGAGCATAAAAAATCCTTCCATTTCTAAGTTATTGGCAGCTTGGTCTCCTGATGAGGGCCATTAATGACAAAAATCTACAAGTCCTATCGATATTTCTCAATTTCTTCCTCTCTAACTGACTTCATATTTTATATTTTTGTGGCCTATAACTACCCTTAAATCCTTTCAAATGAATTTATTAAATGTGATTGTTAATATACTATAATGGCTTCCTTCAACATGACTACTATAATGTATGTTTTCCTTATTGTTTAGTTATGTCTTAATTGTTCCTCCTAGTGACAAGGTGAACTAACCCTTAACAATGGATATTATCCACTTAGTGTTCAAATTAAATAATGGTGACTTAAATAAATATTTTTTCATACCACAATTAATATCAATAATTGAATATCTATTATGAGGAACAATTAGAGGTGGTCATCTGACTTTAGATGACTTAAAACACATGAATATTATGAGCATTCATAAATGTAAAACTATATTTTTCAATGATTTCACTTACATCCACTATAGGTTGGTAGGCTAATATAAAAAATCATAACATATATTCACCTACCACATAATAGTATTCATATTCATTGATGGGCAAATACATGTTGTGATCAAATACATTAAGCTTACATATTTATGGCTTGTGAATATATATGCATTGAAAGGCTAATACACAATTCAGGATATTAAATGTAATCCTAATTTTAGACACCTAAATTTAATTTAGTGTTGTAATACACCTAAATCATTTATTAATCATTCTTCTTAAATTAATAAAATACATTTCTTCTTAAAAATCAAATAATTGATTAATTTAAACATTTTGAAAAAATCAATTATGTACCTTTTAATCTTTATTTTAATTATTTAATTCCAGATTTTCCACCTATTAAAACCTCTCCGACCTTTTTCTCCCTCATCCCAATCAAATCTATGAAATTATCCACCTCTTATGACTTCTCTGAGTTTTCAAGCCATTTGACAAAGTCATGTTGAGTTAGCTAACCAATCCCTCTTTTTCTTCCACCAAGTTGAAACGGTCTCCATCTTCATGGATGAGGAATCATCCTCAACCATTGATAATTTGGATCATTTAAAAATTCCAAATGATCCTCTATTGTTGGATCATTTTCTAAGCTTCTATAAATAAGCTTGCACGTCTCCATTTTCAATAATGAGAATCATTTGCCATCACAATCATCCCTTTTGGGAGAACTACATCTGGTCTAATATACACACATAGACATTATCCAAGTAAGTTATGTAGGTAGAACTTAGATACATGGGGTCTCTAGGATCAGCTTTGCCATCACCTTCACCATAATCCCTTTTGAGATCACAAATTTGGGAAATCACAATCACAAGCAAACTTGTAATCATAATTAGGAAATCTTACATCCAAAGTGAATCAAAGTCATCCATTTTACACCAAAACACTACCCATTCTCCTTTTGAATTAGAGGAGTGAGCACCACATTATTTATAGAGCAAACTAGTTTCAAATTGCAATGGAGGATTCCTGTATCTCAATTGTGAAGTTTTGATTGTTGCTTTTCTGCATTTGTTGCTTTAGCTTTAGTTGAGTTTAGCTTAGATTAATTCATTATCTTTGAACATATTTAGTTTATACATTTTTGGCATGCCCAGTGGGACCTACCTACATCTTTTTAATCTTTTCATCTTCTTCTTTTGCATTTAGATAACATTATTTTTCTTGATTTCATTGTTTATGTTTATCTTTTGCATTTAATCTTGTTTGTGTTTGAGTTGGTATAAACTATAGGTTGTTGTCTTAAATTTTCTATTCAACTTGTATGTTTTTCTAGTGTAATAGTGAATTTAGAGAACTTTTCAATGAAATTTTTAGACCAAATAGCGAAATTATCATCTTTTCCTACATTGTTGTACTTTTTCTATGTTTTTCTAGGTTCACTATGTTTTTGTTTTGAAATAGTGTTTTCATAGAGAATTGAAAAATTATTGTACCTTCCAATGAAATCATTTCCTTTTCTAGTGAAATCATCTCTATTCATAGTGTTTTCATCTCTTTTTGTATCATTTTCATCTTTGTTTGTAGCATTTTCATCTCATCCCATAGTGGTTTCATCTTTGCCTGCAGTGTTTTTGTTACATAATGTTTTCGTCCATCTTCATAGTGAAAACATTGAACAGAACAGAGAAATAATCTTTGTAAGCCTATTTTATTTTGTCTTTTTTCTATGTGTTTATTTTGTAATTTCAATTTTTTGACTTGACGATGTAACAGCATTTTTGTCACAAAGACTTATTTTTTGTGTGTTTTTCATGGTTTTTCACTTGTTTTTTATAGGATATCTCATTTTTTAGCCTAGGCAAATAATCTAACACCTTGTTTATAGGATGCTTGTTAAAGGGAATTAGCAAATAATCAATATAAAATCCAATTTTTCTTGTTGCTAATGTTCTTATTTTTACTTTTCAAATTCATAATAATTACTTCACTTTTCTTTGTGTATATTTATTTGTAGTTATGAAATATGTGTATGCTCTTTCCTTGGAATTACATTGGTAACAATACCTAGAAATCAGAAACAAGTATCAACTTTTTCTTTTTCTTTTTTTAGGGGATTTATCAACCATAGATTTCATCACCACGCAGTAGGCCAAACCCCATTTATCGATGGGGTATATAAATTGAGACCCATTTGTTTCAATTTCCTAATCAGTTGTGTGTTTTAAGAACACTGTGATGTTAGGAGATTTCATGCTCTAATACCTAGGGTTTCAATAGATGACTCAAGAATTGATATTATCGATTGTCAATATACTAAGACCAATATGGTTGTGTTGAGAACTATGGGTCAAGAACCAATAGTGTATGTTCACATATCAATTTCTTTCATATTTTTATTCCCCCTTAGATAAGCTTGTGTATACCTTAATCCTAAGATCACCTTTTTGTTGATCAACGTTGGTACATCAATTAGTGGTTAGCATTGAGAAGTTACATTCCACACACCCTTGAAACCGGACTCGGTGGACCATCAGAATGGCAAGACCCTCCATGGTTAATTCTTTGAAATACTAGGCCATAGTTGAAAGCATGGATGAGTGAGTGAAAATGGATGGACCAAAAGTTGTTCAAAACCCTCATCCTAGATTTTTCACCTTTTTATGCAAATTGCTTGATTGTTTAGAATAGAGCTTGTTTGTTATTTCCTTGTGATTTTCAAATGTTTAAAATTCCTTGTGTGAAAATTAATTCCTCAAAACTAAAATAAAATGTTTGTTTTTAGTAAAATTAAACTTTTAGTCATTATGGTATTTTTCTAGAGTCTAATTTCAAGTCTTTTCCTTAGTAACATCATCAATTGCAATAAGCATGGCTATGTGAAACAATCCCTTGACTAATTTCATCCTGAATCACAATCCTAATAGTCCATATTATAACCTAGAGTTCTATCCAACCAACTTTGATTCAAATAGATATTTGAATCAATATCAAACCAATCACCAAACCAATCTAAATCTAAGTTTGAATATGTATTCATTCTCATCCATACATAAATCCAATCCAAACTTGAATAGTCATTCAAGTTTTCCAAATCAACCTTTCTATAGTAATCAAAATTAATCCTTTGATTTTGCATCTAGTTCACCCCAAAACTCAAACCCAAACTTCTTCACCAATCCATCTAGTTCCAAATTTAGCACAAATATAAATCAAACTTTTGATTCACCTTCACCACCACTTTCAAAGATATATTTAAACCAAAGTCTATTCATAAATCAAAATCCCATTTATCCCAATCCAACTATGTTCCATCCAAATCAACCTTTCCAAATTCATCAAAATCAATCATTTGATTTTGCATCCAACCCATTCCCAAACTTGAACCAAACTACATCAAATTCACATTTGTTCACAAACTTGATTCCATAAAATCCAAGTCAAACAACCTTCACAGATATATCCTTCCAAGACCAACTTACCTCTCTAAATAGGAAATCCCAAAACATTCCACATCAACATCACCTTACCACTAGTAAAATTATTTTCCAAAATCAACCAAGTCTCCCCTCCACTAGTTATAGCCTTGATTCTAACATACCCTATCACACTAATAAATGGAATCCAATTCTATAACCCATACCATCTAGTGTCATTTCACCCCCAAAATTATAACTTAAAAAATCCCAACCTATCAAAAACATTGTCATGCCTATTAAGAAAAAATTCACTCCTTTAGGGGAACCTTATGATGTAATCTATAAACAATTGGTCACTAAAAACCTATTCATATATCCAAACACCAAATACGTTAAGCCAAATGACCCAAAACCTAAGTGGTATACACCTAATGAATATTGTGATTATCACAAAATTGAAGGTCAGTCTATAAACCGTTGTATGAGACTAAAACATTATATCCAAGATCTAATTGACAACGAGTAAATCAAGGTAGAGCCAAGTGTATCCACATCTAAAAATCATAGCTTGAGGATATGCCAAGATGTTTTCCTGAGCCTAGTCAAGTCATATCACTTCCAATTCAAGGTCATAATCTTCCATCCATTTCCCAAGATAACATCTTTGATACATCCATTTTCAACCAATCTATAGTTGATCAACCTACCTTTGACAACCATGGTTTACCATCAATTTTTAATGAATAACCTAAATTTATTGAAGATCCTATTTTTTATCATGATCCCATTTCTGACCAAAATCCTATCTTGGACAAAACCTCCTTCAACCAACATAGCCTATTATCCATTATCCAACCGCCTAAATCCTTATCACCTATTTAATATCCCATAATTCCATAGCATGCACCCCAAGTGGTAGAGGTAATTATAGATAAAATAATCTATGAGCAAGGAATTATCGAACCCATCCATTTTGAAGTAAATTCTAGACCCCATAGCATTAGTTACAAACCATTTAAAAGTTAATGTAAAGATATTCATGATACTTTTATGGTTTCTAAGGTAACTTCAAAATAAGATCCATTCATAGTCTCTATGAGGACTTTGTTTCCATCACTCCTTTCATAAACATCACCATTCCTACCATCCATATTTTAATCCAATATCCTCCACCTTTTGATTGGGACCAATGAACTTATAGTTAACTTCCTTCCATGATAAAATAATTGTAGACTTCCTAGCTAGTCTCCTACCAGAATAGCATCAAGAAAGATCTACATATTCTAAGGAACAACAAGTGTACCACAATCAAAATAAATCCTAAAATCCAAATATAAAATCCATACCCCATAGTGAAAAACTTTTAAGGCATTATCAAATAATCAAAGTATAGATTGAAGTCAAAGTCCAAATCAAAATATAGAAAATAAAAAATATGAATCCCTTAGTGAAAACCTCTTTGAGGCGTTATTGGACAATCCAAAGCTAAATCCCAATCAAAAAAATCAAGAAGAATCCTTTGGTGAAAACCTTTCTAAGGCACCAATAATTGATAAATTTAATATATCCTCTACATTAGCATAGTTTCAGGATGGATCCCCATCAAATTTTGAAAATATCAAAGAAGAAGCATTGACTTCCCAAATCATCCAACTTGCAGATACTCCTAGTTTTGTTGAACATGAGATTTTTGGTCCCATTCACCCTTTACATCATGACCCATATACTCATCCCCACTATAATTCCATCCACCCAAATCTTTCATACATTCAACACACATCCTTCATCCAACATAATGTCCTCTTCACCTTGTCTGGCAGCACCCTCTATCGTAGGGACTCTGACTATATCTTGGTAAATTTGGAAGAAGTCAATTTAGAAATCAATGAAGTTAATAAAGACATATCTAGAATACATACCTGAATTATCAATAGTAATAAGCATCATGCATCTCAAACCCTTCTATAATTTAGATGCCAAAAATTTTAAATAAAAAAAAAACCAAAAAAAATTAGAAAGACAAATAAATTCATCCAAAGGTGAAAACCATTTATATGGCACATTAGGCAAGTACCATGATGAAAACCAATTTTTAGTGTCATGTGTAAAATAATCATTTATCTACAAGTACCCTACACTTGGGGGCAATTTCATTCTATTTCAATCCTATGCATTATAAATCATCCCTCCATCCTTACCTATCCTACAACATTTTTAATCCCATCTTTTTACCCTAAACCTTCCATAGTTACTTATCCTAAATTATCCTAAAGCATACTTACCCATATTATGCCTATAAAATCCATCCTAAACTCCTCCTTTCCATAATTAAACCATCTTTCTTCCCATTTTGACCTCGATAAGGAAGTGGAAATGTCTTGAGACATGTTCTTAGAAACATCTTAGTGTATCCTTGTAATGTTATTTTGACGACTAGATGCTTGGTTCTTACCTCATGTGTTCCCTAGATTTTATCATATTAATTTCAATCCATTCATATTCATCCATACTCCATACATAATGTATTCCTTCCATCCCCTACCACTCACTCTTCAGTGCTAGAATATGGTTTTTCCTTTACTGGTATTCCTTGTATATACAACTATAACTCCAAAAAAATGCAAAACTCAAAAAAAAATCAAAAAACATTAAACAAAATCCAAAACATTAGAAAATTCATCAAAATACAATAAAAAAATCATAAAACCCCTTGTCCTTAGTCATCCCTTATATGGATTACTCATCAAATAGTTCAACATTGTCAAAAAATCGCTACATCAAAGGGTTCTACTCTAACCAAGGGCATATTTGCTTAATTTTTCAATCATTTGCTTAAATGTATGTATATTCATTTTACTTCATGAGTCTTTACTTGCTTCTACAAAATTTTTTTTACTTATGTGCTTGTCTTACTTACATCATTTTCATTGTTTAAAATATCTCTATTTATCTTATCTTTATTGTTATTTATTGTGTCTAGATCACTATGTGCCTTACTAATGGTGTTATTATGATCTTCTATATCATGATGCACTAAGTTTTTCCCTTATGAATCTATTCATCCTTAAATGTATCACATGATAGTCATCATGGTTTTTCTATACCATTGGTGCATATTGTCATACACAATATCAAAAATTAGGTTGTTCAACTCTTACTCAGTTGGAATTATTGTCAAAAATACAATGCAAAGAATGAAATAAACAAAATACAACTATTATACCATCTCACATCAATCATATTTGTGTCATATCTTTCTTCCATCCATCCTTATCTCATCCATGGGTCAATCTTACCTTACACCATCACATCTCTTCCCATTTCTGGGAGAACTACATCTAGCCTAATATCCACACATAGACATTATCTAAGTGGGTTGTGTAGGTAGTGCTTAGAGACATGGGTATCTAAGGTTATCTCAACCACCATCTTAACCATCATCTATTAAATCCATATCATCCTCACTTTCTACTATCATTTAATCAAAATACTACATCTCTTTATCAATGCTTGCATATATCAATTTTGTAAATCTTTATCACAAATTAGATAATCTATATTTTTCATTTTATAACATGTGGATTACCATAATTAGGATATATCATTCCCACATCCTCTCATGATAACCCTACGTCTAAGAGCACAATCTAAGCATACAGTCTATAAAGTGAGAAATGTACTTTTTTCAATGTCTTCTCTAGCATTTAATAACTAGGAGCAAATAGTTTTACACGTACCCTGTATAATTTTGTAAACATTCGTATTGAGACAAGTATCTATATTATTGATGATAGTTTTCTCATTTCCATCCCTTCATAATAATAATTCTTTATCCATTTTCAAATTTCCAGAACCATTACATCAAATTTATTTCAAAAAAAATTTCAAACTCTTACAATCATTTATCAACGTAAAATCCACCATCATTTGCAAAATCAATACCTTTTTCTATTTTTAGATCCACAATTTATTATTGTTGAGATGTATTGTTCCTACACCTGCTCAATTGACCCCTAAGTCATTAGCAAACAACAATAAGTGTGCAATACACAAGTGGTTAATTTATTGATTTTCAAATCAAAACTCTAGTTTTTAATTAAATAGGGGCAACCCTTTTACGTTACCAACATCTTGCAAGTTTGACATAATTTCTAAAATAGCTTGATTTATTATGCATCAACCTCATTTTTACTTATTTCCTTTTTTCATCAATTTTGATCATTTTTCTATTTCTCACACAAACCCTTGAGGGGGTATCATCACAATCATCTTCATTCATTTTGGGTAAATATTTACTTTTCTATCGTTAAAACTCTACTTCTATTCTTTGAAATGGTGTTTCTTCACAACACCATTGTAAAGAGGGAAAAGTTTAGACACCTAAATTTCATTGTGTCAAAATTCACTTAAATCATTTATTAATCATTCTTCTTAAATTAATAAATAACATTTCTTCTTAAAAATCAAATAATTAATTAATTCAAATATTTTGAAAAAGTCAATTATGAACCTTTTAATCCTTATTTTAATCATTTAAATATAGATTTTCCACCTATTCAACCCCCTCCCACATTTTTCTCCCTCATCCCAACCAAATCCACAAAATTATCCACCTCTTATGACTCCTCATTTGAGTTGTCAACCCATTTGATAAAGTCTTGTTGAGTCAACTAACCAACCCCTCTTTTTCCTCCACCAGGTTGAAACGATCTCCACCCTCATGGATGAGTACTCATACTCAACCATTGATCATTTGGAGCATTGAAAAATTATAAATGATCCTCCACCATTGGATCATTTTCCAGGCTTCTATAAATAAGCTTGCAATCCCCATTTTTGACAATGAGAATCATTTGCCATCATAATCAACCTTTTTAGGAGAACTACATATGTTTTGATATCCACACATAGACATTGTTCAACTGGGTTATGTAGGTAGTACTTAAATACATGGGATCTCTAGGGTCAGCTTGGCCACTGCCTTCACCATAATCCCTTTTGAGATCACAAATTTGGAAAATCATAATCACAAGAAGACTTATAGTCATAATCAAGAAATCTTGCATCCAAATTGAATCAAATTCATCCCTTTTGCACCAAAATTGTACCTGTTCTCCCTTTACATTGGAGGAGTGAGCACCACATTCTTGATAGAACAAATTGGATTCAAATCGCAATAAAGGATTCTTGTATCTTAACTATGAAGTTTTTATTTTTGTTTTTCTACATTTGTTTCTCTAGCTTTAGTTGAATTTAGCTTAGATTAGTTTATTCTTTTTACACATATTTATTTCATACACTAATGTATAAGATTGTATGTATTCACTTGTCAGTGAATATGTATAGGTTGATAGGCTAATACACATTACTAGCCATAAATTTTGTTTATAAGTATTATTGGAATTATTCAAATAGATAATAAAATGAGAGAGCATACATTGTATAATATATAATGTAAATCACATATTAGTCTACCCTCATGCATGAAGATACTTTAAATTAACATTAAATTATTAGATTAAAATCATGTTATCATGAGTTTGAAATTAGCCTAATTTTATTATGTAGGGAAACCAATCAATTTAGATTAGTGTTTGACTTTAAAATAATTGAAGAAAAAGAAAGAAGAAGAGTACACAAGTAGATGAAAGCATCACATTGTTGCAAATGAATGAAATAAGAGATGAGAAAATAAAAAGATGGTTAATTCCAATCATAAAGGAAGAAGATGGTAGGGAACTAATTCATTGTTTTAAAGAATTTAAGGATGTGTTCATTAGATTTTATTTATATGACTTATGCATGATGGTTATAGATGTCAATGAAAATGAGGTGATTAGTTTTTTATAGAGTAATATTCCCATTATAAATGAAGCATTTGTAAATGGCAAGACATAAGTGAGAGGAGTTAGCATTATATTGTGTGCAAATAGGATTGTTGAAGGTACAAAGTTATCTAATGATAGGGGAAATCTATCCATAAATTTTAAGAGGTATAAGAAAATTCAATTCACATGGATACTTTATGAGGTGTTTGATACTAATGAGGAAGTAGAAGGAATAACACTAGCTCAAAGGTGTTTTAGTGGAAATATACCTTCCCCATGCTATGAGAATACTAATAGGGTAACAAAATATGTTTTTCAAAACAAACATCTTAGTGTATTTTATACAAATGTTCTTTTAGTACTAGGTATTTTTTAAAAAATCATAAAGTAAATTATGTAACCTACTTTGCCTAAGACATAAAACAAATTGTGAGGGTATAGAAAAAAGGTGACTATGAGGAATAATACATCCTTGTGTCATGCAGATTTTAATAGATCGTCAAAAAATAAAAATGAGGGAAGGGTCAATTGAAATTTTTGAAACAACAAACATATTGAGTGGTCTTAAAGTGAACAAAGAATTGGAAGATGAAATCTTTTCTCTTAATAAATGTATATAAGAAAAAGACACTATGATAAGAAACATGCAAGAAAAATGGATTGAATATGAAGAAAATATTTTTAAATTTCAAACACGAGTGAAATTGTAGGGAGAATAAAATTCTTCTCTCAAGACTTGTCTGGAACATAAAGAAAATCATATGAAAATTTTGGAAGTTGAACAAGATAATACACAAGATGAATTGTAGTAAAACAAAAAGGTGTAGAAATCCAATTCCTAACATTATTTATGTTGAAATTGTCAATCTTACTTGAATTGTACTCAAATGCACATTTTAGGTCAAAATCCATAAAACACACTAAATGGTTTGAGCTTGTCATTTATAAGTGCCAATTTAGGATAATGTATCCCTAAATGGGGCAATGCATTTTATGTGATTCTCACAAATTTTTGTTTTAAATTATTTTTTACAATAAATGATGATTTTGCCTTTTGTGCTTTGAATCACTCTTTTCTTCTAATTCATTAGTGCACGTCATGTACCTTTGTTATTTTATGTCAATAACATCCTAAATGGGAATACATTTTCAACGCATCTAACATCACCTTCTAATTCTTCTTGAATCAAATTATGACCCAGTAATATGAATTTCTGACCATTTTGATTAATAGAGGGCCAATTTCCAAATAATTGCATAAATGTTGATTAACCTTGTTTAAGGCTAATTAATCCAAATCAAGAGCTTAAGTGGATTTTCCATGACAGTTGATGAATATTTATTTTTCAAAATTGATTTCTATTAACTATATCACCTAATGACATCATCATTTAGGGTGGCATCCATAAGCCATAAATATATAAAATATCAATATTATAGGTCTCCCATGCTTTATTAAGACACTCCATGCCTCTTAAATGCCCTTCTATCTCAAATATTTATTAGGGATATTTATGGATTTAATTATATAATTGGATTAATTCATGGCCACACATTTCAATCTTGAGATGGATGGTCATGGTTAATCCTAATCAATCTCAAAAATCTATAAATGAAGAGGCCATGAACATCATTTTTAACCTTGATTTGTGCAAAGTTATAATACTAAATTGTCTCCACAATCCTTTGCATTTGATCATTGATTTTATTTACAAGCTTCATTGATAGGCTAGTTTAGTGATTCCAAATCATGAGCCTAGGTTTTACAAGGAGTTCTTGAGATATTGGAGGAGTTGGCCACCATCGTTGTTGAAGACAAGAGCTCTTGATCAAGGGATAACATGCTTTTGAGCCACATTTGTATGGTGAATCCACTTGGGAAGGTAATATGGTATTGATTTCTTTCAAGTGTTTCTTGTTATCCTTTGTAATTCCCATATGAATAGATAGGCTTAATTCGGTTTACTCTTATGAATTTTTCCATTAATTTATTGGACTAATATTTGACTAATCATTTTATGTAATCCTCTCTACATTTTGGCATGCTCGGTGGGACTGAACCCCACAAATTTGGTCACAAAGCTCTTTCAAGCAACTTTCTAACCATGTTTATGTAGAATCTTGGAATGAGGGAGCTAAAAGAATAAAATTTTAGATTAAAAATCCATTTTTTGGTAAATTGTATTTTCATTCCTGAGTTTCATGGTTTTGTTCTCTATTGCAATATCGTTGCTGACATAGTAGTGATTTTGTAATGAAATTGTTATTTGATAAACAGTGATTTTATAGACTGGAGCAATGATTTTGTTAACAGAGAAGTGATATTATTTTCCAGAGCTATGATTTTGTCAAACAATGATATCATCATTATGGGTAGTGATATTATTAATTTGGGTAGTGATTTTGTCAATAAAATAATGATATTATTTTTTTGTGTTTTCTGTCTGGTAACAGCGATTTTATTTTATAACAATGATATTGTTGATTTGGCCAAGGATTTCATTTAGAATAGCAATTTTGTTATCTAAATAGTGATTTTGTGTTTTCTATAAAATCTAATCCATAACAATGATATTGTTTTCTAAAATTTCAATTTTGTAGGGAAACAGTGATATTGATTGTGTAACAATGATTTTACAATAGAGAGCTTGTTTTAATAAATTGCTTCACTCATTTGCATATTGGCTTCAAAGATAAAGGACATACTAAATTTTTCATTGTAGGATCAAACTTAGAATTTGTTAAAATACGATTTTTAGAACTTTTTTGAAAGTTTTAAATTGATTAAAAACCTTATTTTCGAGCTTAATGAAAAATTTAGATGCTTAGGTGAATGTTTTGACAAATTGTGCTTTCAAAGTTATAACTTGAGACTAAGAGGTTAAAAGAACACCACCTAATATTTCATTTGTTGCTTTAAATTGAACTCACTTGTCAAAATTTTATCTTCAATAGTTATTTAAACTTAGAAATTGATTGGTAAAAAGAGGGACGTTGCATGTATGCTCTTCTATCTGTGCCCTTTAGGAAACTTTTGGAATCAAAATCACCATCCTTAATGCAAACATGCCTAGTCCAAGGCATAGAAAGAATGTCATCTAAATCACTCCTCAAAAACTCATAATAGTTTGGGTGATCTTGAAATGACCCTAAAGTCTTTCTATCTTTCATTTATTTTATTACATCTTGGCTTGCGAGGGGGACTTCATTACCTCCCACAATTTCTTTAGGGAAGCTTTGACCTGGTGTTTCATCTCTCAGCACTAACTTTAATAACTCTCACTAGGATAGAAGGTTTGTAAAATTAAACCACCTTCTAGTGTTGGAGTTGCACATAGGATGTATTTGCACTTTGGACATTGCACTACACTAAGCAAGCAAAGGATGTAGTGGTTACAAAAAGGATAAGACCTTTTTGCAACAAGCCAAGTACCATGGACACCTAATTTAAGTGTGTTTATTTTTCAAACATGACGTGAAAGTCATTAAGCAATTGATCCATCTAGATGTTTGAAAACTTATAGATCTTAGATAAATCCCTACTTACCAGAAATATTGTTGGTGCAAGGTGCACTTCAAGGTCCATGTTATCGTATTGTCATTTGAGAGGAGGGATATAAAAACCATACTATATAATATGCATTTACTTTTATATGAACACTTAAAACCCTCTCAAATGATGCATATAGATGGACTCCAACAATATCATGCAACCTTGTCAATTTAGACTTAAGATGATTATTTTTTGTCATTAGCTTACTTGGTCTTGATTTGTGTCTAAAACTACTTGTTAACTCAATGAACTTAACCAAAACACATTGTCCTCAAAATTCTTGAGCAAAGGAAACGTTATGTTGTCCAATTGAAAAATTTATCTTTTCCTTGTTCAAATTGTTATCAAAACTTTGTGTCATGTCACCCACTTTGGTGCAGTCATGTTGCCCAATTGAGTCTAGACCTTTTATCTGATTTGTTTAAAGTCCCTTATTTATAATTCACATTCAAAATTTAACCTTTTTAAGTTTTAAGGGTTGGTGTGTTAAATTGGGTTTGCCATTTGCACACTAAACTTGTTATAACTTGGGTTCAATTTTCCATTTGGATTTAGGGTCGTTTATTAGACTCAAAACCATATTATCATCTTGGTAGACTCAAGTCATCTTGCGTATCACTCATGCTTTGAGTCCTAGAACATATTTTATTTTACTAGAACCATGTGGCAATGTTGTGTTACCCATTTGGTCCTAGCTTTGTACTTAGTGATTTGTGTATGTTTTTATATCTTGAGTTGCTTAGTTCATATTGTCTTCTTCATGATCCAGAGATATTTCCTCTAATTTTCTAAGATTAACTCCTCGTAGTTGAAACTAGATTTTATGATACAGGCATATCATAAAGATATAGGCTTTGGTGTACTGCTTTTCACCTTGGATATTTTAATTACCTTACCCTCTTGCAATCTATATGATTTTAACTTTACCAAAAGTTGGGTAAATTCATGAACCAAATCTTCTAATTGTGTGTGGTTCCAAGCCACCCTCCATTTAAAGTCTCTTTGATGCCTTAGTCATTTGTTTGGCAAAGGGATCAAAATTCATATCTTGTTTAAACATTTATAAAATATTATTCAAAACTTTTCAAATGTTAAGAACATTGTTTTTGAATGATGACACTAAGGAACACTTGCAATAGGGTTTTTTATGGCCCTAGTTGTAAGGTAGAGCATTTTTATGATGGACATGAGCACTCCATCTTATTTGAGGATGTTGCCCTCTTTGGGCCTATCTATTGAAAACTAATCACATCCATGTTAGCTATTATATGGCATCCTCATCCTTCCCCTTTTATTTGTGCTATATGCTCAAAGGTTACCATTTTTGGGTATCCTTCTTCTCCTTTGGCTTGTATGAGCAAGCAAGCTCCACAATATGTAAAGGTTACCATATTAGGACCTCCTCCTTTGGTTTTCACAAGAAAATAAACCAAGAAGCATCTAGTGGTTACCTTTTTAGGACCTCATCCTTTAGTTTGCACAAGTAACCAAACTAAGAAGCATCTAGTTGTTACCATTTTAGGACCTCCTCCTTTGGTTTGCACAAGCAACCAAACTAAGAAGCATCTAGTTGTTACCATTTTAGGACCTCCTCCTTTGGTTTGCACAAGAAACCAAACTTAAAAGCATCTATTCATTACCATTTTAGGACCTCTTCCTTTGGCTTTCATAAGCAACCAAACTAAGAAGCATCTAGTTATTACCATTCTTGGCCCATCACTAGTTTTTAATGAACCTATTGTCAAAGAACCTCCATTTGATGAACCAGTTGTGTTTGATCCCTTATTCAATAGTTTAATTTTTAGAGAGTCCATTATTGAACTAAAAACCATTATTCTGACTAAATCAAATGTTCCCCACTTTAAAAATTATGTACCAATCTTTGATCTAAAACAAGAATGATTACCTCTTCAAGAGCCAACTTATGAGGACCAAAATGTGTTTAAATTTGATTTTTTGCAACCAATTGTGAACCAAAACCATGATGTTATTGTCAAAACACCCATTTGTGACAAATCAACCTATGATAAGTTACCTATTCATATTTTACCTATTTTTAAAGAGCCTCATCTCCTTGACAAACTAGTCTCTACAGAGTTATCTCTTGATCTTTTCCCACTCGTTAAGGATTCTCACTTTGACAGACATGATTTTGTCGAGACATCCCTTGAGCAATTCCCTCTCTTTGAGGGGATTCACTTAGACAAGCCATTCTATGTTGAACTCTTCCAAAATGAATCAGTTTTTATTAAAACCATTATGCCATCATAGGCCATTCCTTGTCAAACATTTAACATTTAATAGAATATTTTAGAAACAACCATATCAGATATAGAATTAGAATTAGAATCAGGTTCCATCTTCAAATTGATATCATAGTTAGCATCAAAAATATAATAAACATTAGTTTTGACATCAAATTTAGAGTCCCTTGCTTCAGAATCAGATTCAAAAATAGATTATAGTCATAGTTGTTACAACATTAGTTACAATTGCCTTGTAAATCAATTTGAATATATTTGTGATCCTTCTATAGTTTTTGAGGATGATTAATTCAACATCGACACAAGTCCTCCTAGTATCTTCTATAAGTATTTTATTTGCTTTCATCATCCCATCATTCTTACCACCCAACATAGCCATTATATTGACATTTTACCTCCCATAAACATCAATTAGGACTAATAGAATTACACTTTATTGAATTGAATCCATGGAGACATACCATTTGTAAAATTTTAGCGGGGAAAGACCACATTCATTTAGAATAAGAACAATCTCTTAGTGAAACCTTTTCAAAGGCACTAGGGGATAAACAAAGATCAAACTCAGCAACTTTTAGTGAAACCTTTTTAAAGGCACTAGAAGACAATCAGATTCAAATGTTAGCATCTCTTCATGAAACCTTCTCGGAGGTGCTATGGGATGATCCAAATAAATTCATTAAAGAAAACCTCATCAAGGCACCAATAGTTGAGCACAAAAGTTATTCACTATTTATTGAAGATATTATTAAAGATCAAATCAAAACAACTTCTAATCTATAGCATAATCAGATGGTATCTACTCTCAAGATCAAATGATAGAACAATCTAGTGGTTATATCAAGAGCATTTTCAGATGTCTTTGGCTTCACCACAACTAAAATTATGTCAAATCTGGTATCAACAACATTACATGTGACAAAAAGTCTCGATCTTCATTTGTTTCCTATTCATTATACACTCCATTATCACCTAGCCATTTATTACCCACTTATATCATTTATCATTAGCATCACTTTCCTTTATAGAGGCTATAAATTTATCTTGTCTCGACATTTGAAGGACACAAAATCAATGACTAATAGAGATCATGGACACATTATTGAGATCTAGATCTAAAATAATTTCTTAATAGAGCAACTTTACCACAAAGGTGTTGGATAGAAACTTTATAACTGATCATTTATGTTGTCTCACATATTGACTAGAATGTGTATCTCCATGTTAGTAAGAGCATCAGAACCATTTTTTACTTTTCCAATTAACATTTTCCATTACCATGCCTCATCTCTTGGGGGTAACCCTATAGACCCTTTTTTAGGCATTATTATCCCATTATGTTCCATTTACCATGTTATTTGATCTACATTGACTTGAGGTCTTTTAGGACTATGTAGGCAGCACTCAATTTTTATTGAGGTCAGCTCGATCACTCCTTCACCATGCTCTCACCATTTTATGAGAAATTTTTAAGTTTGAATGCTCTTACCATTTTGTGAGCAACCTAAGCAATGCCCTTATCATTTTATGAGCAATCTGAGCCAATCATTGCTTGGGGATAACTTTGTTGCCACTATAGCCAGTTTTATTTTGATCATTTCATTATACCATTTTTATTATACCATTTATTTACTATTGACCAAGGCTTGATTTTATTCAGCTTACCAATCCCATTTTGATCTTGGTTCATTTGGTTCATCCTATAATTTTTGTAGGGAGATTCTGATCCAATTTCAACAATTTTAGAATTTTGTGTTCAATGATATTCTATGGCAGTAATGTGATATTTGATTTGGGAAGTTATCTCTCATCTATCATCTTATTTGGTATCATTGATTATAACTGCTTATGGGCAAATTAGTATTGTTTTGGTACCCCTAATTATAACTGTCTTTGGGAAAATCAATATTATGACATTATTTCTTAAGTTATAACTACCTATGGGTAAATTAGGTACAATGCCTTTTTATCATGCATTGTTATACTATTTGGTCATTATTATCATTTATCTTGTCATTCACCTTTGTTTGTGAACTTATTCTGACCTAGTTGGTTTTTCATCATCTTTTGTGTGGGTAAAATTACTATGACTTGGGATTATTTTGGGGTTATGTAGGTTGTGCTCAATTCATATTGAGGTAAACTCAGTCCCTCTTTCATCCTCACTCTCACCAATTAATGAGCATGGGTCATTGCAGTTAGCTTAGCTATTTTATTAGAACCTCTACTCTCAGACGTGCATCTCCTTGACTAAATGGTTCCACTTTGTGCATATTCTATCTCAAAAAAACCAAAAACATTATAAATACTTTGTAAATACCAAAAACATCATAACATGATCCAAAAAAGAATAAAAACATTATCTAATACTTCTATACATTTTTTACATTCCCATCCCACCATGATACACTCTTGTCATTTTGTAAGCCAAAAAACACTAGTTCATCTTGTCCCATATACTTGCCATTTTTTAAGATCATTCTTTCTTGTCCCATCAGCTTGTTGTTTGTAAGACCATTCTCATCTATCTATCATATTTTTCATTTATTATATAACATCAATCATGTTGGTCTGATCATCATTTTTCTTCTATCTCATTTTTTGGGAGAACTACATTTGACCAAAAGTTCATGTTGGAACATGCATCCATAGAACTATGTTAGCAACATCTACTTGCTTGTATATCTGGAGTTAGCTCGACCAACTCCTTCCTTTCCTTATCTTCCCCTATTTATTTTGTCATTGTTCCTCTTTAATTAGAGAACAATTATTGTGTCATTGTTCTTTAATATGTTCTTGTGGAAAGTAATGCCTTTACCGCACGTGCATGAACATTTGTCTTTAAAACTGACTTAGATTTTGTTTATGTGTATTTATTTCAATTTTCTTAGTGTTTTATTGTGATTTATCACCTCTCTTTTTATTTCTTCTCCTTTTCTCTTTTTATTAGTTCTTATCTCATCTTGGTCTTGTGTTTCCATGTATGTTTTTTGCTTTTCTCTTTTGTGTTCAAGAATGTCTTAATGGTCCACATGGATCTTGATTATTTATATCTTGGTCTCATGTCATTGAGATGTTCTTGCTTTTCATTTTTAAACATTTTTGTTCCTAAGTAAGTCTTTATTGATCATATCTTGATTTCAAGTTAGGTTCATTTATGTTTATCTTTTTTTTTGTCTTTGCTTTTCTTGTTTAAATGTAAATAGTTGTAACTCTAGTTTTGGTCATTATTTTACCATTATCCTTAGTTTTAGGTATTCACATTTGAATTGGCTCAGCACAATTGGAATCGTATATCATTCTAAGTTATTCATACTTATGATGCCTAATTTATTTTCCTATAGCAATCACTTTATGCTCAAGTTTCAAAGTCTTAACATCAACACAACTCTAATGAATGATTCTAAAGAACACTTTGCATAATTTAGGCTCATGATATGAATTAGGCATCTAGGTATCATGCATTTTAGCACTTCAACTCTAAGATTAGACATGCATCTCTTTGCATACATTGTGAGTCTAATCAATTATTGGTCAGTTTTCATCTTTCCTCATTCCATTCTCTCCCAAACTTGGGTGAACTACATTGGCCTGAAGTTCATGTTGGAACATGATTCCATGGAACTATGTAGGTATCACCCACTTGCATTATACATCTCGAGTTATCTTGATCATCTCCATTATTTTTTTCATCACTTTGTACATTCTCATATGCTAAGTTTTGTGTGGCTTTCTAAGCTATTACACCATCGTATATATATTTGCACCCACTCACTTGAACCTATCTTTTGGATTATATCTTTGAGCTATTTTTCTTGCCAATTGCTCATCGAGGGCACAACATCTGAATGATGTCAAAATCAAATCAAATATATAAGGGCAAACCATTATTTATTCTTTATCAATGATCAAAATTAGCCCTATTGGGAAGAAACTATTTTATCATGATCACATTTGCTCTACTGGGGCATTTATTATTATCTTCTCTTTCAAAACCCATTTTAGTGGTGCTTCCCTTCTTGAAGTATAACGTTCTCTCTTTTCCTCTAATTTCATGCTATCCACACTAATACCCACTAGGTAATATTTAGTGTGCAACTTGTCTTGAGATTGATCAATGTCATAAGCGCACAACTTGTACTCTCAAATTGGGTACATTTAAAGTGTGTCCCTTACATTTATGGATTATATATTTCCCATTCCCCCTATCTTTGGGGCCTATTATACCTCTAAATTATATTTTAATCATTGATGGTAATCACATGTGCAAGCATTAGCTCATTTGGATGTGATCTACTCCTTGGGTTAATCTCTCATTGTCCCTCTCTTCTCAAGAGTCCATTCTTCTCTTTCATCCTAGTATGTCCTCTCGAGGGGGCATCCTGGGTCATTTACAATTTCTTATTGACAACTCTTTTTTTTAAAAAGATGTTGATTTGCTTAAATGTTTCACTATACCTTCTCAAATAAGGGCAAAATGTAGACATCTAATTCTTAACACCACTTATGTTGAAATTATCAATATTACTCGAATTTCACTTAAATACACATTTTAAGTCAAAATCCATAAATCATGCTAATTGGTTTGAGATTGTCATTTACAAGTGTTGATTTAGGCTAATGTATCCTTAAATAGGGAAATTCATTTTATATGATTCTCATAAATTATTGTTTTGAATTATTTTTTACAATAAATGATGATTTTGCCTTTTATGCTTTGAATCACTCTTTTCTCTTAATTCATCAATACACATCACATACCTTTATTATTTTGTGTCGGTAACATCCTAAATAGGAATATAGTTCCAACACATCTAACATCAAATTTTAATTCTTCATAAGTCATATTATGACCCAGTAATATGACTTTCTAACTATTTTGATTAATTAAGGGCCAATTTTTAAATAATTGCACAAATGTTGATTAACCTTGTTTAAGGCTAATTAATACAAATCAATAACTTAAGTGGATTTTACATTAGAGTTGTTAAATATTTATTTTTAAAAATTGATTTTTATTAACTACATCACCTAATGACATCATCATATAGGGTGGTATCCATAAGCCATAAATACATAAAATATTAAGATTATGGGTCTCCCATGCCTCTTAAATGCCCCTCTATCCCAAATATTTATGAGAAATATTTATGGATTTAATTATACAATTAGATTAATCATGGCCACACATCTCAATCTTGAGATGGATGGTCATGGTTGATCCTTATCAATCTCAAAAATCTATAAATAGAGATGCCATGAACATCATTTTTAATCTTTATTTGTGCAAAGTTATAATGCTAAATTATCTCCACAATCCTTTGCATTTGATCATTGATTTTATTTGCAAGCTTCATTGATAAGCTAGTTTAGTGATTCCAAATCATGAGCCTAGGTTTTACAAGGAGTGCTTGAGAGATTGGAGGAGTTTGCGAGCATTGTTGTTGAAGACAAGATCTCTTGATCAAGGGAGAACATGCTTTTGACCTGCATTTGTATGGTGAATCCACTTGGAAACGTAATATGGTATTGTTTTCTTTCAAGTGTTTCTTGTTATCTTTTGTAATTCTTGCATGAATAGATAGGTTTAAATGTAAATAGTTGTAACTCTAGTTTTGGTCAATGTTTTACCATTATCCTTAGTTATAGGTATTCATATTTGAACTGGCTTAGCACAATTAGAATATTATATATTTCTAATTTATTCATACTTATGATACCTAATGTATTTTGATATAGCAAGCACTTTTTGCTCAATTTTCAAAGTGTTAATGTCAACATATCTAAAATGAACGAATCTCAAGAACACTTTGCATAATCTAGGCTCATGATATGAAATTATGCATATAATTATAATGAATTTTATCACTTTGACTCTATGCTTAGATGTGTATTTATTCACATACATTGTAAATCTAATCAATTCTCGGTCATTTTTCATCTTTCCTCATTCTATTCTCTCCCAAACTTAGGTGAACTACATTGGCATGAAGTTTATGTTGGAACATGAGTCCATGGAACTATGTAGGTAGTGTCCACTTTTCTTATACATCTAGAGTCAACTTGCCTATCTCCATTCTTCTTTTTATCTCTTTTATCACTTTGTACATTCTCATATGTTGGGTTTTATGTGGCTTTCTAAGTTATTACACCATCACATGTACATTTTCACCTACTCACTTTAATCTATCTTTTGGATTATATCCTTGAGCTATTTTTCTTGTCAATTGTCCATGCTAGGTCACAACATCTAAACAATGTTAGAATCAAATTAGCTATATATGGGCAAACCATTATTTATTCTTTATCAATGATTAAAATTAGCCCTATTGGGGCAAAATTGTTTTATCATGATCACATTTGCTCTATTGGGGCACTTTTTATTATCTTCTCTTTGAGACCTCATTCTAGTGGTGCTTCCCTTCCTAAATCAAAACATTCTCTTTTTTCCTCTAATTTCAATCTCTCACACTAATGCCCATGATGTCAATATTTAGTGTCCAACTTTTCTTAAGATTGATCAATGCCAGAAGTGCACAGCTACTCTCAAATTGGGTACATTGAAAGTGTGTCCCTTACATTTATGGATTATATCTTTCCCATTTCCCCCATCTTCAGGGGCTATTATACCTCTAACTTATATTTTGATAATTTATGGTAATCATGTGTGAAAGCATTAGCGCATTTGGATGTGATCTACTCTCTAGGTTAATTTCTCATTATCCCTCTCTTTTCAAGAGTCCATTCTTCTCTTTCATCCTAGTATGTCCTCTCAAGGGGGTATCCTACGTCAATTCCAATTTCTTCTTGACAACTCTTTTCTTTGAAAAGATGTTTCTTCACCTAAATGTCTCACTATGCCTTCTCAAATAGGGGTAAAATATAGATATCTAATTCTTAACACCATTTATGTTGAAATTGTCAATCTTACTCGAATTGCACTCAAATGCATATTTTAGGTCAAAATTTATAAAATACACTAAATGGTTTGAGATTTGTGTTTACAAGTGCTAATTTAGGTTAATGTATCTCTAAATGGGTCAATACATTTTATGTGACACCTAAATTTGATCAATTTATTTCGAGTCAAAATGATGATTTTGTCTTTTGTGCTTTGGATCACTCTTTTCTTGTAATTCATTAGTAAACATTACGTACCTTTCTTATTTTATGTCGGTAACATCCTAAATGGGAATATGTTTCCAACACATTAGACATCATCTTCTAATTCTTTTTGAGTCAAATTACAACTTAGTAATATGACATTCTGACCATTTTGATTAATCTAGGGCCAATTTCCAAATAATTACATAAATGTTGATTAACCTTGTTTAAGGCTAATTAATATAAATCAAGATCTTAAGTATATTTTTCATGAGAATTGATGAATATTTCTTATTTTAAATTTATTTCTATTAATTGCATCACCTAATGACATCATCATATAGGGTGGTATCCATAAGCCATAAATACATAAAATATTGGGATTATGGGTCTCACATGCCTCATTAAGACCCTCCATACCTCTTAAATGCCACTCTATACCAAATATTTATGATGGATATTTATGAAATTAAGTATATAATTGGATTAATTCATGGCCACACATTTCAATTTTGAGATGGATGGTCATGGTTGACCCTGATCAATCTCAAAAATCCATAAATAGAGGCACCATGAACATCATTTTTAAGCTTGATTTGTGCAAATTTATAATTCTAAATTGTCTCCATAACCCTTTTCATTTGATCATTGATTTTATTTGTAAGCTTCATTGATAAGCTAGTTTAGTGATTCTAAATAATGAGCCTAGGTTTTAGAAAGATTTTTTGAGACATTGGAGGAGTTGGCCACTATTGTTGTTGAAGATAAGAGATCTTGATCAAGGGAGAGCATGTTTGTAAGCCACATTTGTATGGTGAATCCACTTGAGAAGGTAATATGGTATTGTTTTCTTTAAAGTGTTTCTTGTTATCCTTTGTAATTCATGTATGAATAGATAGGCTTAAATGTAAATTATTGTAACTTTGGTTTTGGTTATTATTTTACCATTATCCTTAGTTGTAGGTATTCAAATTTGAACTGGCTCAGTGCAATTGGAATATTCTATCATTATAAGTTATTCATATCTATGATGCCTAATTTATTTTTCTATAGCAAGTACTTTGTGCTCAAGTTTCAAAGGCTTAATGTCAACATAACTCTAATGAATGATTCTCAAGAACAATTTGCATAATCTAGGCTCATGATATGAAATTAGGCATCTAGGTATCATAAATTTTATCACTTAGACTCTATGCTTAGACATGCATCTCTTCACATACATTCAATTCTTGGTCAGTTTTCATCTTTCCTCATTCTATTCTCTCCCAAACTTGGGTAAACTACAATGGCTTGAAGTTCATGTTGGAACATGAGTCCATGGAACTATGTAGGCATCATCCACTTGTCTTATACATCTGAATTTAGATCGACCATATCCATTCTTCTTTTCGTCTCTTTTATCACTTTGTACATTCTCATATGTTGGGTTTTATGTGGCTTTCTAAGCTATTACACTATCACATATACATTTGTGCCCTCTCATTTTAACCTATCTTTTGGATTATATCCTTGAGCTATTTTGCTTTCCAATTATCCATGTTAGGGCACAACATTTTAACAATGTTAGAATCAAATCAGCTCTATAGGGGTAACCCATTATTTATTCTTTATCAATGATTAGAATTAGCCCTATTGGGGTAAAAAAAATTATCATGATCACATTTGCTCTATTGGATCACTTCTTATTATCTTATCTTTCAAACCTCATTATAATGGTGATTCCCTTCCTAAATAAAATCATTCTCTCTTTTATTCTAATTACAATCTCTCCACATTAATGTCCACGATGGAAATATTTAGTGTGTAACTTATCTCAAGATTGATCAATGCTATAAGTGCATAGCTTGTACTCTCAAATTGAGTACATTTAAAGTGTGTCCCTTACATTTATGGATTATATCCTTCCCATTTCCCTCATTTTTTGGGCCTATTATACCTCTAAATTATATTTTGATCATTGATGGTAATCACGAGTACAAGCATTAGCTTATTTAGATGCAATTTACTCCCTGGATTAATCTCTCATTGTCCCTCTCTTTTTGAGAGTCCATTATTCTCTCTCATCCTAGTATGTCCTCTCGAGGGGGCATCTTGGGTCATTTACAATTTCCTCTTGACAACTCTTTTCTTTGAAAATATGTTGCTTCACCTAAATGTCTCACTAAACCTTATCAAACAGGGGCAAAATGTAGACATCCAATTCCTAACACCATTTATGTTGAAATTATCAATCTTACTTAAATTGATCTCAAATGCACATTTTAGGTCAAAATCCATAAAACATGTTAAATGGTTTGAGCTTATCATTTACAAGTGTTGATTTGGGCTAATGTATCCCTAAATGGGGCAATGTATTTTATGTGATACATAACTTTGATCAATTCATTTCAAGTTAAAATGACGATTTTTTTTTGTGCTTTAGATCACTCTTTTCTTCTAATTCATTAAGTACACATCATGTACCTTTGTTATTTTATGTCAGTATTATCTTAAATCAAAATATGATTCTAACACATCTAACATCACCTTTTAATTCTTCTTGAGTCAAATTATAATCCAGTAATATGACTTTTTGACCATTTTGATTAATTGAGAGGCAATTTCCAAATAATTACACAAATATTGATTATCCTTGCTTAAGGTTAATTAATCCAAATCAAGAGCTTAAGTGAATTTTCTATGAGAGTTGTTGAATATTTATTTTTGGAAATTGATTTCTATTAACTACATCACCAAATGACATCATCATATAGGGTGGCATCCATAAGCCATAAATACATAAAATATCAAGATTATGTCTCCCATGCCTCATTAAGACCCTCCATGCCTCTTAAATTCCCCTCTATCCCAAATATTTATGAGGGATATTTATGGATTTAATTATATAATTGAATTAATTTATGGCCACACATCTCAATCTTGAGATGGATGGTCATGATTGATCCAAATCAATCTCAAAAATCTATAAATAGAGAGGCCATGAACATCAGTTTTAAGCTTGATTTGTGCAAATTTATAATGTTAAATTTTCTCCATGATCCTTTGTATTTGATCATTGATTTTATTTTCAAGCTTCATTAATAGGCTAGTTTAGTGATTCTAAATCATGAGCCTAGGTTTTACAAGTTCTTGAGACATTCGAGGAGTTGGCTAGCATTTTTGTTGAAGAAAAGAGCTCTTGATCAAGGGAGAACATGATTTTGAGTTGTATTTGTATGGTGAATCCACTTGGGAAGGTAATATGGTATTGTTTTCTTTAAGTGTTTCTTATTATCCTTTGTAATTCCCACATGAATAGATAGGATTAATTTGGTTTACTCTTATGTATTTTTATTTTTATTTATTGGACTAATGTTTGACTAATCATTTTATGTAATCCTCTCTACAAAAGGCACTAAAACATAATTTTATTGAAGCAAATAGTCTAAAGATTCAGCAAGAAGAACTTATTACACTTTTGAATCAACCCATAGAAGACAAACACAATAATAATTAAGTTGGAAGAAAGTGTAGCTTATATGTCTAATGATATTGAATATATGAAGGCATGTGAAAATAAGTATTATGTATTGAAAAAAAATTTATTAAACATGGAATTGAATATTAAAGACTTGATTACATATAAAGATGTATTTCTTAGAGAAAAATACCAAAATATGGATTGGAAAGATCTACGATAGGAAAGGAACAAAAAGAGCAGTTTGGAACAACAAAACCAAGAAAGTGATGTAGTGATAAATCAAATTTTGAACACTTAGGAGGATTCATCCATTGACATTGACATATATATGATTATCAAGTGAAACACTTAAATATAACAATTGACAATTTGATAGAAAAAAGATGCTAGAAAAGTTCAAAATTTTGAAACTAATGGAAAACGTTTTTTGATGGGAATGCAATGGGGAATGTGCATGATAGTGAAGCAAACCATAGAATCTAAGGTCAATAAAGTGTGGTATCAGGGGAACCAATCATGCATTAATGGGGGATCTTCAAATATATTAATGTTATCTTGATTGCAATGCTTTATAAAGGACACAATCCTATTATTACTATGATTCATTTTGAGACTAAGCCAATCCTATTGAATCTTGAATTGTAAACATTTATTATTCTAAATCTTGTATTTTTTGGAAATATATATATATATATATATATATATATTCACAAATTATTAGTTGTCATTGAGAAAATTTTGATTTAGGATTAATTTAAGTATTTAGTAATGAGATAGTGTATTTCAATCTTTAAAAGTATGACATAATACTTTATTTCTGATCTACATAGACGAGTAGAGTTGTTTGCAATGATAATAAGCTTATCTTTGAAAGCAATTATATTTTTTACAATGTAACAAAACATATTTGCATAATCCTTATCAACAAACTTATTTACATAATCAATAATAATTATAAAATAAAACAAACTTTGGAAGTCTACAAATATTCAAAATAAAGCATTATATTTCATAAAAATGATATTTATAGAGACAAACTGACATCTCCACAAATTAGAAAAGATTGTAAAAAATTAACTCAATAGTGTAATGTGTGAAATTTTGAGTTCCATTTATTGTAAAAAATAGTTCAAAATAAAAATTTATGTATGAATTCCTTTGGTATTGAATATTGTCATTACAACTCTAAATGAGAGGAACTATTCTCATACCTAGTCCCTAACAACTATATGTTGGGTCTCAATGGTGCACATCCCAAGGAAATTACACTATAACATGAGATTACAGACTCTTATGAAGATATCAAAATCTAAATGTTGATCCCACATACCACTTACCAAGAGGTTTGGTCTGATCAATTAAACCTAAAGTTGCATGAAATCTATTAGGAAACATTGGACATGAATAAAAAATACTTCCTTTCAATTTTCATAACCTTCCAAAGTGAACTCCATTGAGCTATTACACTTAACAATACCAAGTGGCATATAATAAATCACAATAATCTCATAGGTAATCATGAAGCTTTCATTGAAACAAAGTATTTTCACAAAAATTGTTAGTAGAGGTTCCTAAAAATACTCTAGAACATGCTAATTATAGTGATATCTTGCACATTGAATATTACCAATGGGCACAAAAGAGATGACAATATTATTTAGCATCTACGATGTATAAAAAAATACCAAAGAGCAAGATGAAATAGATAAACTAGAAGTTGAACCATAACTAGAATCGCATTTGATAACAAATTAAATCAAAATAGAGAACTCATTTTGCATAAACCATATATAAAAGAAGATAAGGAAAACCATAACAGAAAAATTATATTAATCTCTATCAACACATAAAACTAGATGATATTACATCAAAGTGTTATATATAGTATTTTATAATTCAATTGTTTCTTTAAATTATAGCCTTTCGAGATACAAAAGAAAAGACTCTTCACATTATTCTACTACCCAATTACGATTACAAGGCCAACTACATAAAAAATTTATACAAAAGATAAAATCATACACTTTGCACATGTGTCCATCTAATATACTTTGTGGTTTTACCAAGCTCCATTCTTTGTTCAACACTTTCATAGACTTAAATATTTATCTTGACCCAAGATAAAGTCACAAGCTGATCTGATCTGAGATAAAAAGATAAGTCATAAATAAAAAGTTGCAGTTATTTCTCTAGGTGTTGTTTACCAATTTTCACCCTTTGCACACTATTTAGTCTCCCTTTTGAGTTTTCAATAGACTAGCATAACCAGGTAGTCATCCTTTAAAGGTTTTTAACCATTATGGTCTCATTCTTAATGTTTAGACTATCTTACAAAAATTGTAATATGTTTGAAGTTTCAAAAAATAAGTGCACAAACCTTACTGCTATAGTTGAGGGGGTATTTGGCTGAGTGGTTATGAAGTTTGTTATGGTTGGGCAGTTACTGACCCACTAGATTTTAATATATCCACTACCAAATTTAGTTACAAAGATTGTGCCTTTGTGTCTATCTTCTTCTCTTATATAATTTGTTGAAGTTGTTTCATGGGAATGAACTTGGGCTCATCTATTATCTGAGCAATAGCTTGATCAACTTAAGCAAGATCATGTTTGAGCATTTTATATTTAGTGAGCATGTCGTATACCATGGCAAGTAGAATGCACAATGGTACCTGGATCATCATCATGTTTTGTAGATCTTTATCATCTATAATTTTAAACAACACCTTGACATTAGATTATTTGTGTTGAATTTCCAATATGAGCTTATCTAATTTGTCTACTATCCTCTGGGCTTGGATGGCTACAAAAGTGTTGAATATCATTTCATTATGTTGTACTTTTAGATTTTGTATGGAAACATCCCTATAATCTAGCAATCATTTGAGTGTGTCACTCATTTTCTCCATAGTTTCCATTGGATCCTCTAGGATAGCTTTAACTCTATTGCAGTGTAAAATTTAGGCTTTATAGTAGCAAAGGATTGATTCAAATATAGTCTCCATTTCAACATATCTTGGGCTATAAGTTTGGCTTGCTTCATAGTGGTGTCTAGGACTTTATCATATTCATCCAAGAGTAGACATATGATATATGTTTCTACCCTGAGAGCTTGTTCTTATGTGCATAGTGATAAAACTTTCTATGCAATTCCCTAACTTTTTGTGAGCTATGTCAATATAGCAATGAATTATTTGTCTTCCAACATGACTTGATCACCTAGTACTTGCACAACTAAGGTGGGACAAGTGTTATTGATCAATTTCCTTGCATTTTCCAGTTATTCTTCTACTTCAATCTTTTCATCATGTAGCCTCAAGACTTCATGCTTCAAATCTAAGGCCTTTTTTGTAATGGATTCCTAGAAGGCAACTACTCCTTCAATCTATTTTGAGAATGAAAATTGGGTCACGTCCAATTATGTTTCCATCATAGTGGTGGAAAGTGGCATAGATGTGGTCTCAAATCTCATAAGAGTAGGTATGAATTGAGGCAGTAGAAGTAGACAATTAGCCCATCATGTTGATGTAGCAGGGACATCCCATAGCCATTGGTTATAGATCTATAATGCTTCTTTGGTTCCCTTAGTGTGAATTGTGGTTGTTAATTTTGCCTATGCTTGCACATCTTGGAGATCCTTGGCCTAGGTTATTTCTTCCACCTTGGATTTAGTTTTGGATTTAGCTAGCACTTTAGCTTCCTCTTTGGCCTTAGCCTTAGCATCAGCTTTGGCTTTAGCATCTATCACAACCTTAGCTTTGACTTCATCTTTAACCTTAGCTTGAGATTCTTACTCCTTTTTATTTTTTTGCACATATTTCACCTCTTGTTGTTACTATTGGGATTCCTCCTATTATTTTTTCTTTGCCTCCACTTCTTCATCCTACTTGTGCACATCTTTTGCTTCTTTAGATTTATTATTTATGGCTTTAGCTTCTTTGGATTGGTTCTATACAGCCTTTGCTTCCTCATATGTGTTTCTTATAGCTTTCACTTCTTTGGATTGCTTCCTCAGATTTATTTTTTTTCTCAGTATTTATATCTTATTACTTTTGATATTACATATCTTCTTTTTGTGTTGCTAATTGTGTTTATTTTTGTGCTTTCTTTCTCCTTTATTCTTCCTTCACCTCTTTAGGATTAAGTACACCCTATGTAGTTTATTATTCATATACTTCCTCAGACATGGTTATATCCATGGGTTCCTCATCCTCTTTGATCTTGATGTTAGATTCAGTATGCTTAGGTGATTGTGCTTCACCCAGTTGACCTTTGTATACTAACTTCTTTATCTTAGATTTTCCTTAAGGCTTGAGAGTCTTTATATGTTTATTCACTCCCTAGGGTTTAGGTTGTTGTTGTGTTACTTGAGACTATTGTGCACTACTTTATTCTACACTTACACCATTTATGATGGCTTAGTAGATAGATGTGTGCATGGTCACTGGAATAATACTTGTGTAGGACTATTTTCTATAGGTACATCCACCACCTATGTAGTTGATGACCCTGCGACTGATTCTATTGAAAATATTTTGGCCTCAAACTTGTGTCAAATTACTTCTTGTCCCACAATATCAATAAGGAAAGAATAAAGTGGTTGAGTGATATCAACCTAAAGGTCTTATCTTACCTGATTTCTCACTTGGTAAGTGTGCACTACTTTCCAAAATAAGAACCCCTTCTCCTCATCTACATCATACACCTATTTTTTGATGTCTTCCAACATCGATTGGATCACCTCTCATTCTTTAATCCCAATTTGGGTAGGTCAAACTTAGCATCTATATGTGGAACCATGGGATGCTCGAGCCATGACTTTGTTTATCAAGTTATTTTCTTTGGCAGAGGTGGTGAAACTCTATATGTAGGTGCTTTCCTTTTTCCTTTCTCTTCATGTGTTGGAGTTTATAGCTATTTTTGTTATGGTGTTTAGGTTTGAGGTTGTGTTGCTTTTTGTGAGGGTGCTTACTCTACTTGTGATTATTGTGCCTGTAGAGGGATGATTTATAATGGAGGTACTGACCTCACAGATAGCAAATTTTATTGGTACACTTCAGTCTTTACTTTGATGATTAAAATGAAAAATGGTATTAGATTAAAAATTGGGGTAGCCAACTCATGAACCTTGATTTATATGCCATTATGCAATTTGGTAATTAAATAATGTTATCCCATATACTGCATTACATCATGTGGAATCTTGGAATGTGATCACATCAAGGTTAGGGCTTATAGCCATCATGTTTTGAATCACCCTAATTACTTATAATATTGGTCTATTTTATTCCATACAATACTTATGAAGGTATTTCTAAGACAAAAATTTTGAGTTATATTAACGGCCTTGAGTGGAGATTTTCACTATGTGAAATGCAATAAAAGGACCAAAAATTAGTACTAGAAGGTCTATGTACTTCCAGAAATACCTTATATATATTAGTAGTAAGCTCAACTACCAAAAAATTACCCTAGTTAAAATTCTCCCATAGCTTCATCATGTGATAAGTAATGTCAATGATGCCTCTTGTCACTTTTTTCTCTTGCTTAGTGGCTTGCCAAAATCTTTTCATTATACATTGCACCATGATGCATAGTGAAACATCCTTAATCAAATCAATAAGATTTCCTATCCCTCACTTAGTGGTCTTTTTTTTTTTTTGATATCCGAATGGATTAGTGGAATTGTAGACTTATAAGGAAGAATAAATTTGTTATAACTAGGTAAACTAATTTCTCATGCCATGGTCTGCACAAAAATCTAGATTATAACATCTTGAGCTAAATGGATAGCTCCTTGATTATATCTACTCATCAAATTTACCATAACCTTGTCTAACTACCCAAATGTAAGAAGCTTAAGTAATCATTCAGTGTCAAAGCCTCATAGTGGATGTTGGAGTGTTAGGGATCCAACTTATGTTGTTCCTTGAGTATCTTAAGCAAATAGAGTAGTTTATGCTACATCTATGAATTCAAATGGATCTAGATCAACGTATTTATTCTGTCGTATACTTATCCCAATTCTCATTTCTTATTTTTATATATCTGATAGCAGAATCAATAACTAACCTCTATCTATGGCTCGATCAATAGTCTGGGCTAAATAATTGCTCTGAGTAATCGTGCTTTGGTTTTAAATCCATTCATGATTAGGTATTTAAAATGAAATTCATAGAAGTCTCTTGTTATCTAAAGCTAATGTTTTATCATTGTCCATACCCTACTCTTTTATAGTTATTTGTGTTTAATTTCATGTCACTGCCTCTTTTGAATATATTGACTGTGTGTGTATGAATGTTCCCTTTTAATTAATATTAGTTGTTTTAAATCACCTTTATATGGATGTTTAGTGCCTAGGATATTTAATTTACTTGTTTTGAAACTATTATGGATGATTAGTTATCCTTTTGGTTTAACAATTTTCTTTATTTATCCACTTGTCCTTTTATCATCAAATCTGCTTTGAAAATGATGCAATCTTTTTGAAACATCATGTCATTAATTGTTTGAGTTGATTTTTTTCCTTTCATTCATTATAAATGTCTTGCCACCACCTTCTTAGACTTATTTTCAATTCTTACTTAGTTGTGGCTAGATGTCCTCGATGAATTGTCTCTATATTGTGATCACATATTGCGATGATAATTGGTTCTTAGTGGTTGTGATGTGTTTCACATAAAATAATATGCCATAATAATATTATAATCTAATAAAACAAAAAAAATAGCACACAACATTAAATAAAATCCTAACTACATGGTGCTACTCATTATCCACTCAAATTTTTATCAGAATGATAGAGATTAAAGATGATATGTCTTAAGCCTGTAGTGATTTATATGTCCTGGTAATATGGCTCCTATTATGCATCAAATTTTCACCTTAAATTAGGTATATTCCATCCTCCTTAAATTTTATGAAACATGGAAACATCTCTCAAGTTGTGGGTGACCTATGGGAGAGATGAGTCTCTAGATTGAAGGGTTAGCTCCCTTGATATATGTATTTAGGATTATCACCTATACTACTAACTTGTTGGGGTGAAAATGGAGAGAGAAACATGAAATAAACCTAAACAAATGATATTATTCACCAAGTTTAACTCCAAAATACTACCATGAACTTGTACTATGAAAGGTGATTAACAAAACTGATCTCAACACCCAAAGTTTATCTAACATAAGTATTTCAACATGGAGGTAAGATGTAATGCATTTATAAAGGTGGATAAATAATATATATAATTGTAGACGCTAGTACTCTTCCTTACACTTAAATACATATAATAGTACTAACTACACTTCATGTGACCTGTTAGATGGTAGACTACTTGCATTAAACACGAGAGAATAAGATGAACACAAGGAGAGATGACTATCACTTGCCATTTAACTATGAACTAATTCACACACTTAGACAAGAATTTGAGAACTCAAAAGTAGATTGAAATATTTTATTCAAAATCAAAATCAGTACTCAAACTAGAAAGGCTTCACCATAACATATGTGGATAGATTGCAATGCCAAAAGTAGTTGCTTATATAGAGAATTATGAAGAAAGAAAGAGAGAGAGGCATAGAATAAATAAATTGACAAGTGTCCTCATTAGTTAAAACAATAAATTGAGTTATTTAGTATTCATAAATAGACTTATAAATCCATGTGTATCATTCTTTAAGATGATTCAACCCTCCATGTGGCGTAGGAGTTAGAACTTCGCTTGACACTTGACTAGCTTTTTGAAAACTGCCCTTCCTTGCATAATAAAAGTGATAGATGGACTTTGAAATCATTAATTCACCATTAAATTATCTCAAAAAAATTATTTTACACCTTCCATGTATTAATAAACTCCTTTTATTTAAAATTCCATCATTCATATTCATAGGTGTCTCGAAACTCTTTATTACCCACGCCTAGCATGGTCCAAGTGGCCCAAAACTCAAGTTAATCTTTTCAATTCACCATAGCTTAGTGGATGGTCTTAAAATATATTACCATACCTTTAAAAATCCATTTTCATTCTTGGAACAACTCCCAAGTCTCCATTTTGCTCCTCAAGCTCTCACTAGGCCTATTTTCCTTGTATCCCTAAAAACTTGTAAACCTCCTTATGTAGGAGAATGTATGAATTTTAATGAATAAAATAATGAATATTATAATACCAAATATGGCCTTACATATTCAAGTCAAATTTCATGTTTAGATTCTGAGTGAAAGTCCATTTTTTCTACCTTTCTCTCTCTTCAATTAGGCCTCAATTAAGCCTCCTTGTCGAGAACCCTATTTTATTCTTTTAGACATTTTTAACACATTTTAAATCACCAAAAATAATTATATTCACTTTTCCTAGGATATCACCAACCTCCATGTCAATTTTAAGGCCCTGAGACATTGTGGAAGTATGAGAACCATGAAATGACCTTGCCACCTAGTCTCATTTTAGGCCTATTTGAGACTATCTTGGAAAAATAGATTTATTTTACCACCTCTAGATTATCCTATGAATATTTTTGGAATTCAATAGGTGTAAAACATCCCAAATTACCTCCTTTAATTATTGGAAAGTTATTATTTGCTCAAAACCCCTTTAAACACTAAAAAAATGCAAAATAGGCCATTTATTGAAGTCTGTACAACTACAAGTATGGACAAAGTACATTTAGAAAACCTGATTGGAGTAATAAACAACATAAAAGATTTTTTAGGAGCAAAATTTATCATTAAATGTTATTTATAGGTCCATTTGTCTTGACTAGTCACTATCAAGGTTTTCGGAGGGTTTTAAGTGTGTTTCATTCTTAAGGATTATTGATAAAGAACATATCCTCTTTATCTATCTTAATGCCACAATATTTTTGTTATGGGACCCCTCCATCACCTCAATTTATAACTATGTCCCATGCAAATCCTCATTAAATTTTTGAGTGTGAGAAGGTACTCCTTAGGTGGCAAATGTGCATTATGTGCACTCTAACAGTAGTTCTAGGCCAAAATTGCCATTTCCAAGCTCCTTTATGTAAACCAATGCCTCTCTCACCTCTAAAAATATCTTAGGAGGCTCTAATATCTATCTTAGGTATCCATTCAACTCCTTTTTCTCTTGACCTCAATCTCTAAGTGTTGATTCCCTGAGGAGGGTATCAGGCCTATAGGCCTAATGAATGTATTCTCTATATTATGTCGCTAAAGAGAGTGATCTAATCACTTATACACTCTTGAGTGCATGGAACTCAATATATGAACCCCTTATGTCACTTATTTGATCCATTTGTTCACTCCATAACATTTTCACAGTCTACTTACTTAAGCTCAAGGTGTAGCTGTAGGTTATCATTGGCATTAGATACCCCTATAGGTGGTGATCTTTCTATGAAAGATTGTGTATCTCTTTCTCCAATTAATATTGATTATAAGTAGTGACTAAAAGGTTTTAGAAATTCCTTTGGACGTTTGACTATGCAAGTTCTTAGTGAACTCAACAAGGACTTTGAATATACCAAACACCAATTCAACCTTTAATATATTTTAATCTATCAGTCTCTTCCAAGTGCCAAGGTGTTGCCCATTAGGTCTATTATGCAAAAAGAGCTTTTAATCCCATTTAGGATTTATTATTTTTCATTATGAGATATCACTGTGAAATTTCAATTTCTTATTTAGAGAAGTTAAGGTAATGTTTCATTTATTGACAAATTTCATTGTATACTAAACAGACCTCTCACACCTTATGTTACTAAAGATGGTTCATCACCTGAACTGAGTAAGACTATAGATGATGAAGACTGTGTATAGAGTGATTAGACCTAGGTTGTCTTTGTTATCTCAATAGGCAGGTGTCGGATTGATCTTATTTCACCTCAGGACTATTGTGTTTAGAGTTCCACTTAGCTTCCTCACATATTTAAAAATATAAAACTCCATTCACTCTCAATCCTTATTCATTAAAGGTTGGATGTAGGTGGTGCTCTCTTTAAGACTTTTGAGCTTCTGGTTATCAACTTCAACTAACTTATAATGCTATTGGTACTGAATATAGTATAACTTGTTAGTAGTTTAAAAAATTCATCTGACCCCTCTTAATCTATAGACATCTTCACTCTTTGAAGTGTCTTTATTCATTTTAGTTCATGCCTATATGTTTACCTCTACCTATCAATCTTATTGACTCCATGTACCATTTCTTCCTTGAGAACCTTTCACTATCTCTTCAAAGGGTCTGCATGTTCCAAGGGGATGTCACTTATTCCTCAAATATTACTTAAGGTGTATAGGACTATGTGTACAATGGTTCACATGAGTTGGATGATCCTCATTTTACCACAACTTCTTTCGTGACCTTCAAAGGAGATAGTCAAATCTGAATGGATTTCAAAGAATGCATGGTCTACTTTCTTGTTATCAAACACTCCTAACATAGACTTGAACTCATGAATATACACGTATAGGCCTATAAGCCTGTGTGACTGAAACACTCTATTAACCCTTCCTTGAAGGTGAAATTATATCATCACCATCACTCTCTATGACTTTCATTAGTTTAATGGTGTCTTCTTCGTGTTACTATGGATTTCTCAATGACACTCAAACCAAACATTAACACTCAGACCTAGAGAAGGTTGATCAAATACCATACAGGGTTTTCAAGAGTAAACCACTTAAAGATAATAGACAAAATTCCATTTCAATGGGAAGCAAATTAAAATATATAAAATTTATTGGTCTTCCATTAATGATGAAGCCCCTGGGAACATCTGAGAGTGACCACCATGAAGACAAACTAGAACACTTATAACAGGAGTGATTGACCACTTTGTACTTCAGACATTTTTCCTCTTCATTTAAGACACTTTATGTAGATGAGATAACTATTAAAACCACCATTAAAATGAGATCCTTTACCTCTATAAACTACCTTCAAAATAATTCATCCATCAGATCCTAAAGTGGAGAAATAGATGCAAAATCAGACCCTGCCTAGATGGACAAGGCATACTGACTTGTTGTCACTATTAATGATTGTTCATAAATAAGGGGCCATGAATATGAAAACCAACACCAATAAATTTATCTTAATAGGACCCCTAACAATGGATAAATTTTTAGCTCCTAATTCTCTCCGTCTAGACTATACCATTCACTTCAAATTTGCCTTTTTGAACTTATGAAGGTAATGATGGAGGAGAGAGAAAGTTTGAAACAACTGTTCAACTTAAAACTTATTCCAAAGCTATAAAATGATCTAAGGGATCCCAAGGGACACTTTAAAACCATTTTCATTTCAAATTTGATCTTACAAGGCCATACAATTGCCCAAAAGTGCTTGTAAAATGTAATTTTGCTTAGTTTAGGCATTTAACTAAAAATGTTGTCAGTCTCTGACCAACCCTAAACATTCTCTGACCCACTTCTAACATCAGGTATGTTAATATTATTCTTTAAATGTTTGTATTTTAATATGGTATGTGCAACTCCTCTAAATAGGTCTAAAGGTGGCCAAAATGTCATTTTTACATATAAGATCCAAATAAAATATTAGTTCATGACATTTTGATATTAGTAACACATCAATAACCTTTTATAATTACCTTAAACCATATTAAACTTTTGACCATGTTTGACAATATCAAGAAATTATAAATGACCCCTACGACTAGATAAGTGCACATAAGACCAAACCTTGGACAAGGCTAGATAATGACAAATACAACCATATGAAACACTTAAAGACCATTTAAGAGCATGACAAGACTATGACAAGACCATGACAAGTTTTTGATAACCCTATGAATTTTTAACCTAGAGATATTGATCAATTTTGACTTGAGGTCAAAATTTGGTTAATAATTTAGTGATTCATAGGGGTAGCATGCATGTAATACTGATGGATTAGTGGCCTTATCCTCCCATTAGGAAATGGAGTCACTTTTATGCTACAATCTGAAACTGATATGCCTTATTAATACTTCAAAATCAAACCAATCCATACAACAAAAAGCAAACACACTATGCTCAAGGAATTTAGGGAAAACCACAAACAAAAGACTCAAAAAAACACACCTAACCTACTATGTACAGACCTCAAAACATGTTTGAGATTATGAAATAATTCCTCTTACTTCAACTAGGATCAAAAATAATATTCCTTGAGTCACAGTTGATCCACGAGAATAAGTCACCATATGATGGATGATTTCCAAATAATTTTTTCTTGTGAAGGTGATAAAAGGACTTACCACTCATGGGACCTTTGTTAGTTGCAAGTGTACCACTTTAAACTTATTTGAAGGGTCCTTTAGGTCTACTTGATAATGCATCCTATTGGTCTCCTTTATGCTCATTTAACTCTTCATTTTGATTCATGAGAGTCATGGGAACTTTATCAGCTTCACCTTATCTAGACCATGATTTTCTTGATGTCTAGAGCCTGCATACTTACCTTCTTATTGGTAAAACATGTCTACAAGTGAATCAATATTAGATTGTTTCTTGTACAACTCTTCAATCAGACAAACTTCTACCTTGGCTTGATTTCATTCCTCTATGGCTGTAGCCTACTTGACAGTGACTTGACACTTCTCTTTAAGCTCATTAGGTCTACCAATGACCTTACTATCAATCTCATGTTCCATTTAAAGGATATTTAGGTTAGTTACTTGTTCAAAATCCTACATTATGGCATGGAACTACTACCATAGATCATCATCTTCATCCTAACTTTTACATTCATGAACTTATTCATCTTGGGCAATCATAATTGCATCATCTTCTTCATTATTATGTTATATCACACTTGGAGGCTCATCATCATCATCCATATGAAAATTAGTTACCCCATGCATCTTGTGTAAGGGGATCATCAAGACTTACCTTAGGAAACTCATCATCCTCTTCATGAATAATGTATGTACTAAGACTGTCTCTTTAATATGCTTATATGGATCAAATCCATGTTGAGCATATCCCTAGTCATCAAGGTATAGGTCATCTATGCCATCAAGAGGTGTTAGAGGTTCCTGATCACAAGGATAATATCCTTCATCATTGATGTTGAAGTTCATGTTTGAAACATTAGGTACATATGGCTTCACATGAAACTTACATAAGGGTTCAATGTTGATAGATACATTAGTGCCATACCTGGTTCTAAATACCATGTAAGACCAATTTGAAGTCAAGTACCCTCCAATCTTGGTAGTGAAGTCCCTTGACAAGAAAAGGGAAAAGTGAGGTGGTGCATCTACAAACACCACATTTTGGGAGATGAGTAATCTAGGAAAAAGATGGAGAATGAGCTGAAAACTTTTCATAATACCAACCATCTTGGTAAATGATCCATCCAACTACAACATCCCCTTGGAATGTGGTTCATACTTCAACTTCAACTTGTCTGCCACTTGATTAGGCATGACTGATGTACTTGCTCCACTATTAATTAAGTAATTATGTACCAATGAGTATCCAATGATGATGGAGAGGTATAATGTGGTTCATTTGTAAAAATTGCCCCTCCTTCACTAGGCTGTCTACATGATGCATTGAGCTTAGAGAGCTCATCTTGGAGAAGATATATTTAACCAGGTATGGATAATTTTGCGCACATTGGGATGCTTACATGAACCATTTTCATCTATTATACAATATTCATTGGATAACTACCAACTTTCTCATGCACTTTAGAAATCAAAGCACTACAACTAGCTTATGAAACTTGATGTGTAGGAGAGGGCATAAAAGGAGATCTAAAAATCTAAGTTTTCTAATTTACATGAGCCATGGGAGATGTATTTGTCATACCTGATCCTTTAGGTACTTTAGATCTCACATTTGGACTACTACTTGCTCCTTAGACTTCTTCAATTGCTCTCTTCTTTGACCTTCTGTTTGCAGCTATGGAACTTGAACAAATGTTGAGATTGCCTTGGTAGTTGATTGTACATGAGTCCTCTTGATATTAGATGATCAAGATAGCACCTAATTGATCTCCTCCTCTATTGTTCTCTCCTCCACTATGCATCTCCTCTTGAGTCATAGAAGGCATTTTTCCCCATTAAGCCATATAGGCTTGATTGAAGGCGTCCTTTGTGTAAGTAGAAAGGTTGGTCCCATAAAGGTTGCTCTCCATTATCTTTTAAAAGGTTATTTTGGATAGGTATTGTAATCATAATAATCCAAAAAGGGAGGTTAGATTAAGTGTTAATTCAAGTAAACAAAACTCAATAAAAACACACTAACACTAACACTTACAAGCCTAGATCTTAGGGATGAGCTTAATGAATAAAATCAAATGAAAATCAAAACTAAAATGCAAAATACACATAAACTATTACCTTCCTTGATAGATCCAAATGTTTTATTGAGTGGTTTGCTTGATTTGTGGTCAAAAAATCTTTGACAATGGAGTTTGTGTAGCTCCCTCTCTCTTTCGCACCATTGTAGATTGTGTTGGCTTGATTTGGATTGGATCAATATTTTGGCACTATAACATTATTGATATGAATCTCATGCAACAAAACCTACATTATAACTCTACAATTTTCAAGCTTGGAATTCAATGGGTGATAAATTGTATTTATAGGCTTAGGAACTAACCCCAAACCAAGGTGAGTCAAGGTGGATTTAAGGCTTGGAATGGGTTCAAACCTAGCCCAAGTGAGTCAAGATTAACCCCAGTAGAGTTAATAGTTGTCAAGTAATAATGCTTTTCAATGAATATGCATGGGTATCCAAAATGAGATATTTTGGGATATTTTTCAAAAGGCTTGATGACTCATAAAGGTAATCATGAAAAACTAAGATATTTCATATTTTTTAATTTATTCATTAATTACACATGGATAATTCAACTAGACTCTTAATTTAGCTTAGCTTGTTAATTAATTTTGATTATCCAATTATCTACTTCAAGATTTGATTTAAGTTCATGTGCCCCTCTTTATAGGTCCAGAGGCCAAATTGATTGTTGCGATGCCACATAGTGCTTAGGGATGAATATGTGAGAGGTTATGATTACATATGATAAGATACCCCAGTTAGGGATGCCTCAACATGATTCTGAGATTTGATGAATGATGCACAAGTAAATTTGGGGTGTTCAATGATTCTTAGGCTTAATTTGTAATAGTTGCTAGGAATCAATTTGAAGTCTAGTCAAAAATTAGTTGTGGCCAGTTTTAGGTGTCTATAGTTTGCCCCTATTTGGGAAGGCATTATAATATATAGGCACAATACATCTTCTCAACTAATGAAAAGGTCTTTTATGTCTATGACTGTAATGGTAATGGATTAACTATAGGTTCCCCCTTGAAGGAGAAGTCAATAAAAGGGTTGGTGATTGGTCCCTCAAAATAAGGAAATGACGAGACCAAAAAGATGAAATTGGGTGGAAAAGACTGATTTTATAATAGGTGGTTATAATCAGTGAGATATGTAGCTACCCCGATTGGGCAAACAAATAGGATTATTTGCCCATAGGTGGTTATAATCATTGGTATAGCTAGGACAAAAAAAATAATGATTTTCTCAAAGGCAGTGATAATCATTGAAAAAGGCTTAGGTTAACAATATAATGATTTTCCTAGAGGTGGTTATAATCATGAAAGAGTAAACAATGATTTGCCCACAAGCAGTTAGAATCATTGGTAGGATAAAAACATGCCCCAGTTGGGCAAAGAGAGATAATGGTTTGCCTAAAGGTAGTTATAAGCATTATCATAATGAAAATATGCCTCAGTTGAGCAAAATAAAGATAATTATTTGCCTAAAGGTACTTATAAGCATTGACTTCTAAATATATGGAAACATAATGATTTGCCCAAAGGGGGTTAGAATCATTGGCAGCACAAGTGATATGGTATACAATGATTTATCCAAAGGTGGTTATAAGCATTGTACCCTGATAATGGAAAACATGAGATGGAATATGATGTAAAATTGGGACAGGGGAGAAACATGAATTTAGGCAACCTTCTAGTAGGGAGATGCTCATCCAAACTAGCAAGGGGGAAATTCTGTTGTTGTTTAAGTACTCTATGTAAGATTTGATTTGGATTAGATCAGTAATTATTTGGTGACAAGGAGATATATTAATGCCTCATTGTTGTGTAAACTCCCAAAGTTGATTTTTACTATAGCATATGATGGTAGGCATCATAATAGAACACTATGATAACCTGGCCAAAATATGCATAAGGACTAACATGTGATCCAATAAATAGTTGAAAATAATATACCTATTGTCCCCCAAAAATATCACTCATTTTTGGAACAACATTTGAATTATTTTGGTCCTACATACCAAAATTGTCTCTTCCCTTTCCAAATTTTGTCTTGGGCATTAAAATTCCTCATTTTTCAAGCTTTTCAAAAATCTACGAACTGCAAACATGTTCATTTCTTCAAGTTCAACGGGCTTCACGACTTCTGCAGGTGCATTCAATCAAAAGAATCAATTTCTAACAATTGGTCATTTTTGAATTTGGTTCATCACCTTAGTTCAAAGAGTTATTTCCATCGGCAAGCATCAGTCTTGGTTCAATGACATGGTTCAAACATTTGGTTGAATGGAATGATTCAACAGTTGGTTCATCACCAAAGTTTAAAGAGTTTCCCAAAGAAGCCTGAAGGCCATTCAAAGACTGCCCAAAGAGTAGATGCCCTTGTGGGAGGCTCTTCTCGACTCAAAATGGGTCATTTCTTAAGGCCTGAAAGGACAATTTTAATCTGGAAAAGTACCAAATAGAAAAGCCGAAAGAAGACAAAGGAATGACGCGCCCAATAATGTCAAATTCAACACAGTGAATTAGCCATTGATCCTTTAAACATACAGACATATAGATCAGAATACATTCACAGATTTCAAATCCAAGACTAGCAAAAAGTGGAGAAGGAACAAGAACAGTAAACTGAATCCAAGACTCGATTCAATTAACCAGACAAGGAGGAATGATGAAGATAAGATCATATCGCCAGGTGGACATTGAAATTTGCAAAATTTCAATAAGCACGACTTATTTCCTTGCATTGATAAAATCAAATGGGTAAAGTTCTCCTAAGTTCCAGCGTGTCTTCTTAATAGATTCCAATGCAAAATGATGATTTATTGTTCTCGAGTCCTTCAGGAAGAGGCTATATATGGGACTTTCTTCTATTGTAATAGAGATCTTTTTTTTGACAATTAGAATGAAACTCTGCCCAAATTGTAAGGCATTACTGAGACTTTGAGCTCAGATTATCGATCATATTTTGTTAATGGAATAAGAAAGCAAGTGGTTTTTTAGACTTTGTGTTGTAATATCTTTGTTATTGAGGAAATTGTTCTTATGTCTTTCTCTTCAATATATCTTTTGTTCCTTTAATTCAACAAGCAGAATTAGTGATAGCAGTCAAGAAGGTGTCCTAAAGAGTCAACTGTGGAGAGACTTTGTGCCCCCATAATTGCCTTTAGTGTGTTTTCTTTTCATTTTTGTGTAAAGGACTTTGAGGCGACTTTGTGCCCTCATTGTCTTTCGTATCTTACTCTTGAGCAATCCAGGTGAAGACTTGTGCTACATCTCGATTTGCTAGTTATTACATCCTTTGCTACATTTTGTTGTTACTGCCAGGAGTATTTTTGTGGTTTGCTAAATAGTACTTCTGAAAGAAGAGGAGTACTATATGTCATTTCCCTTGAGTTTTTCCTTTGATCCGTGTGCATCATCTCTGAAGAGAGAGAGATGGATGGTTTGTCCTACCCATGAGTATTATTTTCTATTTATATATATATATATATATATATATATATATATATATATATATATATATATATATATATATCATTCCTACAGGGAACCTCCCCTTGATGAGAGGAGAGATCAGTGTCTTTTTGATGTTGTAAAACTACACATTTGGACGATTAATCTTCCTACTTTGGATGATTAGACCTATTTTGTTTATCAGTATGCTGAACGATAAAATATTCAACCAACAATTTTTTGGCGACTCTGCTGGGGAAGAACATGCAGTCTAAAGCCTCAAGTTTTAGATTGAATCAGTTCCTTCCCTTATCCATTATAGAGTTTGGCGACTCCCATCTGAGTCTTACCCATTATCCATTTATAGCCTTACCATTTTCATCCATCTCCATTATATTATCTAGTCTGCAAAACTAGAGCTACTGGGAAAGAAAGTGCAGTTTGAAGCCTCAAGCTTTAAGCTGAAGCTGAGCCAGTCCTTTTCCATTTTTTTTTTGTAATCTGGCAACTCCACTCAGATGTGTTATCCCTATTTTTCATAATCTGATCATGGTAGTTTGAGGCCCCTGGGGTAACTCATTTGGCCCACTTAATCTAACTCTACCCCTGCCTGAGCTACCACTCAGTTCAAGGAAGAATTTCCCCAAATTCTTTGGTGATGGAAGAGTCCACCCTAATGAACACATTGCAGCCTTCACCATAGCCTATTGTGTGATAGGGGTGGAATTTGAAGACGTGGTAGTCATGCTTTTTGTAGAGACACTACAAGGTGCTGCTACAACTGGTTTTACCATCTGCAAGCTGGATCAGTGACTGACTGGGATACACTTAAAGCCAAGTTCAAAGCAAGATTCAAGCCTGTAGAAGATGCACATGCCTTGCTGGCCCAGCTCACACAGATGAAGAAGGAACCCCATGAAACTATGAGGGACTTCATTGCCAGGTTCAACAAGCTGAGGCACAAGATTCCCATGATCGCCCAGCTGACACCTCAAAATCTCATGTGTTTCTTCATCAACTCATAGCTACCTGAAGTGAATTTTTTGTTGAGATGGGCTAGACACAGACCTTGAGGCTGCTCAAGACTTGGCTACTGAGCTAGAAGATGACCTTATCTTGGTAGGAAAGATAAAGAGAGATCCTAACAGAGCTAAACCCTCTTCATCTTCTGAATACTCACCCACAGTTACCACTAATCCAATGGTACAAAAGCTGGCAAATGAATTGCTAGCCTTGAAAAGGCAAATGGCACAAAGTATGTCTTTTGCTCCTCTATATAAAGATATATCAAGGAGGACATTCCCTAATCAACCATATCAAGGCAACACTGCCAGAAGTCAAGGGCAACAAAATCATCTTCTTTCTCCATAGAGTAATCCTGCCTTTGAAGCACCTCTAACAAACTCGATAATTGGATATCTAGAAATAGAGCATGTTTCCTATTTCCAACCTGAGTTAGAGCAATAAAATGGCACTGATCTCTTCAGGGAGGATCTAGAAGAATCAACTGGAGACTCCCACATTGATTATTTGAATTACTAAGATGAATCTAAAAGTGAAGGTGAAGCAATCAAAGGATCATACGTAGTATTCACCCAGTCCCAAAATCAGTCAACCCAGTAGGCCGACAAAGAGAAGACAGAGGAGTGACCCCAACCAGTAATTTCAATTGGTGAGCAGAGAACCCCTCTTCCTTTTTAATCAAAGGACCCAGTGATTACCAAAGAAGTAAGTACATCAAACATCTCTGTACCTTTTACTTCAGCTTTGCAAATGAGTCCTTCCCCTCCCAGAAATCAAAAGGATGAACCCACATCCTCTCTTCCAAATCCATTCCAGTCATTTGACATGATTGATCATGTCAAGGAATCCAAAATTCAAATTACTGAGTTTGAATCCCTGCAAGTCAATCCTGAGCAATTAGACATTGATGGAGAACCAGATGCGGACCTATCTGAGACAAAATACGTGGTCACCCAAACATTAGCCCCTATAGCACAAATTTTGTCTAAGTCTTCAGGCAAGGGTAATTATTTATTTACCATAGAGGATGTTCATATTTCTACAGATGAAAGTCTTATAGCTAACAATCTAGGAATTGATCCAAAAAAGACTTTAGGAGAATTGGTAGGATGCAGTATAAACAAGCAAGGATCTTCCATCTCTAATGAAGAGAAATCTTATAGGAGATCAGCTTCTGATGATGACAGTAATTCTTCCACCAATGATGATGTTGGAACTATGTTGATATCTCCTCAAGGAGATATTCTTCCTTCATGCAATTTGCTAGTCAGCAACACCTTCAACATAGCTGGATGCAAATCTCTGTTGCTCAGATTAAAGATTGCTCAAGATGAAGAATTCAAACTCCTTCACATCAAAGGAGATGCTAAGCTAATAGTTTGTCAGGGGTTTGATATGGACAATCCAATCATATGCTAGACTAAACCAGAAGAACAACCAATTATGGTAATGGACCATGCTGTTGCAAATAAAAATCAGGCAAAGGAATCCTTCACCAAGAGAGCAAGCAGTTATGGTTTCTAGTTTAAATACCACATCCTACCTCAGAGCAAAAAAGAAGGAAAGACCAAGAGGAAGATGCAAAAAATTGGTTCCTCGGTGGAGAGCTCCATTCGCCCATCACCATTTTTGGGGAAAAAATGTCTTCTTGCTGGTTTACCAAGATGGCACACTATTTTCACTATCTCTCAAGAAGCAGCATCTAAAATACTTCAATTCTTGAAGTATCAGATCATTGCATATGTATATATGTATATTTATGCAGTTTTTAATTCTATTTTGTTTTGTTTATTTCCATTTTTTATGCCTTTCATTTCTGGGTAGCATGACTCCGTAACCCAATGGCATACTTGAAGACACTGGAGATTCTGGATTCTACTCCTTTCAATTCATTTTGCAATTGACAGAAGTTCCCCAACTGGAGCCAGCTGTTGTCCCCCAAAAATATCACTCATTTTTGGGACAACATTTGAATTATTTTGGTCCTACAGATCAAAATTATCTCTTCCCTTTCCAAATTTTATCTTGGGCATTCAAATTCCTCATTTTTCAAGATTTTCAAAAATCTACGGACTGCAAACAGGTTCATTTTTTCAAGTTCAACGGGCTTCACAACTTCTACAGGTGGGTTCAATCAAAAGAATCAGTTTCTAACAATTGGTCATTTTCAAAATTGGTTCATCGCCTTAGTTCAGAGAGTTATTTCCATCAGCAAGCATCAGTCTTGGTTCAAAGACATGGTTCAAACATTTGGTTCAATGGAATGATTCAACAGTTGGTTCATCGCCAAAGTTCAAAGAGTTTCCCAAAGAAGCCTGAAGGCCATTCAAAGACTGCTCAAAGGGTAGATACCCTTGCGGGAGGCTCTTCTCGACTCAAAATGGGTCATTTCTTAAGGCCCAAAAGAACAAGTTAAATTTAGAAAAGTTCCAAACAAAAAATCCGAAAGAAGACAAAGGAATGACGCGCCCAAAAATGTCAAATTAAACACAGTGAATTAGTCGTTGATCCTTTAAACATACAAACATACAGATCAAAATACATTCACAGATTTCAAAGCCAAGACCAACAGAAAGTGGAGAAGGAACAAGAATAGTAAACTAAATCCAAGACCTGATTCAATTAATCGTACAAGGAGGAATGATGAAGATAAGATCAGATCGCCAGGTGGACATTGAAAGTTGCAAACTTTCAATAAGCACGACTTATTTCCTTGCATTGATAAAATCAAATGGGTAAAGTGCCCCTAAGTTCCAGCATGTCTTCTTAATAGATTCCAATGCAAAATGATGATTTACTATTCTCGAGTCCTTCAGGAAGAGGCTATATAAGGGACTTTCTTCTATTGTAATAGAGATCTTTTTTTTGACAATTAGAACAAAACTTTACCCAAATTGTAAGGCATTACTGAGACTTTGAGCTCAGATTGCCGATCATATTTTGTTACTGGAATAAGAAATCAAGTGGTTTTTCAGACTTTGTGTTGTAATATCTTTGTTATTGAGGAAATTGTTCTTATGTCTTTCTCTTCAATATATCTTCTATTCTTTTAATTCAACAAGCAAAATTAGTGACAGCAGTCAAGGTGTCCTAAAGAGTCAACTATGGAGAGACTTTGTGCCCCCATAATTTCCTTTAGTGTGTTTTCTTTTCATTTCTGTGTAAAGGACTTTGAGGCGACTTTGTGCCCTCATTGTCTTTTGTATCTTACTCTTGAGCAATCCAGGTGAAGACTTTGTGCTGCATCTCGATTTGCTAGTTATTACATCCTTTGCTACATTTTGTTGTTACTGCCAGGAGTATTCTTGTGCTTTGCTAAATAGTACTTCTGAAAGAAGAGGAACTCTGTTTGTCATTTCCCTTGAGTTTTTCCTTTGATCCGCGCCCATCATCTCTGAAGAAAGAGAGATGGATGGTTTGTCCTACCCATGAGTATTATTTTCTATTTATATATATATATATATATATAGCATTCCTACAAGGAACCTCCCCTTGATGAGAGGAGAGATCAGTGTCTTTATGATGTAGTAAAACTACACATTTGGATGACTAATCTTCCTACTTTGGATGATCAGACCTATTTTGTTTATTAGTATGCTAATCGACAAAATATTTAACCAACAATACCAATGATAAAAATCATGATGATAATATTGACATATGAATAAAAATGGATTCAATAATAATGTGCAAGAAATCACCCAATGAACACACATAAACTAAACTAAGGCACAACAAGAAATCAAATAAATAGGCAAACAAACAAACAATGGTTGATTACAATGTTAGAACAAATAATCATGACATAAACAAGATGACGAATAGTGCCCCTAGATGATAAGGGATAACCTAACAAATAAACAAGATGGGGGGAATAGAAGAAAAGGAAGGGGGTGGCCAAGTTGTCTCTAGATGCATTAAGCAAGTGGATGCTACCTACATAGTTCTATAGATGTAATATCCAACAAAAATTTTAGGCCAAGTGTAGTTCTCCCAAGAAATGGGATAGAAGAAAAAGGATGAGAAGAAAACATGAAGGATCTTATATAATAATATGGGAATGGGCTTGTAAAATGGTGAGAGTGTGAGCAATAAGGCCACAAAGGATGGAGGAAACTAAATGATAAGTGGTTTCTTATGAAATACCTAGGGCTCCCAAAATCCTTAAGGAAAAAAGTGGTCAATGTTTAGGATTTTCTAAATCAGTTTTACAAATGTTTTTAAAATTTTCTATTTTTATAAACTCAATGGACAATTATAAGAGACTAAATGGCCAAGCTCACAAAATGGTGAGAGCATTCAAACATTGAAGATTGATCATAAAATGGTGAGAGCATGGCAAAGGGGTGATTGAGCTAACCTCAACATAAATTAAGCACTATGTACATAGTCCCAAGATGGGACCTCAAGTGATTGTAGTTATGCCTTATAGCGGAGGAATCTGAGTAGATAACAACCAATTCAAACAAAGTAGGTAAACTTGGCAAATGGCATAGTACGGAATAGGCATGGTAAGGTGGTACTTCAAGGCATGATAAATAATTATTTCCCCTAATTTATCCATAAGCAATAATAATTAAGAAACAATAGCATAGGTCAATGATACTAATCTTCGCATAGGTGGTTATAATTAGTAGCATGATGATGAGACACTGATTTGCCTATAGGTGGTTATAATCAAGCCCATGTGGTAGAGAATGAAACAAGAAATGAAGGATGGACCTACCAAATTATTTTCATACTACTCCAAAGTACATCCTCTATTTGGAATGCTTAAACAACTACTGAAACTTGATTTGAATCTTCGTGCTGAAAGCAGTCATGGAACCAATGGAGTAGAACCAAGGTTAATGAGTTGGGTAGAGAGGATGAAAAATAACTTGGTCGATAGGATAGGTATGGTAGAATGGTACAGTATAAGGAAGATCAATATTATGTTATAACTGAAATGGGCCTCATAGACAACACACTAGGTCATTCAAGCGAAGTAATGCTTGCAGTATATAATGTGCATCAACTCATCAAGGTCATCTTCATTTGGTGTAGCAATCCTATATGTTGTAGTGCCATAGTTTACAACAATTATGAATGGTTATATCCAGTTGGGTTTGAACTTACTTTTGTGTTTTTTCTTAGCCATGGTATTCTGTTGGTTTTTATTTAAGTATAAGATCACCAAGCTCAAATTCTCTATGTATAATGCACCAGTTATAGTGGTTATGAAGTCAATTTTGGTATGCTTTCAAGTTATTAACTATGGCCATGTGTTTCTCATCAAGTAACTATATATCCTCCAATCAAGCTACTCGATAGTCTTCATCATCCAAGACATGTTTCAAATAAATGCACAATGAAGGTAACTCAACCTCAATAGGAAGAATGGCCTATGTGTCATAAATAAGTGAATCTAGAGTGGCTCCTATTAGGGTATAGTAATTGGTATGGCATTCCCAGATGGCATGGAATATTTGGAGGTCTCAATCGTAGCTAGCATCATTGACAATATTTTTAAGGATGTTAACAATGGTTCATTTATATGTTTCAGCTTAGTCATTACTTTGTGGGTAATATGTCATAGAAAAATGTTGAGTAATTTTGTACTCAACATACAGTGATTTGACATCCTTGTTCATAAATGATCCATCATTATCAAATATGATGTTAAATGGGATACTATAGTATAAAATGAGATGGTTGAATATGAATTTGTAAATTTGATTTCTAGTCACGTAAGTGAGGGATATAGCTTCTACCCACTTAGTGAAATACTCAGTAGTAGTAATGATGTGTTTATGGCCATTAAATGAGGTGGAGTTTATCTTCCCAATGAGATCGAGGCCCTATGTAGCAAATGGCTAGGTTGTAATCATTGGTTTCAAAGTCTTGGCCAAGGCATGAATTAGATTGGCATGCCTTTGACACTTATCACACTTTTTAACATACACATATGCATCTACATCCATCGTTAGCAAATAGTACCTAGTATATAAGAGCTTTTTGGATAGGATGGCCCTGCTTATGTGGGATCCACATACTTTTTCATGAACTTCCCATAATTCTAATGTAGATTCTTCCAAAGTTAAATAATGAAAAATAGTTCCATCAAAACTATGGTAGTAAAGAGTTGGTTCAAGTAAGTTATTATGGGTGGCATGGTGGATAAAGGCTTTAGATTGTTTACACGATAGGTCTAGTGGCATTATATGGTCATGAAGATATGCATAAAGGTCTAAATACCATATAGAGTTGGGACCAATAATATCACAGATCATTACAATGGTTGAAGGTTCATGAGCTGACTCTAGTAGATTTTTAATGAGGAATTAGTATTCTTTTATCATGTATGTATGTCAAATAAAAGATCCAATGGTGGCCATGGCATCTAGTGTTTGATTATTATCCCTTGGTATATGTTCAAACTATATATCGATAATATGTTGTTTGAAATTATTGACCATGGCCTTATACAATATCAGCTTATCATCCTTGGTCTAAAAATGGTTTATAACCTGATTGATAATTAACTAAGAATCACCATAAACCTTTAAATGTTGTATGTTCTAGTGTACTACCTAACAAAGCCCTGTAATGAGTGCTTCATATTCGATCATGTTTTTATTACAAGGAAAGTTGATATGAAATCATTTAGGGATTAGATCCCCTTATGGTGTAATGAATAATAGGCCTACCCCCGATCCATGTGTTGTGAATGATCCATCAAAATATAGCTTCTATTAATGCTCTTCAAGAGGTGTTTCTATGATGGTCATAATGGATTCATCTAGAAATTGTAATGTTATTAGTTTTGTATCTATAAGGGTTACTTCAGCAAGCTGATCTACAAGGATTTGTCCCTTGATGGATTTTTGGTTGATGTATTCTATCTCAAATTATCTCAACAACATGATCCATTTGGCCATGCAACCTTGTAAAGTTATTTTAGATAGTATATACTTAAGTGGATATACTTTAGAAATGACCATGGTCTTGTTGTTCAACATGTAATAGCATAGTTTCTGAGCTGTAAAGACCATAGCCAAATAGGCTTTTTCAATGGGCATATAATTATGCTCATACACAACCAATATATAACTTAAATAGTACATGATATGTTATTTTTCATAATCATCATGTTGAGCTAGAAGTGCCCCCAGGGATTTATCTGTGGTAGAGAGATATAGTCAGGATGGCTTTCCTGTCATTGGTAGCAATAAAATAGGTGGACTTGCAAGATATTCCTTCAAATGTTGAAAAGTGTTCTGACATTATTTATCCCAATGAAATGCGATGCCCTTTATTAAGAGGTGTGTAAAAGAATGGCACTTGTCATCCAATTGAGATATGAATCATCTAATAGATTGGATCTTACCCTGCAAACTATGAAGTTGCTTCAAATTGGTCAATGGTGTCTTCTAAGTTATGGTTTGTACTTTAACTAGATCGACTCCAATGCCTTAGTGAGACACAATGAAGCCATGCAATTTCCCTGAAGTAACTCCAAAAACACACTTCTTATGATTAAGCCTAACTTGGTATTCATGTTATCTTTCAAATATTTTTCATAGAGCTACTAGATGATCAGCGTTGGTCTTTGATTTTCCTAAGATGTCATCAGCATAGTCTTCAACAATGTCATGCATCATATCATGAAATATGATGGTCATGGATCTTTGGTACATGGTCCCAACATTTTTGAGACGAAATGGCATAACCTAATAACAAAACATTCCCTTTTGTGTGGTGAATGTTATTTTATGTTGGTCTTCTGGTGTAATCTAGATCTATTTATACCCTAAAATTCATCCATAAGTAAAAGCATTTCATAACCTATTGTGGAGTCGACTATCATGTCAATGTTTGGTAGAGGAAAGTCATCCTTTGGGCAGACTTTGTTTGTCTCTAAAATCAATGTAGATTTTGATTCCTTTTAGCTTCTTGTTGAATAGCACAACATTTGAGATCCACTTATAGTGGTCAATCAATTGATTACATCCTACTTCCAAGAGTTTTTCCAACTCTTTCTTTACTAATAAAACAATACAATGATGCATCTTGCATAATTTTTATTTTACAAGTTTGGCATCAGGATGTACCACAAGGTAGTGCACAACCAAGGTAGAGTCTAAACCTGGCATGTTAGAGTAGGCCCAAGAAAATATATCAATAAATTCCCTCAAAAGGGTTATAAGGACTTCCCATTCCTTCTCCATGAGGGACACACCTAATTTGATACATTTTGGGTTGTCTGGAGCCTTGATGTTAACTTTTGTAATGTCCTCCATAAGAAGTGTTGAACCATGTTCTAGAATGGTTGGAAAATATTTAAATTGGCCTACAATGGTAGAGTCCTCTATTGGGATTGACTATTCAAGTTTTCCTAGGTATGATGAATCAAAATCTCCTAGTGGTAGGGATGGCCATGTGACAAACACTATTGGGATCTCTTGGATTATTTGATCAAAATCTTGTTGTTCTTCAAAACTAAACTTGAACACATAGGTAAGTTATTCATTGGTGGTCTCTTGAGCTATGTTTGAGTAAGATTGAACACCCCCATCTAATGGCACTTAAAATAGGTTTTCACCACTAGACTGACATTTCTCTTTACTTTTTCCTTGGTCTAAAAGTGCCTCGAAAAGGTTTTCACTTTGGGACCTCAATATTTTACTTAATTGTTTATGGCTAAGGGTGTTCACCCATTCTCCAAAATAGGCTTCAGGATCAAACTTGATTGAGAACCCTTTTTCATGGTCTCCCAATAGAATATTGTCCCTTAGGCCTAAAAAATTGTAGAAGACCTCATCATTCTAAAACTCATCGACTAGCATTATTGATTCTTGTTGGTCCTAGTCTATAAGTTGAGGATAATAAAAAGGAAGTGGATTATGGTGAGTAACTAATCTAAGGGTACAAATGGAATTGGTATCAAAAAAATTCATATTGGATAGGTCATCAAAATGGATATGATCAAACTCTACTTCGTTATCAGCATCATCATCACTAGTCTTTGGTGTTATAACATGAATAAAGTACATGGGGTCACCTCCAGGTGGTTTAAATCCAAGACCATATGTTCCTTTGTATCTAGTGGCATAAATTGGCACAAGCAGACCTTGTTGATTTATCCCAAGGCCTCCTCCTTCATAGGCATGCTTCTCCATGATTTTGTTTAAAATGGGATACTTGATATTTATGTAAGAGTTGTCCAATTTGTCATTATACAACCAAGATTCATCATCATCAAATAGGTCTTATTCTTGGCCAATGGTCGGTATGAAAATGATAAGTGTTGGACTATGTAATTTGCCTTTACCCTTTTTTTTCCATTCCATGCAAGGTGGTGTAGCTTTAGGTCTTCCATAAGACTTAGGGTTCTGTATAAGCTTAACAATGTGGAATGTATCATGGGTCATATATTCTCTTGGATCATTAGTAGATATAATATAATGATTAGATATTCCAAGAAGTGGCATGTGGGAAAGTGAATCAAGGGTATCCGATTCAATACAATTATCCTCTGGGGAATCAATAAGTATCTATTTCCCCTTATCCTTCTTAAGAACTATATTTAAGCCAAAATGGTAGTTATAGCTCTGGTACTCAACCTCCAAATTCTTGCAATATATGTATGGCTACAAATAACTATGAATAATAACCTCCATAAATAATTGGGAGAACTTGATACACTAATGCAAAGTTGAAGGGATTGCACAGATTTTATGTATCCAAGATCTACCCAACATCATACTATACTATAAATTGAGGTCTAACACATGTCATAGTGTATCATGGGTCAAGGGCCCAATGATAACTACCAATTTGATGGTTCTGTGTGATTCTTGTTTTTTATTGTCATAGGCCTTGATTATGATCATTTTTGGTTGGAGATCGGTTGTGGTGTACCCAAGAAGCTTGATGAGCTTTAGAGATACAATATTTAGACCTAATATATTGTCTATGAGGGCATGATTCACTTTTTACAATGTTATGACAACTTAGATGTATAATGGATTGTTATTTAAAGGGCCAAGGGATGACATATCACTTTGATCAAAGGTTAATTATTGGCCTAAGGATAGATGTCTAACCAAAGCTTGGAATTTATCTGGAGATATGTCATTAAGAACTTGAGATTGGCCAAGGAACTCTATTAAGATGTTCTTGTGGATGGTGTACATATGCAACAAATCCAAAATGGAAATTTGTGTAAGTATTTTATGTAATTGTTCCACGATATCGAATGTCTTTTCTTGCATAATGGTAAATGATTTATTCAGGGCTAGAATGGTGGGTTGGATGGGTGAAGTGGTAGATGGTTATGGGTCTGGTATGATAAACTTTGATCTCTAAATTGTGATTGTCAAGATTAAATATAGGACCATTGTTGCTAGCAAATGATGGTGGTGGGGGACTAGATAAGATAAGTCTCAGTTGTCGGTGCACTTGTGTGTGGTCATGGGGTAAGAATGAGTTATCGGTATGTGGTTTAAAACTATTAATCTTTGTTTGATGGTATACCTATGCATGGTCCTAGGTTAAGGAAGGATCACTGACATGGGTTAACTGGTTGGGATTGATTAGCAATGATCTTGTTTGATTGGTATTTGGTCTCAAACTGATGGAAATGGTAGAAATGTGACCTACAGCATTGTTGTAGTCATGTGCAACTGCATGGTAGGTTTGTTGGTTGTTGTCATCATTCTAGCCTTATTTCCATCCATTTGATTGACATTTTTTATTTTACTATTATTTTGATCAGTTCTATCTCAGTTATTATTGTTGTGTTGGCCTTTTTTGTTGTTGTTGTTGTTGTTGTTGTTATTGTTGATTTATATGTTGTGGAAAGTGGTTTTGATAGATACTTAGGTTATGATTGGATATGGAAGATCCATTATCCAAATTTATCTCTCCATTTTCCAACATATTTTAAATCAAATGTTTAATTTTCACATAATGATGTAAATTATGTCTATTAAATCGATGATAATTTAATTTTGTTTGTACCAATCTGGATAAGGAATGCCCTCAAGATAGTGTTTTAGAGTAGGTAGTTAATCAAATTAGCATTAGTGAGATTATAAAACATAGATTCAATGGGTCATCCAAGTCACTAAAGATGTGATGAGTAGGCACAATTCTCCTTAGAAGAGGGGTTTGTAAAGGCAAAGGTTGTTTCATTTATTACACTGGTCTAGGTTATTGCACTTGTTGCATTTGCTAAAGAGGTTGTTGGATAGGATTAATTTTCATATGCAACTTAGGTTGAGAAGATGGTTTTGCACCATTTTTCCATGTCCTGACTCAGTTATTCCATTTTCAATGACATTTTTATTGTCATGAAATGGCTTGGGTTTTTCATAATTGTTGGCCTATGTTAGTTGTAACGCTTGCATTTAAATAAGGTTGTGGTTTTGGTTTTAACTATTTCCTTGGTTTGTAGTTTGGTTCTGATTTGATGAGGTTATTTTTAGAAACCCTTTATTAATAGGGGATCTTTCAATCAATAAACCTTTATCAATGATTTCCTTAAAAGTGTGTGTACCCTATAGTTCTAGATGATAAGATATATTACTATGTAAATTATTAGTAAACACAACATCTAATTATTTGTTTGGTAAGTTATGGATGAATTGGTTTGCAAGTGTTCTCCATAATTGCAAATAAATTTAAAGCTTTCACCAACCTTATACTTGGTTTGTGTCAAATCTACCTACGAAATCTCATGCTCAAGATTGTAGGATAAGTATTGTACAAACTTGTCTGAAAGATCATCAAAATTAGAAACTAAATTCTTAGGTAATTTCAAAAACCACTCCAAATCTTGTCCTGATAGACTCCTTGAGAACAACAGTAGGAGGTATATGTCATTATAGGCCACTAGTTGACAACCAATAAAGAATACTATTAAATTAGCCTTGGGGTCTCCTTTACCCTTATATTTGTCAAATTTTGATGGTTTGCACCCTAGAGGAAATGGTATCTATAGGTACTCCATGTTGAAAGGGTAGGAACACATGTCATCCAACTTAAAATTTTTGGTTTGATTTCGAGCTTGGATGGTGGCCATTGCATCTTTCATTTATTGTAGTTATTGTGTGAGGAAACTAGTGGGAACATTGGTCTGAGGTGGAGGCTGGGCAATCAAAAGTGCGTTACTTTAACTAGGGTATAGTGGAGGCATGGTTTGTTGTGAAATGTTGGTTTGGCTAGGGAATTGACCAAGAATATGCATTCATATATTAGGATGTGATTGTTGAAATTACATGCATTACAATGTGAAATTATGGTTAGGATTTGGTATAAGGGCTTGGTTTTGGAGAAATTATGGCTAAGATGGAGAGATATGGCTGGGAGCAAAATACTATGCCTTTTGAGGTTGATTAGGGACTTGCTACCGACTATTCAAACCTTGTTTATTAAAGATAACTTGTGAACCAAGTCCCTATCATTGATTTTGTGGCACGTTAGGAATAAAAGGTAATTTTTGCCTAATCAGTATTTTGAGAACATTATAACCTCTTCGTTGAGTTAATCTTTGTTTATAAGAAGATGCATGTTGAAGGTTCTACATTTTTCACTAACCAATAGATGTACATTATTGATTAGACATCATTTGTGATTGTATTGGTATGTTGGTCTGTGACTAAAGAGGTATGTTCCTCACTACCTAGCAAGGTGGAACATTGGTTGCCCCCTGTTGAGGTGGCATGATGTTTTGCCTTTGTGCATTGGTATATTGGATTATGCCTATGGTTTTGGATCATTATTTATCACCTATTATGGTTGAATAATAATCATCATATTTTGTTGAGGCATGATATTGATCATTGATTGACTACTTAATCCTTTTAGTCGTAAGCTAGAAGAAGCAGTTGGTCGAGGATTAGAGGTAACTATTTGAAGTTGGTAGGTATAAGTTCTTGCCCGTTGTGTTTTTTAACCACTCATAATGTTAACTAAAAGTACATTTTATTTTGGACTAGTTGTTTATACATGTACACCACTTTGGTCTAGATTGGACATCACTTGCATGTTGTCCACTATATTTGGCTCACTATTATGTGTAGAAGTAGAAGACACTTATTAGATAACTAGGGCATTGAACATGTCTCCAACTGAAGAGCTTCATGTGGATGGGTTTATACCCTAATTTTCTTGGCCTATAAATTCAATTAAGAGTACTATTAAAGGAGATAAATCAATAAGAGGAGCATTGACATGGTCATGCTATTAAAGTTACATGCTAAATTTAGATATATTATGTATGTTGTCTGCATTTGTATGAAGTGGTCCTCCATGAGGCCATTTCTTGTGACAAGCATATGAGGGCCTTGATAAAACATCAGCACTATAGCTTTAGGATTGATAGAAGAGGTTTGTTTAATGTTTTGATTATAAGGCATGTTGTAAGGCACTCTTACTAAACTTGGAAAATTTTCAGAGGAAGTCTACTGGAAACTTGGTCCCTACCTTTATGGCTTTGATTAAGACTTCATCCTTATTTGTAAGCAAGTGATGATAAAAAAAATAAGATTCATTATTTGATTCCATTATAATGTATTATGGTTGTTTTTGGACTTGTTCTGCAACTGAAGGTGTGTTAGCTAGGTATTGTGTCATTTGATCTTGGTCCTACTCTAAGTATGGAGGTGTGTTGACCAAATAGTGGGACAAAGGATCTTATATTTGTTCCCCCATTTGAGTTTTTTAAGGTGAAAAAGGATCCATCTCAAAAATGACATCGTCTTCATAGGGATAATAAACAAAGTCTTTTTTTGCAACCACATTACTATACCCTAGATTATACATGATGCCACTACGAGTATAGTGAGACATGTTTGAATCAATGGTGAACATTTCATGACAAAAGGGGTTAGACTTATACAAACTCTAAAAATTAATGTCTAAAAATACAAATGGTTCAAACTTGATCTAACTTTGTCAAAAGGGATAGAGTTGTATCTCTAAATAGGTCTATGCAAAAACTTGGTATAAAACAACCTAACATCAAATGTCTAAGGTTAACTATCTCACACAAAAAGGTCAAGTCGATGAACTAAAATCAAAATGCCAAACTCTAGGTTCAAAGTTGTTCCAAACAAGTATAAGCTATTGAAAATAAAGGTTGATAGGTCTTTTGTCCAAACACGGCATCAAAAGTTAGGCTCAAAAAAAGGGGTGTGATTTAATCTAGTAAATCTGAAACATTTAAGCATAATTAGGTGTTCAACATTAAACATGAACTTGATCATTTTTTCATAAGGCATGAAAAAAAAATCACTTGGAGATAGACTATGTTATCCCAAATAAAGGCACAAACAATAGTTTTCAAATTTGGGTAAATAATTAACTAATTTACACAACCCAAAAGAGAAAGATCAGTGTCTAGGTCCAAATTAGATAAGCTATAAACAATAATTAATCAATGTTTGGATTTTAACTTGTCAAGGTTAATTAAGAACTCAACTTAGGGAAACTAGGCTTCTTTGATCAATAAGCTAGACAAATGTGAATGGCATAATGGTACTAGATAAATACCCAAAAGGCACACATGGATTGGTTCAAAACTTAGAAAGTTGGATACAAGACAAACAAGTTTATGAAATGAATTGAGCATCATAATGGCATTATCATGCTCTAAAGGTATGTTCAAAGGTTTTTTTCAAGACTCTAATACATAAAACTTGAAATAGATTAGGCAACATAATGTTACCTTTTCCAATCTAATTCCACACACATAAAGATTTTTCAAAAGACTAAGGCAAAAGTGTGGTATCAAATGGATGGCATAATGCTTCCTCAAAAAATAGAGTGATGTGGACATAAAACTCATTTTGACATGTTATAAAAAAAAAAAAAAATTAGACTCAAAGACCAAGTAAGTAAAGGAATAATGATAAAATATAACTAAACATAACATTCAAAGCCCTAAAACTAACAAGGTTACATCGTATCACTGAATTTCATCTATATACATGCTCTTGGGAAGATTTTAAGTGTTAATACAAAAATAAAGTGCATTAAGTAGTAGGATTTTTACACCCCCCTTCTCCCAAGAGATTTTATGGTGATATGTAACTTTGGACTACTCACCCTGCATTGAAAATATGTCCACAATAAGTGGGGTTGTTTTAAAACTTAAATTTTTGACCATCTAGATGGTCCTAAGTTTGGTTAACACTAGAGATGCCACATGTCAATTGAATTCATACCAGATAACTTAATATGCAAGGGTCTATTCATTTTCATAGTGATTCCATCTGTGTACTTCTTAGTGGAATCCCTTGATTAGCCAAACCTGACTCGAGTTTTCATTATGATTCAAGAGGTTAATTATTCAACCCTATGGCACTCATAATATATGTGCCCTAATTTATATACCCCACCATGGAATGGGGTTGGTATGATTATGGGACATCAATTCTTAGATCAAAACACCCCTAAAGAACTCATGAGGAGGCTATTAACTCCCTCTCACAATCCAAGTTGCATAAAATAAATGACTAAGTGAAAAGACTTTAAAGGTTGTGTTTAGATCTCACCCAAACCATTTGGGTTTTGGGGAGAGCCTCAATAACATTATTTTCACACCTTGGACAAGGTATAAATTTCAAGGAAGGAGCACTTTTGGTCACCCAAGTTACCTAAAGGGGATGGGGGAGAGCATACATGCATACTTCATTTTTCAAAAAATAAACAAGTTTAAAGATCTAACACCAAACAAACACTTTTAAGAACTTTCAATCTAAGAAAGTCTTAATTTTATGCACCAAATGAAATGTTTGTGAAGTTTTTGGCCCTTTGGCTTAAGTTACAAACTTATAAGAACTTTCACAAAACAAACTAAGTATAAACACCTAGATTCATTTTAAGCACTAAAATAAAATGTTCAAAACTTATTACTTAAAAATTTGTGTCCTTCTCTTGCTTTGGTCCTACAAATTTTAGAGGGTTTTGGCCTACCTTGAAGTACTTTTATGAATTATAAAATAAGATTTGGGAAATAAGCTCTCAGGTTTCTTTATTTTATTTATATAGAGACTGATATCGTTCCACAGTGATCGATGTCACTTAGAAGAGAACCACTTCCAGTCGATAAAAACCAATGTTGACTACCTGTGAATCCTTAGGTAAAAAACAATTTTTCAAAAAACGCTTGTTATCCCCAAGTTATTATAAAATCTCCAAAAAACCCTCTGGATCCTACAATAAGATGATTAAATAGATACTTGGCAAGTTTTTAAAATTACAAATGACAACTTGTAGCTTTCAAGGAAACTCAAAAACTCAATTTTTTATCATCCTCTGCCCTACACAAGGAATCAATGATGGTTAGACAAAAATGATGCCGATTAGGCAAAACCAATGTCAGTCTATATGTAAATCTATGTAACACTAAAAAATATAATACAAAAAAGTAAAGTAAAAACTCAATTTTTTAAGATAATCAAACATTCATTTAAAAAACTAAGAGTTGCACTTGGTTTCCTTGATATATGGGATGCTTTAGGTCCCACTAGGTGTGCCATTTTTTCTCATAGGAATCCAAGAAGGGAGGTTAGATCAAGAATTATTTCAAGTAAATAAAACTCAATAAAAACATAGTAACACTAACACTTACAAGCCTAGATCTTAGGGGTGATATTAATGAACAAAACCAAATGAAAAGCATAACTAAAATTCAAAAGACACACAATCTCTTACCTTCCTTGAGAGATCAATATGCTTTATTGAGTGGTTTACTTAGTTTGTGTTCAAAGAGTCTTTGGCAATGGAGTTTGTGTAACTCCCTTTCTCCTTGGAACCATTATGGCTTGTGTTGGCTTGATGTGGATTGGCTCAATATTTTGGCATTATAACATTATTGATATGAATCTCATGCAACAAAACCTACATTATAACTCTATAATTTTCAATCTTGGAATTTAATGGGTAATGGCTTGTATTTATAGTCTTAAGAACTAACCCCAACACAAGGTGAGTCAAGGTGGAATTAATTCAGAGTTAAAACCTAACCTAATTGAGTCAAGATTAAATCTAATAGAGTTAATAGTTGTCAAGTAATAATGATTTTCAATGAATAGGCATGGATCTCCAAAATGAGATATTTTGGAATATTTTTCAAAAGGTTTGACAACTCATAAAGGTAATCATGAAAAGCTAGGATTCTTCATGTTTTTGAATTTTATTATTTATTTATTTATTAATTTCATATGGATAATTAAACTAGGCTCTTAATTTGGTTTAGTTTGTTAATTAATTCTAATTAGCCATTTAGCTCTTTCAAAATTTGATTTAAGTTCATGTGCCCTTCTTAATAGGTCCATAGGCCAAATTAACTATTATGATGTCATATGGTGCTTAGGGATGAATCCATGAGAGGTTATGATTGTATATGATAGGATACCCCAATTAGGGATGCCTCAACATGATTCTGAGCTTTGATGAATGATGCACAAGCAAATTTGGTATGTTCAATGATTCATAGACTTAATTTGCAATGGTTGGTAGGAATCAGTCTGAAGTCCAATCGAAAGCTAGTTGTGGTTAGTTTTAAGTGTCTATGAGTACTAGTGATTTATAAGTATAAGGAACATTCTAATTGTGTCCATTGTGTTACCTCACTTGTATTATTTGCCTTTGTCCTTGAAATTGACCTTGAAAGGGTTGTCTAAGAGCCTGGTAGGAATGGTAGGGCTAGAAAGGTCTTTGAAGAGACCTGAATTATTGTTGTTATTATATTCTTGTAAGATCTTAAACATCTTATATAAGATCCTTAATCATATCTTCATTCTTTTTCTTACTTGGTTGATTAGGGGTAATTTGTTTGTGTTTAGGTGTGGGGATAGGAGCAATAATAGGCATATTAGCTTACACATCAATAAATAAGGGTATGGAAGGTTTAGGGGCTATCTTACTAGCCTGAATAAGGTAGTTCTCAACCCTTATGGAAATCTCATAAGCATTAGGCAAAGTATCTCCTCCCATGGATTAAATCATCATAGAGATATCATAATTGAAAGCATTAAGATAGTAAAGGAAAGCATGATGGGAAGTAGGCCTTACCAAAAGTGGGATCAAATCCCAAGTATTTTAGAACCTTATGTTGAATTCTTGAATGGCCTCATGAGGTGCTCTTTCTATTGTGGTCAGCTACTCGATCAAAGATGAGTGATCAAATTTATCTTCAAACCTCCTTCTCAAAGCATCACCCAACTCATCCCATGTATTAATAGAGTTCAGAGACAAAACTAACATACTAATAAAGTGCCTTTCCCTTAAAAGAGACAGCCAACAACCTGATAGAAACATCCTCTTCAGTGATGTTATGAATATTACAAAAATTGGTAATGTTTCTTATGTGCTCATTAGGATTGGTGTCAACTTTTCCCATGTATAAAAACACACTTTTGAGGGATGACATAGGAATGGCATTGTAGTGATTAAGGGCTAAATGGATATGGCCATTTAAGGAAAAAAAGGAAAATTTATAGCCATGTTATCACCCTTAGGAGAACTTGGATAATCTAGAATAAAGAGCTTCCTAATGGGTAAGTGAACAACCAAAGACTTTTTAGAGTTTGGATGGGTATTGGCAAATCTCTTTGCTCTAAGAGAATAGTAAGGTAGCTATACAAAATCAAATGTAATGCCTTTATTATATGATCTTATGTTTATCTTAGGCATCAAAATTAGGAATTAGTCTACAAGCATGATCCAATGAGTGCTAGATATGCCAAATGTTCCATAAAGGAAGACTTACAACTTCAAATTTGCCAAGGTCAGCATACACCTTTCACAACTTCTTGGACAATTAATCCCATTGGGTGTGCCAAAATTATTATGCATCAAAGTTTCACCCTAAAGGAGGTCTATTCCATCCTCCTTCAATTTTATAAAATATGGAAACATCTCTCAAGTTGTGGGTGACCTATGGGAGAGATGAATCTCTAAATTGAAGGGCTAGCTCCCTTGATATATCTATTTAAGATCATCACCTATGCTACTAAATTTTTGGGGTGAAAATGGAGAGATAAAAATGAAATAAACCTAAACTAATGAGGTGATGCACCAATTTTAACTTCAAAATGCTACCATGAACTTGCTCTATGAAAATTGATTCACAAAACTAATCTCAACACCCAAGGTTTCTCTAACATAAGTATTTTAACATAGAGGTAAGATGCAATGAATTTATCAAGTTGGATGAATAAGAGGTCTAATTTTAGCCACTAGTAATCTTCCTTACACTTAAATATATGCAATAATACTGACTACACTTCATGTGACCTATTAGATGGTAGACTACTTACACAAAATATGAGAGAGTAAGATGAACACAAGGAGAGATGATTATCACTTGCCATTCAATTATAAACTACTTCACACACTTAGACAAGAAGTTGAGAAATTCAAACCATCTTGAAATATTTTATTCAAAGGAAAAATTAGTACTCAAACTAGCAGGGCTTCGTCATACCATATGTGGATAGATTGCAAAGCCAAAAGTGGTTGCTTATATAGAGAATTGTGAAGAGAGAGAGAGAGAGAGAGAGAGAGAGAGAGAGAGAAAGAGGATTGAAAAGTGTCCTAATGAGTTATTAAAGGAAAGGTAATTATGGAATAGTCATAAATAGACTTTGAAATCTATGTGTCTCACTCTTGAATATGCTTTAACTCTCCATATGGTGTAAGAATTAGAACTTGGTTTGACACCTTGCCTAGATTCTTGAAAATTTCCCTTCCTTGCATAAGAAAAGTGATAAATGGACTTATAAATCATGAATTTTCCATGCACTAATATTATATAACTTATTTGACACCTACCATTCATTAATAAACTCCTCTGATCTGACATTTCATCATTCATATGCATAGGTATCTTAAAACTTTTCATTTCTCATGCCAAGCTCGGTCTAAGTGGCCTAAAACTCAAGTTAATCTTCTTAAAGTCACTCTATCTCCATGTAAAGTCTTCAAATATCTCATCAAACCTAAAAAATACATTTTGGTTCCTAGAACAACTCCCAAGACTCCATTTTGCTCCTCAAGCTCTCACTAGACCTATTTTCCTTATAGCCATAAAAACCTATAAATCTCCATGTGTAGGATAATTTATGAATGGTAATAAAAAAATGAATTCATATTATATGACCTAGTATGGCCTTATAGATTCATGTCAATTTTCATGTTTAGATTCTGAGTCGAAGTCTATTTTTTCTTCCTTTCTCTCTCTTCAATTGGGCCTCCTTGCCTAAACCCTATTTTCTTGCTCCAGACCTTTTCCACACATGTTAAATTTCCCAAAATAATTTGATTAACTTTTCCTAGGCTATCACCAACCACTATGTCAATTTTGAGGCCCTGAGACCCTGTGGAAGTATGAGAACCATGAAATGACCTTGCCACCTAGTCTCATTTTAGGCTTATTTGAGACTGCCTTAGAAAAAAAACTTTATTTGACCACCTCCAGAATCTCTTTTGCATAATTTTTTAATTTAATAGGTGTAATACATCCCAAATTACCTCTTTCAATTATTTTAAATTTATTTTCTCAAAAAACCAAAAAATATACAAAATGGGGCATTTATTGCAATTTGTACAACTATAAGTATATAAAAAATACATGTGGATAACCTAATTGGAGTCTTCAAAAACATATAAGATTTTTTAGGAGCAAACTATGTCATTAAATATGATTTACAAGTCCATTTGTCTTTATTGGTCACTATAAGGGTTTTAGGAAGGTTTAAGCATGTTTGATTCTTAAGGATTGTTCATAAAGAACATATCCTCTTTCTCTTTCTTAGTGCCACAATATTTTTTTTAGGCGACCCATCCATCACCTCCAATCACCATTGGGTTCCATGTAAATCCTCGTGAAAGTTTTGAGTGTGAGAAAGTACTCCTCAGGTGGTAAATGTGCATTTTGTGCAGTTTAACAACAGTTCTAGGCCAAAATGGCCATTTCTAAGCTCCCTTATGCAAACCAATGACTCTCTCACCTATGAAAACCTATCAAGAAGAATCTAATATCTATCTTAGGTATCCATTCAACCTTTTTTTCTCTTGACCTCATTTTTTTTTAAGTGTTGATGCCTTGAAGAGGGTATTAGATCTATAGGCCTAATAATGGTATTATCTATATTCTATCCCTAAAGAGAGTGATCTAATAATTTAGACACTCTTGAGTTCATGTAAATCACTATATTAACCCCTTAGGTCACTGATGTTAGCTTACTTGAGCCATTTTTTCACTCCATAACACTTACACAATCTAATTACTCAACCTCAAGGTGCAGCTTTAGGTTATCATTGGCATGTAGATACCCCTTTAGGTGGTGATCTTGCTATGAAAGAGTGTGTTTCATGTTTCTTCATGTTCCCTCAAGTGCACAGCACTTATATATACCAAGATGGAGTCAACTCTACCTTTAGGGCCTTGAACCTATCTCTTTCTCTATTCAAGATTGAATGTAGGTAATGACTATAGGGTTTTAGAACTTCCTTTAGACATTTGACTGTGCAAGTTTTTAGTGAACTCAAAAAAGAATTTAAATGTATAAAACACCAATTCAAACTTCAATATATTTTAATCTATCAGTCTTTTCCAAGTGCTGAGGTCTTACCCATTAGGTCTATTATGCAAAAAGAACTTTTAAGCCCATTTAGGCCTTCTTTGTTTTCATTATGAGATCACTGTGAAAGTTCAATTCCTTGTTAAAATAAGTTAAGGTAACTTTTATTTAACTGATAAATTTCATTATGTACTTAACATACCTCTCACACCTTATGTTACTAAAGATGGTTCATCACACAGACTGAACAAGCCTATAGGTGATAAATACTATGTATACAATGATTAGACCTAGGTTATCTTTGTTATCTCAATAGGAAAGTGTTGGATTGATCTTGTTTCAACTCAAGACTCTTGTGCTTAGAGTTTCACTTAGCTTCCTCATATATTTCAAACTTTGAAACTCCATTCACTCTCAATTCCTATTCATTCGAGTTTGGTTGTAGGTGGTACTCTCTTTGAGAGTTTTGAGCATCTGGTTATCAACTTGAACTAACTTATAGTGCCATTGGTACTGAAGATATTAGAACTTGTTAGTAGTTCAAAACATTCATCTAATCCCTCTCTCAAGCTATAGACATATTCACTCTTTGAAGTGTCTTTATTCATTGAAAATCATGCCTATATGTTGACCTCTGACTACCAGTCATCTTGACTCCATGTACCATTTCTATTTTGGGAACCTTGCACTATCTCTTCAAAGGGTCTGCATATTCCAAGGGGATATCACTTATTCCTCAAATATTCACTGAGGTGCATAGGACTGTGTGTATAGTAGTTCACATGAATTGGAGGATCCTCATTTTCCCACACCTTCTTTTGTGACCTTCAAAGGAGATAATCAGATCTAAATGGATGTGAAAAAACTTAGGTTCTACCTTCATGTTATCAAACACTCCTAACAAAGACTTGGACTCATGAATGTACACTTATAGTCCTACAGGCCTGTGTGACTAAAACACTCTATTAGCCCTTATTTGAAGGTGAACTTGGATCATCACCATCACTCTCTATGATTTTCAATAATTCAATGGTGTCTTCTTCATCTTACTATGGATTTATCAATAACACTCAGACCAAACATTGACATTCAGACCTCGAGAAGGTTACTCAAATATCATATAGGCTTTTTAAGAGCAAAACACTTAGAGATAATAGCCAAGATTGCATTCCAATGGGAAGCACATTGAACTCTATGAAATTTATGGGTCTTGTACTAATTATGAAGCACCTGGGAACATCTAAGAGTGACCATCATGAAGATAAAATAGAACACTTACATCAAGAGTGATTAAACACCTTGTACTTGAGACATTTTTCCTCCTCATTGAATACACTTCATGGAGATGAGATAACTGATGAAACCACCATGAAAAATATCCTTTACCTTTGAAAACTTACCCCAAAACCATTCTTCTCCATTGGATCCTAAAGTGGAGAAACAAATGCAAAATCAGACCCTACCTAGATGAATAAGGAATAGTGACCTATTGTCACTCTTAGATATTTTTCATAAATAAGGGGACATGAATATACAAACCAACACCATTGATTTCAAGCTTACTAGGACCCCTAACAATGGACAAAGTTTTATCTTCTAATTCTCTCTTTCCTGATTGTACCATTCACATCAAATTTGCATTTTTAAACTTGTGAAGGCAATGATGGAGGAGAGAGAAATTTTAAAATCAAATGTTTGACTTAAAACTTGGTCCAAAGATATAAAATGATTTGATATATTCCAAGGGACACTCTAAAACCATTTCCAACTAAAATTTGATCTTGCAAGGCTGTACAAGTGCCCAAAAGTGCTTGTAAAGTGTCATTTTGCTTAGTTTAGGTATTGAACAGTAGATATTGTCAGTTTGTGACAACCCCTAAACATTCTCTAACCCATTTCTGACATCAAGTTCATTATGAGTCTTCTTTAAATGTTTGTATTTAAATATGGTATGTGCAACTCCTTTAAATAGTTCAAAAGGTGGCCAAAATGTCATTTTTGCATATAAGAGCCAAATAAAAGGTTAGTGTATGATATTATGATCTTAATGACACCTAAATAACCTTTTATAATAACCTTAAACCATATTAAACCTTTTACCATGTTTGATAATATCAAGACCTCATAAATGACCCCTAGGACTAGATAAGTGCACATAAGACCAAACATTGGACAAGGCTAGGCAAGGACAAATATGACCATATGAAACTCTTTAAGACCATGAAAATACCATGACAAGTTTTTGACAACCCTATGAAGTTTCAACCTAGAGAGATTGACCAATTTTGACTTAAGGTCAAAATTTGGTCAACAATTCCTTGCAAATATTTTAGTACTATGGTACCCTGTGGTGATACTTCATGAATGATGTGGGGTCCATTCCATCTAATGTGTAGCTTTTTAGGGAATGATTTAAATCTACTCTCATTAAGCAATACTATTTGTTCAGGATAAAATTGCTTAGATCATAAGTTGTGATCATGATATGCTTTTTGACTCTATTTGTTGATTTGTTGTGTCTATTGTGCTCTTAATATATTTTCTTTTATCTTGGTGAAATCCATCAAACATTCCTTTAATGAATCTTGATCTCCAAATATCATGATCATCATTATGCATAGACTAGGCATAATATATTCCATAGGCATTACTGTCTCAAAGCCATATAGCATTTAGAATGGAGTGAATTTGGTAGCTCTCTTGTAATGTGTGCAATAAACCCACAAAATCATATGAATTTGATCCTCCTAATCATCTCTCTAAACATTGAAAATTTTTGTTAGTAGCTTCCCCAAAACTTTATTGGATGCTTATGCATGTCCATTGGTATGCGTGTGTTAAGCTATGATTTTATGGTGTGATATCATGAACTCTTTAGTGAGAGCTTTAATAGTATTATTGATAAAGTGTGTGCCTCTATCACTTACCAACTTAACTGGGCATCCAAACCTCATGATGATGTTTTCATATAAAAAAGTGGTAGCTTCCTTCACACTGTAGCTTGGTGTGGCATCAGCGTCTACCCATTTCATTAAATAGTCAGTCGCAGTGATAATATATCAGGTGTCACTGCACTTACTTGGAGGACCTAGAGGTCCAACAAAATCAATTTCCCATTTCTAAGAGGGTTGTTCTATAAGCATAGGTACTAAATGCATTTCATCTCATTGGTTGAGCTTGCCCATTCTTTGATAGGCATTGCAATGTTTAACAACTTTGTACACATCCTGAAATAATGTAGACTACCACAGACCACTTTGAAGTATTTTTCTTGTAGTGGCTTTACCTGCCAAGAGACCTCCTACAATTCCTTGATGAGCCTCTTGAAGAAGTTATGGTCACTCATGTTCTAGAACTACCCTGCACAATACATCATATTTGCCAAGCTTATACAAGAATCCATTAATGAGGCTATATGGTATGGCTTGGGTAACCATTTGTTTGTTATCCCTCTCTATGTAGAGTGCAAGAAAATTCCCCTGTTCTAATAAATTTGCAATGTCTTCCATGTTATCAAGAACTACATAAGTTCTAAATAAATACACATCAGGGGATTCATCTTCGAGTTATTTTGGTTTGTCCCCATTGTGAAGTTAGCTGAGATGATCTAGTCCCACATTCTCCCATCTTGGATTAACATTAATCTAGAATTGAAATTCTTGAAAGAGCATCAACCACCTTGATATATGTCCTCCTAGCATTGGTTTATTAACTAGGTATCATTA